>VZRN01001114.1:478023-519069 GCA_013397935.1 Dasyornis broadbenti | reverse complement strand
TTTAAAAAAATCCGCTCTTCCCCCCCCCCCCCCTTTTGTTTATTTTTCATTGTTTGAAAAGTCTCTTGGTTAACATGCTGGGTTTATCCCCAAACACTCAAAGAAATACTAAACATATGCAGCAAGTTATCTCAGTTTAAAAGTGGGGGTGAGGGGTGACTTTTTTTTTTCTGACAATGGGAAAGGAGTAAAGAAGAAAAAGAGATCTGAACTTATAAGTCTGTGTGAGTTTATCCCACTCAGGGAGTATTACATGGCACAAGAGATTCTGAGTTTCAGGGTAAATGTTATTTGGAAGGTGAGCTATGACCTGCAAAGCTGATGGGAAGACGCAACAGCCTTTGACTGTTGACTGAGCTGTAAACAACTGGGAGCATAGTTTTCTGAACTGTTGCCACCTAATAAACAGATCTGTCTGTACTTTGGAGCAGCTCCTGTAATACCTCTGTAACTGTTTTTTAGTATTTTCGTGTCAAATAAATATATATACATATCTACTCTGCAATTTATGCTATTGATTATGATATGACTTATTATTGAGAAGGATTTATTCTTCTAAACAAATAGAACTGAATAATCTCTCCCATTTTACCTAATCTATAGCCTTACAAACTACATTTCTTCTTCCCTCCTTACCATATTTCCTTCAGGAATTAAGTGGGGTTTTTCCCAGTTTAGAAGACTTAAAAATAACCCAATATTTTTGTCTGTGTTTAACTGTATAAAAAATTTATCTGCTACTGTAAGAAGGCTCACAGGTGAAGATTTTCATGCATTGTACATTGCTCTGGGCAACTGGTTTTGGGTGGCGCGCTCGAGCTGGGGGGTTGGTCCAGATGACCTCCAGTTTCCTGCCAACCTCATCTGTTCTGCAATTCTGTTATCTGAAAAATAACAGAAATAATTAAAATTTAGTAGTGAATTTTAATTTCATTACTTGTCACAGGAAAAAATTGCATTCATGGCAACCTGTTCACTTAGACTTTGCCTCTCTTTTTTTTTTTCTGGTAAAGCTGTGAATAAAGTGTGGTATCAACGCATGTCAAAGCATGGCGATGACCTAAGTAGAGCTGACAAAGAATAGATTTCTAGACATACAATAGTAAAAGTCAGATATTCTGGTTAGTGTAAAAACACTTGATGTATTTTGTCAAAAGGTTTATTAAAAATTGTAGCTATGTCCCTTTTGGGGATGGTGGGGATGGTCATGAATGATTCTTTATAATAGTTCTATGATTAGAAAAAAAATTACAAGCTAAGTTGTTAACACTGTGGGGTTTTTTTGTTTTTTTTTTTCTTTTAACAGCCCACATACTGGGGGGCAGAGCTACCAGCCTGATGTACCTCAAATTCCCACTGCTTGCATCTCTGTGGAAGATGCGGAAATGCTCTCACGAATGTCTCTCCGGGGCACTAAGATTGTTGTGCACCTGAAGATGGGAGCTAAGAGTTACCCAGACTCTCCATCCTTTAACACTGTGGCAGAGATAGTTGGAAGAAAGTACCCAGAGCAGGTGGGTGAGAATATACAAAAAGAAACTTATTTTTTCTTTAAAAATATGAAAAAAAACCAAACAAAAAGAACAGCCCTTTCTTAGAAATGCGTAAAACAAGTAACTTTTATTCACACACTCTTCTATATTTCAGACATCTCAGCTTTTCAATCTTTTTCAGGTAACAGGTTTCATGGCTATTTTTAGCAGGTGTTGTATGTGTGTTTAGAATAAACAATCTGCACCACAAATTATGCTTGAACATTAGTTAATACTACATTGTTGGTTTCCATTTATAAGACTTTTCTTCTTTCTTTCTCTTTTCTTTCAACTTCTTAGCTAAAGATCATACAAACTAAACTCATGGTGCTGAAAGACTTGTGCCTGGTACGAGGCCTTCTGTGTCAGCTTACAGTATGAAATTACTTTTCTGGCAGTATGTTTTATTGTGAAAATGTTGATACAACCTCAATTACAGCACTGCTAGAAATTGCGTCTAGAGTACCTACTGAGCTACAATGTTTTTTTTAAACATTGTACTTTTATGGCTTCAATGGAGAAGAAGAATGGCTGTCTCTGACCTTTAAACCAGTCATAGCTCTTAAAAGATCTGATCTTTTCTGAGATGATAGTTCTGTAGCTCTGGCTTGTGGTGTCTAGAGATCCTCAGTGTTAGCATGAATGTACGGTTTCAGCAGCTTCATCACTGGGCAGGGAAAAAGTAACTACCCTGATAGCTGATTAGTTTACATAACATCACCTGGGAGTCTAGCTTCATGAAACACATATTTACCAAGTTAAATGCTCCAACTTCCTAATTAGGATGCATTTAATTTAATTTTATGTCATCTGCATTTTTAACCATGTTTCTAACCAGTATATAGGCTATCTTTCCTGATTTATGTTTGGTGTATTTCAAAATTTGACATTTCAATTCAGGTTATGAAGTGTTCAAATGTAGACTTGAAAGATACGTTAAGGTGCTTACCTGTACTTGATTTTCTCTTTGCTGTCCTGCTGTGTTTCTTTAAGTAATGAAGTGGATTGGGATCTCTTCACTACTTCCACTGAGCAGCTAATTTTTTTAAACACTGGATAGAGCTTATTTACAAGCCCCCTGCTGATGTTAATGGGAGTGGTTAGTGGACACACTTTGAAAATGTAACCAAGAAACAGAAAAATAAAACGAGCTAATGTTTAGGTTTTTTAGTACTGAATTCCTTTTGGAGCCTTAATGGGCACTTCATCATGCTCATTCCACTGTGTTACTCTGGTAAAAATGGGGACCATCTAGCTATTTAGGCAATAAAATACTTTGCAGTTTCAAACTTTTACAATGCCCTCTATGCCGAAGTGTTTCAAAATGCAGTACAAATCCAGAGGAACAGAAAGGTGCCATTTCCACAGGCCAAAATTTCAGTTTAAGTTTTGAATCGAAACAAAAACAAATCTGGACCTCTGAACTCTGGGTGAGAAGTCAACAGTACTGCCCTTATAAAGGTCTAAAGCAAAACAGTTTAAAATTTGGTTGAAACCCGTGAAACAACTTGTCACAGGTATTGCAGCAAATTATATCTTAAACCTATGAAACTTTAGTTGAAAATGAGGGTCACTGTAGGGCACTGAAGAAGTCTGGTGAAAAGTGATTCAGCTCAAGATGTAACTGAACACTTAGGTATATTTGTGTTTATCTATATATTGATCAGAATTTATTATACTACTTGATTTATAAATAATTCAGTAACTCCTTCCATGAGATTTTAACATATTTATTAAAAATAATCACCATGAACTGAAATAACATTTGTCTGACAAGTTTATGTTACAGGCAATATTAATTATTATTATTGAAATCCTTTAAAGGAGAAAATAATTTTTTTTCTTACCTGTTTAGGGTTTTTGGGGGCAGTTTCTTTTTTTTTGCTTTGTTTTTTTTCTTTATTTTATCACTTTTGCATCATATCCAGTTCAGCTCCTCCTTTGTCAGTCATTTTTCCAGGTGTTTTATGTGGATTCTTTCCTATAGCAATTGGGGCTTGGGAGATAGAACTAGAAACACGTTAAGGAAATTAGAAAAAAAGTAGTTGACATATTTTTGATACATTTTCCCCAAGGTTTGCTATATTTTAGACTTAGCATTCTGAAAGTCATTGCGGCTGCAAGAAATGTTGATATTATCCAAATAGATACTCAGAATTGTTCAAGTTGCAAACTTAATTTTAGGCACCTATGCTTAACTTCGACACACTTGCATTTCCAAGTAACTCAAAGCAGTAAAAGAAAAGTGGTAACGGCTCTGTGAAGCTTCAAGCTCTCAGGGATGCATTCATCTTCAGAGGCAATGATGTGACATGAATGTACATGTCCTGTGTCTTTTTGAGGCATCTCTGTACCCAATGTGAAAGTATTTTGAAAAAATTGACCCAATGGTACTTCAGGTTTCCTTTCCACTTTATCCTTTCTGTTTGGCCAGCCAGTAGGCAGTAAGCAAACGTTTCAGCTAGAAAAAAATGTATGATGAAACCTACTGCAAGCTACAACTTCACAGTATCAAGTTTTCAGGTAGAAAGCATCTGAACAGGAAAAGGAAATGGATTTTGTCATGCTGTCAGTAAAGTTCAATGTCTCCCCAATGTCTCTGTTCTGTTTATAATTGTATTATTCCTTCTAAGTTAGGAAAGGACTGTTCTCCCCAGACAAGACTCTTGCTATGCCAGAGCAAGCATGATCATGCGTGTTCAGTGCAGAGACATCCACCATCCTCATGAGAGTTGAGGTCCTTGTTCAGTGCCTGCTCTAAGGCCTGATTAACCTCTAGGTGCCCAGAGGAGGTGAGCCTGTGTCTGTAAGATAATGAATTCAAGATCAACCTTTTCTTCATATAAACAGATCGGTAGTAGTGGGACCAAACATGCTATGACTTGATACCCTGGCTGTCTGAGCCTGGGATCCCATTTTCAATGGTGCTTAGGACAGCAGTAAGAGTAGAAAACCTGTGGGTTGTGGGACTTAACATATCTAAGCCTGCATGACTACTGACATTTGAGCCAAAGAGTTTGTGAAATGACAAAGGTATGGTTGCAGGACCTGCTGAGGTCCAGGCTATTGCAGATTAGAGGCATTTGCAGTCCATTCCTGACTTTCATCTTGGAGGAGTATTAGCGCACTCCTTTGTACCTAGACCCTTGCTGTTAGCATCCTTTTGTGCTGTATTGTGTGTTGGTGAGTTGTTTTATTTAAACTATGTAAGCTGACACTGGAGACTGACTGCCTGCGAAATTCACAAGTTAATTAATGTGGTTTTCATTTGAAATTCAGGCAGAACTGGCAGTAAAACATGTTTGTCTTCTCATTTTAATACAGATGTAACATGGTTGGTCTTAAAGTGCAGCAGCAACCGTTCCCATCTCTGGGGAAATGCTATAAATAGCAGCTGTTCGTTGTTAATCTGGCTTCAATGTACCTAATGTGCCAAACGTGGAACCACAAAAAATGTGATTAACTGGAAAGGTATCAAAGTGGGTAAAGACAGAACTCTTCTACAATCTTGTCTTTCAGTGTCCTTTCATACTGTGTATTTCTTGGTGTGCAGTGCTGTTTTACTTATCCTACAGTTACTAAGTGATAGAAAAACTGTTTCCTAAGTGCCCTACAAAGTACATAAATTTAATTGTTGCTCATTATTCTGTGATCCAGCATAAGTACTTTAGAGCAGAAACAGAGGAATTTATAAGTGGCCCTTTCAGAATCCTGGAGCGCTCTTCCAGGAATTCATTCTACAAAGCTTTTTTGCCTCCTTTTTTTATGGAATACTGTATCTACAGTATGTACCATTGGAAAAGTGTCTCTATTTGAACATGACGGGCATGAAAGACCATTGAAGAATGTACTGTAGCTTAGAGCCAAGTTTGAACAGTGCTTTGAAAGTAGCAGCCCTAGGGATGACCTGAGAAACAGAGAGACTAAGGTAATAGCATAGATTGTGAGGTTCTTTACCAGTCTGTGATTGATGTAACAGAACTTGTTCTGCAAGGGAAATAGCTGCTTACTTACTTTTTCATTCTTCTTCCTTTCCTAGTTTCAGAGATCAGCCATCTCTCAGATTTTGGGATACTGCGCAAAGATCCAGGGAACAAAACATAAAAATTGTGCAGGCTTCTGAGCCTGTTAGGCATTCGTGCACATAGCGGCAGAAATAATTTGTAGACCAAAAATCCACCCTAACCCCAAGAAAAAAATATCCAACACAAAACAAGCAAACTTTTCTGAAGTTGTATAATACTCACTCAGTGCAGTGTTGTTTTATGGCCTGGCATCAGTTCTACATATGTTAACAAAATGTCTATCCATTAGCTCTTTGATGTGGCTTCCAGATACCCCTATGCTCAAAGTAAATCATGCATACAATAGAGCTTTGAGGAGAAATGTTTTAAGAGCCTGATGCCATCACGTTATGGCTCCATTATCACATTTTCTCCATGTGGATTGTTTTGCTATTCATTCCAAAATGTTGAAGGGTTTCTAAGTACACTTCTGTGAGCCTCTCTCCTGTGACTGTAAACTGATGCCTGTTGCTGCTACAATTTAAGTGAATTTGAAAGAATTAGAAGATTAGTATGGAGATTTGGTTTTGAAAGTTTTGAGGGTGCCAGCCCATTACTTCATGAGAGTGAACTGATGGGCAAGGAAAGTAGAAAAGGAAATGGTGAAAAAGAAACAAGAGAAAGGGTGAAGAAAGAAAACTGACATTGCTGGGAAATGTTGCATTTTCTTTGAAGTATATCTGTTGATATTTGCTGGAAGTAGTACCCTCTGGGTGTGCGTGTTTTATTAATAACTGACTTTTGTACTACTATTTGGGGTGGCTGTCTTTTATCCTGTGCCTTGTGGGAGTGACAATATTGCTGTCATTTGTTCTTAAACAGAGGTCATGATGAAAAATCAAATTAATATGAAACTGATATGGAGGAAGTGTTTTCTTTGTAACACGATAATTTTATTTATTTATTTATTTTAACTACCAGAAGGCCTATCAGATTTAAAGACTAAATTCCATGCTGAATTTTGTGGTGTAAATCTTGGCAAATATTCTAAAATTTTAATTGCCTGTTTAAAACCCAAGAGCTGACTGAAAACATTTATTCTGCTAGGGACAACTTGGTAGTAGTTTGCCTTCTGATTAAATGACCATTGCACCCTAATGTAATCCTGTTTTTTAGAAACTTTGGTATCTAGGTATGCAATAGCTAAAACTTGAATTTCATTTGTACATATGGGGTTCATGTTTAGGGGCAACCGTTGGAAAACATTGTACTACTTAGGGGTGGGTGTCTGAAATGTTGGTGGAACAAGTGAATGTTTATATGTGGAAGAAAGATTCAAAACAACTTAGGTATTTTCAAAAATTATTTTCCTGATACAATTTTTCTTGAAGGAATCAGTTAAGGTTCACCAGTGTAGGGTGACCTTTGTGAAGTTCAGGTATTTTCCAAATGACCAGACCATGTCTGTAAATGGGCAGGTGAGAGAGGGGAAGATGGTCAGGGTGGTAACAGTCTCTGCTGATCTTGAAGACTCCTGAAGCTACTCTGTGTCCCAGCTTGGTGATAGCAGAGGAGGACCAAGGGATGTGCTCCACTAGGTGGAGGCAAACCAGCAACTCTTTGAAAGGGTTCTCCTCTTGCCAGCTGAGGCACAGTTGTTGTTACTGCATATAAACAGTTGCAATATGAAGGAAAAATGTATTAGCTTTAGTGACCACCAGTGCCTGCTCCACAGGGAGCAGCACCTTCTTAGATTGTGACTCAACTCACTGGCGTGCAACTGGCAATGTCCTAGGTTATTGCAGCACCAGGGTGACAGTGACAAGCGATGAGGACATCTAGGTGGGCTTCCTCACTAGAGTCATGTGGATTTTGGAAGAGCTGATGATGCTGTCCCCCTGCTATACCTGTTCCATTTTTTTTCTCCTGATGTAAAACTAGACAGTGAGCTTCCTGCCTTCCATCTATGAGCTTGATCACAGATGTCACCATGTACATGACAGCTGGCTGCCCACCCCAGCCCCTTTCTTTATTTGAATCTAGGCTGGTATCTGCCCAAAGCTACTCACTGGACCTTTGCCCTGTGCACTACTCTTCAGAGTGTTTGGTTGTGTTTTACATCCTAAGCTGCAACCAATTAAATTGTGAGACTAGGATTTAAAAAGTAATATTTAGAGTGCTTGTTCTGTTGGCCAGCAAATTCATCAGAGCATGCAGTTTTGTAGTCCTTTTGATGGTGTGAGTATAAACAGATATGCTATAATATTTTTTCTTTCCATTCATTCCTTTGTCTCTACTCCCACACAGCAGTTTAAAGAATTACTCTGAGATTTTATTTCAGTAATAATTTACAAGTACACATAGGATTTATAAAATGGTTGTGAAAGCTTTTTTCCTCCACATTGAAAAAGTTATCTTCTAAAATTACACTGCATCTTTCTTGCATTCTGATATGCAAGAATATCTAAAGGGTAGTCCGGGGTTTGGCAGATGTAAAACTTGCCTGAGGCATGAAGTAAGAAACACCACAATATTGAGGGGGAAGGAGGAAAGAAACAATATTTTTCTTTTCATTATGAATAAGTAAGTGCCAGAAAGACTAGTGCCAAGTGTCAAAGATTAGTCTCAAGACAACTGTTTTCTACAGAGGTTATCAAATACCTGTACTTTTATGTTTATATTTGTTAGCTGCAGACTATATGCTTAACCTTCCACAACAAAACGAGGACTACCAAGACCTTGTCTTTTCATGAATACCATGCTAAAAAAATATGTATTGTTCATGCAAGTCTAATGGAAGACTGCTTGTCTAAGACTATGTGGGTTGGATGTAGAGGGCTGTTCGACACAGATTCAGAGATTCCCACATATAAGTCCGAGGTGGAAAATCTGGCTGTGAGATTTTTACATAGTGAACAGAGCTAATATTGTTGGTGGAATGAAAGGGAAATGCTAAAAGAAGTGAAATGGAACATGGTCAGGTTGGGACTGAGGTGAAAGGGGGGAAGAACTTGGTCTGCTAATCACACTGAGATACCAGCAGTAGGGTTGTTAGTCTAAGAAACGTGTGATTGCAGCAACTGAGAGAGATGGTGACTCAGGGATGCAGAAGAATATGTAGGAGAATTCATAGTTTTGGTGGGCAAAGAGAGCTGGTGAAACACAGAACCAGCTGCTGAATTGTGGGTAGACTTGGTAGGGTTGTATGCATCAGATTGCTGCTTTGTGAGAACTGGAAGTGGGGAGAGATGGTGTAAACAATAAGCTGAGACAGTTGGTGTGGTCTTTAATAGAATTATTCTCAAGACCTTGGTTTACTAACAAAGTACATGTTTAAAATTGTTGATATCATTTGTTCTTTTTCTTTTAAAAATACCATTGTTATGTATTTTATACTTTGGTTTAGAAGAAGGCCCCCAAGCTTCTGAGACCTTAAAGGTCTTGAACTTTGACACTCTAGTTCTATTGTAAATGTATTTGAAATGATGCAAAAGTAGTTACTATGGTTTGGCAAAGCAAAATACCCTGTAAAACACATAGTACCAGTAAAATCTGTTCAAAATGCTTGTTAATAAAATGTTAAAAATCTTGAGTCTGGCAGGCATAAATCTTAATTAAATCAAAGAATGAGTTTTGTTCATAGAGTTTCTCAATTTTTATCAGTATGTCATATGTCATGATGTAATATGTAAGTTATCTAGAATTTCATTGTGCACAAATATAATTCTAATTCATTGTAACAGGTAAATGGAATTTTGGACAAAATCCTCGTTTATACGGTTGACTCTTTTCAATAGTTTTTGTCACAAATGTAAACTGATTTATGTGTTTAGAACTGAGATCCCATTTCTTCTTTACTGAAGTTGCAAAGGAAGAAAAGGATATTACAGAGCATTTAACAGAAAATATATCTTGTACTCTGGGTTCTGTAGATTCACTTCTTTATATATGCTAAAAAGCATGTTCTTCACAGTCTACATTTGCTTTTCACATTAGTTTTTATTCTGTCATTTATCTCAGACTAGTTTACAAATTTGAGCAAAAATATTCTATTCTTCTGGTAGTTACGTGAGTCCTTCAATCTGATTTCTTGCATAGTGTTTGAATTCACAACTATCACTGTGAAGTATTAGTCTCAAGAACAGTTTACAATGTCCTGGTATAAATTATTCAGAAAAAAACCCGTGTGTTCCATTTCATTTAGTCAGACATTATTCAGTCGAAGGTGAATGGAATGATATAAGGTGAAATAGTCTGAAAATGATATTGCGTTAGAGATTGCACCATATCAGTGGGTTTTTTCCCCTAGAGTGCGTATAGGGAAATAGAAGTAGAATTATCCATGTGTTTTAAATATTTTCATGTGGGGAATTATATTAATGCTGTCTCACTACTTCTGTAATTCTGGGCTTTATTTTTTTCATTGTGTACCTGGACTTACGATCATTGCACTTAGTTTTTACTTTCAGTGATGTCAGCTGGACAAAGATTTTTCTCATCCTCTTCATGTGCCAAGTTTAGTATGCTGCTTGTGTGAAAACGTATTTCATGAAATAATATTATTTCACTGTAATGGAATTTGTTGCTGTAAGATGTGTGTGTCTATATACAAAAGACAGTTTTAGGACACTGCTTTCTGTGGCATGCTGCTCAGCAGAGTAGAGCATATTTTACCATTCCAAATGGGAAGCCTCTGTCATCCAGCTTCTTGCCAAGTGAAAATTACCCAAGTGTGAAATATCATGTCCTCCATCTTCTTCTTTCACCTTTCAAATAATCAGGAAGAGGACATGAGGTCACATTATTCTTTGTGAAGGAAAGGAAAAGTGTATCTTTAACTTTTGACAAGTATATTCCTCTCTGTCTTATCTTACAAGCAGATAATACAGCTCATGGTCTATTCTGCTTGTGTGACTGTCCCTTGGCATTATAAACCTGAAGTCTTGGATTTGTGTTCTCCACTTCAGGCAGAAGTCTACTGACCTTAGTTTATATGTTGAAGTGCTCCAGGGATCTGTTCACTTAGCTGGAATTAATGTTCGAATGATACTTTATTTGACCGCCTCTTAACACGGTCTGCAAGTTGTTCTGCAGGTCCTTCTGGAAGATTGCAGCTGTGCATATAAATAGGCTCTATTTAATAACCGTGTTTATAGTAAGCCCAAGTCTGATGTTCTTTTCTCATTCATTAGTTTCCAGCCTTCAAATACATTCAACATAATAATTGGATTGCATCCTTATCCACTAAGTATGGTACATTTGCTTTTTCATTGATTAATATGGCAGTTTAATTTAAAATTGCCTAGACAAGTTTAAGTGCATAGTTTCAGGAAAAAGATACAACTAAGTATAAAGAAATATAAATAAGCTGTCTTTGATAGATTGGTTAAATTTCAACAAAATTGGTAAGGATAATATTCTAGATTATATGAAAATACATAAACTTTATATTATTTTGTCTGTGGACTTTGTTATGCACACAATGTCCTGCTAGGGATCTACATAACAGCCCTTGATGCTCCTTCAAAATATCCAGGAAGCCTTTCAGAGTGCTTGAGAATGCTTTCAGAATGCTCCAAGTCAGGAATGGTTAGGACTCAAATTACTTCAATTTTCTTTAATCTCTAAAAGGGTTTCTAGTGAATTAAGAACAACTTGGGCTAAGTTCACAGTCACGCTTCATTGTGACCTTCTGAATCTGGTGGTGACTGGACCGTGGTGAGGGAATGTGATTACAGGTGTTGCCAGGGTCATAAACATAAAAGTATTAAGTACTCTGAAGAAGAAAACAGCAATTCAGACTAGTACTGGAAAACTCATAGGAATCATTCATACTCATCAGGATGAAATGGGATCTGTTTTTCTTTAGAAAGCAGAAATTTAATGTACAATGTGCCCCTGGCAAGGTACCTCATACGAGATTCTTGCTCCTATTCGCTGAAAGCAGTTGTAAAGTACTCATGACTTAGCAGGCAAATTGTACAAGATGGTACAAATGGTGCAAATTGTACAAGATTATATACAACTTTTCCTTGGAAGAGCTGCCCTGCCTTGTTAAAAAGTATATTTGAGACATATTCACAACTTGAGGAGTTGAAGAGTCCCACTTGAAGAATATGTTTGTACAGAGAGAAGTGGAGGCATCTAGACAATCTTCCATGAGTGCACAAGCTCCTGGGAGAGCATCTGGTTGGGGAGGCTGTAATTGCTGCTGTTCATTTCAAAAACCTCTGCATGAAAGAGGTGACTTTGTTTTCTAATTATCTGTGTAGCCCATTTAAAAATCTTTTAGTGACCTTTCAGCATAGGATTCTGCAACATCACAAAGCTCAAATCTTAGTTATTCAAGATCCAGACAATAGTTGAGATAATACAGAATTAGCATGTCTGTCAAATTAAATCATTTGCTGTTAAATTCAATGTTGGTAAAGGAATCCAAGTTTGTGTTGAAAGCACAAAGACCTTTCATTTTTGGTTTCTAATATGAAACTTTTCCCTAATTGGGAAAGCTGTGTATGTTTAAAGGCAAAACAAAACAAAAAAAAATTCCAACTAAACCTTCTCCTGCTTAACTGAGAATCATTTAAGGCATTTAATTAAGATAATCTCTGAAAGCCACTAAAATGCTGAAGAACAAGCAGCTGGCTTGTAGTAATTTTAGCTGTTAAAATCTAGTGACATTGAAACTATTTAAATTGCTATAAATACAGTTTCAGTGGTTTGAACAAATCTGTCTATAATTGCGTTTTTATTTAAATGTATAACTTTTAGGAATAGATAAGGATTTCTTCTTTCGGGGTGGTACAAAAAGATACTAGCATGTTTTCAATAACTTCATTTTGTTTCTTTGAGCACTTTAAAATCTATTGTTGAATCTTTGTAGCAGAGAACCGGTATTTTTTTTCTTTTCTCTAATCTGAAACCACTTATTTGATTGTAATGTGAATCATAATTGGTAATACCAATTTAAAACTGGGCTGTTGAAACAAGCAGAACCAGAGATCAAAGGATTATCTGCCCTGTGTTCAATAAATACAGCATGTTGCCTTATGGATGCAACTCTGACTTGGGGTATGACTGTAGTGACTCAGATAATGCCGTGTCTTTTCTGTTGCGTAACTCAAACCATCCATCTCTTGTGGTGTAGAATAAAAGACATCTTTGTCTCCTTTTTTGATGATGAACCAACTGCAGATATAAACTCCATCAGATGATAATGCACAGAAGTTATTTATCTGAAACAATCAGCATAATGTTGTGGAATTGCTCTGAAACTGACCTACTGAATTAGTAATTAAGAAACCTCAGTTTATCTAAGGCTCTGTAGACAGTCCAATGAAGAACTGTCACTTTTTCAGAGCTCCCTTCATTTTCCCTCTAGTGTCTCAGGTTTAATTAAACCTTTGCCTCTAGAAGAAAATAAAATTATTTCTGGCACAGGTTTAACAAACATGCATCTTTAATGATTTTGTTCTGCAGCTGAAATTGGAATTGACTGAATGTGTGTATCCATACATAAGATCAATATTTTAAAAAGTGATAAGTATAAAATGTTTATCACAATCTTCTTTGAACCTTGGAAATGGGATCTTTTCACTCCTTGTTTTAATGCTTTTTGAAAAGAATAAAATGGCAAAATGGTAGTGTAAATAGATAGCAAAATTAACTCAAACTGTGAGCAAAGGAATGAAATAATTCTACATCACTTTTTCATGTGCACAATAAATGACACAAAATATTTAATTGTGATTAATCCACTCTGTGGGTAATTTAACTATCACAAATTTACAAATCCAAAGCAAATGTGAATTCAAGATATCATGATGTGTTCTCCATTCAAGATATCATGATATGTTCTCCTGCTTCAGTATTGGACCAGGAGTTACAACCTTTACCACTGAAACGCAACCCACACAGCAGATATTGTGCTGCATTGTGTTGCTGGGGATGCCAAATTTCTACCTCTCTTCCCCTCACATCCTATCATCATAAGCCAGCAGCGTTCCCCAAGATATAATCCACACCATCTGGCTTACTACAGTCTCTTTTTGAAGTGGTGTGGATTGTCTGTCCTCCTTCTCCCATTTGGTTGAAATTAAATGCAGAAAAACTTGTTTAGCTGTGTGCTACAGCCAGATTCTCACACTGTGGCCTGCAGAGTACCAAATGATGAAAACCTTTTGGTGGTTGACAAAATGAGTCAGCTGGTGAGCAGGCTGCAATTTTGGAAAGAGGAAGGAAGTGTTCTGCAGGTCACAAGACTGTGACCCTTATGGCTTTTTGGCTCAGCAGTCAATGGGGTAATTTTATAGGCCAGGAGCATGTTTTTGAATGAAGAGCTGTACTGAAATACTCAGTCTGTTTCTTGCTGTCATCCATATATATTTTTGTGATGCTTTAACTTTGTGACTGCTCTGCTGTTCCAGTAAGTTAATTACCCCAGTGTTGGGGTAATTAACTAGAACTAGGGATAGGGTTACACCTAGGGTTAGGGTTGAGAGATAGAAAGACAGTCGAGCTCCAGGCACTGGCGCTGGAAAGGGCCTGCCAAAGCCATTGCGGCATGGGCCCAACATTGCTCCTGCAAACCTTTCAGAGTTGGACAACCTAGGTATTGGGCTTCAGGACTTACCTAAGGCAAGGGTTAGGGTTACGCCTAGGGTTACGGTTGAGACATCTGAAGAGCCTCAAGCTTCAGCCACACTGGCACTGGAAAGGGCCTGCCGAGGCCATCACGGCATGGTCCGAACATTGCTGATCCTACATCTTTCAGAGTTGCACAACTCAGATATGTGTAACTCTAAACCTAGCCCTAGTTAATTACCCGAGCCAAATTAATTGGCGGTCCAAATCAAAAAGATGAAAAAGAACCAATGTTGGGGCCCTACTGTGATGGCCTCAGCAGGCCCTTTCCAGTGCCAGAGTGCCTGGAGCTCGAGGTTCTTTAGATCTCTAAACCCTAACCCTAGACATAACTATAACTGTTCCCATAGTTAATTACACCAGCCCAATATCTGGGTCGTCCACCTCAGAAAGATGTAGGAGCAGCAATGTTGGGGGCCCTCTGCGATGGCCTCAGCAAGCCATTTGCAGCGCCAGTGTGCCTGGAGCTCAAGGCTGTTTAAATCTCTCAACCCTACCCCGAGGCATAACACTAACCCTAGCCCTTTTTAATTAGCCGAGGCCAATACCTGGGTTGTCCAACTCTGAAAGATGTAGCAGCAGCCATGTTGGGGCCATGCCACGATGGCCTCGGTAGGCCCTTTGCAGCGCCAGTGTGGCTGGAACTTGAGGCTCTTTAGCTCTCTCAACCCTAACCCTAGGCGTAATCCTAACCCTAGCCCTAATTAATTACCCAAGACCAATGCCTGGGTTCTCCAACTCTGAAAGATGTAGCAACAGCCATGTTAGGACCATACTGTGATTGCCTTGGCAGGTGCTTTGCAGCGCCAGTGTGTCTAGAGCTCGAGGCTCTTTAGGGCTCTCAACCCTAAACCTCGGTGTAACCCTAGCCATTGCTGTCGTTAATTGTCCGAGCCCAGTATTTAGGTTGTCCAACTGAGAAAGATGTGGGAATAGTAAAGTTCAAGCCATGCCGTGATGGCCTCGGCAGGCCCTTTCCAGAGCCATTGTGCCTGGAACTCAAGGCTCTTTAGATCTGTCAACCCTAACCCTAGGCCTAACCCTAACTGTACCCGTTGTTAATTACCGGAACGCAGAACTGGGGATGTCAAACTCTGAAGGATTTGAGAGCAGCAATGCTGGGGCCATGCCGCGATACCCTCAGCAGTCCCTAACCCTCAGCAGGCCCTTTCCAGCGGCAGTGTTGCTGGAGCTCGAGGTTCTTTAGATCTCTTAACCCGAATCCTAGGCACAACCCTAACCCTAGCCCTGGTTAATTATCCGAGCCCAGATGTCTGCACCTATGCTGAACGTGTCTTCCCCAACTACCACTGCTGGTTTGGGCTGGGGAGTGCTGAATCTGCAAGGCTAGGTCCTGGGGAAAGGCTGTTGTAGGTTGGGAGTTTTCAATGTTTGTTTCTAAAGAGATTTCTCCTTTTCAGTTGACCACTTTAGTAATCTGTGCAGTGCTAGCAGTATGAGTGAGGCACATTCATTTTGATTGCAAATTTTAAGTAACTGCTCTCCTAGTTCAAGGTGAGCTACAAACGGTTGCTTCTCCTAACCAGTATTGTTACCTCATTTCCAATTTATGCATTGAAAGGAAATGTGGAAAAGAAGTATTAAGAGAAAAGTTTCTACTTTTGGGTATTTATGCATTAAAGTAACTCCAAAGAAACTGTATGTGCCAGCTGCTATTCTGTCTGAACCTCTCATTCACAAGCAAAACCACGGAGGGACTATTCAAAGGCTGCTATAAGCCTGTCTGACAGAATTTAGGCTTCTAGAATTGGCATGGTCAGTGTCCAGGTCAGATGATAAAATGCCTGTGTTTCAAAGTTAATGGTTAAAAAAGAGACAGCATTCATGGCTTCCTGAGTCCTCTGTCGAAGTGCTTCTACTCCTTCCTCAAGCAGTGGCCATGAGTGGCGATGAAACTCCTGTTGTTCAGTTCTTCTTCCTGCTTTCCAGCGAACTCTGAGGATTGTGGGGTGAACTGTTAAGACAGCACAGACTCAGGCACCAATAATGTATCAATAAGACAAGTGTACATATTCTTTCTTCCTCATCATGTATTTCAACAGTAATAGGACCAAGATTGTACTGGTCTGGTACTTAGATGAGATCAGTTCACAAATGAAGACCAGATAGATGAAGGTGAACTTGACAGAGGAGAGTTCTAGTGGGACAAAAAGACATGCTGAGAAACCTGCAAACCTGGTATTTCTGTCTTTTACTGAAGATATGTGCACTATACTGGTAAATTTTATTTAATTGTATTTAAGGTATCAATCCTTCTTTACTGTTCTTGAATTTTATGGGCCTGTACTATCTAAAAACACAGAATGAAAACTTTACGGTCAGTAGGTATTCTTTCCTTGTATGATGAGTCACCTTCTGACGAAGCTGTTGTAAGAGATGTTACTTCTAAAAGTTGGTCCAAGCCTGCAGAAATAAATTGCTTAGGAAATAAGGTTTACACTGACCTTTTGTTCCAGAGAAAGGCAACCTTCTTTGACCTCACTTTCTCTGCCATAGAGATACAGCACCATGTGCATCTGTGAACAGTGTTTCTCTGGAAAAAAAATAAACAAAACTTTTTAGAAGACATTCCAATACATGGTTTTGTCGGCTTGAAATAGATTGTAGGGTGAACAGTATATGACTACACTGGGGAGTAGTCTGGCATTTGCCCTTCCTCATGTAGAGAAGTGTATGTCCATGGTGGTAAACAGCCCAGAGCAGCCATCCCTGCAAGGGTTCACACACAGGACCTGTCAAAAAAGAGAAACCCAAGTCCCCAGTCCAAGAATGCAAGTTCTGCTCTTGGATGAATTCATTCCTTTGCCTGGGGATTCTCTTGGATTTCATAGTCCTTGCAGATGCCCAGATATTCATGATGCTAGTAAACACTGGCTTAAGCTTCGTTTGCTGAAAGATACAGTAGGCCAGATCCATGACTCATGCTGATCTGTGTATTTTTTTTTTTCTTTCTCTCTTTCTTTTGCTGGAAATTAAGCAGCTTTTCAAAGAATCAGCAAATACCAAACAGCAGCAGCCTGTGCGCTAAGCTCCCTTCTCAGTGTACTGCTGACTGCAGTAGTTTTCTGCTGAACACAGAGTCAAGATCTGGTGTTACTACCTTAACTTTAATGCTCTACATGACTCTGCTATCTGTTTTTAAATTTACTGTTCAAAATATCTACAGTTAGATTGTCTGCCAGTGGACACATAGGAGACAACTGCCAGAAGAAGTGAATATAGTTGATGAAGTGGATTCTCTCAAGGAAAAAAAATCAGACTTCATATCCATTTATTAGAATTTTAATTTTCCTTTCTGCTGGCATCCTCCTTGTCCCAACCAATCAGTCATGTGAGAGAATGAGGTTATTTCTTTACTTAGTCTCAGGAAACGGGAAAGGAAGACTCAGAGATTTCTATTTTTACATTCATGGGAATATGTTGGTACAATGATGAGGGGGATCTTAGATACCAATGAAAATGTATTCTAAATTTATTTGCATTTTTAAAAAAGGACCATATGCTGAATCCTCCATTTTTAAATTTTTTTTTTTCCTGAAAGTTTTGTGTTATACAGCCTGACTTGCATACTTTGAGAAAAATCTTTGGCTGGAAATACATGTTCTGCACTGCAATATGAATATTTTTGTTTACTAAAACCTGCTTATTCCAAGAAAACTTGGAAAACTTTGGGAGAAATTTATGCTGTGTAAGATGCTTTGTTTCTGGGTGTGACAGTGCACAAGTAATATATATCTGACATACTTGGGTATGGAGTTACATTATTCCTGGCAATCTAATCAGGAGGATATTTAGTGAATGTTGTCAGAGCTGGGAATGGACCAGAGCACATACTTATGAAACAATAACTTAAAAGCAACTCACTTTTCCTTGAAATCATAATCCATCTGAGTTTCTTACTAGAGATTTTTAAAAACTGTATATAATATCTGAAATTATATCTAGGAACTCTATTTTGATTATGGCTTATACAGCTATTTATTCAAGAAGCTGTGCAGAGGATTAAGTGCAATGACTGAATCCAGCAGGTTTCCTTGCTTTTTCTTAGGGTATATATATATTTTTTTTCCCATTTGCTCTCTGATGGTAACCCATACAGTGTTCTTTTCAGCATTATTCTGTATTAATTGAACATATTCTCAATATTTAACTGTATAGATATGTATTTTGAAACCTGTGACACTGTTTTCAGCTTTTTGCTGTGTCTTACAAGAATGAAAATCCTGTAACTGAAAGTAGATTTGGAATATTTGATTTATTGTCTTGTTTGAAAGTGTATGTGAAAGAGCTTCTCAGTGATGCTGCACTCAGCAACTATAACTCTTCTAAAGATAAAAGAAACTGTTATAATCCTTTCACTAGCTAATTTCTACATGCTGTAAATGGATTGCTGTGTATCCAAGGAAAATTGCTCAAGGGTAAAAGAGTTTGTGACTTTTATTTAGTGCATTTTGTGCAGCAGTTCCTAGGCTAGATGGAATGATTAATAAGTTACTGGTTTAGTAACTTGAAGTGAATCACTTTAGCTGTATCTGAATTAGTAAAAAATCATGTAACAACAAAAAAGGTTTTCTAAGAGAAATTAAGTATTTTGAACAGTGCTTTCTGTACTTGACTAGCTAAAGTACCCTTTTTAATGGAGTAAATAATTTTACTGTGGCTTAGAAGGGGGACACTTGAGATATCATATAGAATTCAAACATTGTGGAGCACTAGATTTATTAGGAAGCCACAAGTGCTGGAGAAATCCATCCCCTTCTTTCTTTTTCAATGAAGTTTTAGTATTGGAATTGTAGTATGCTCCTGCCTGCCATGTTGTGCTGTGACAGCAAGTCTGCAGGATCAGCTCAGTGAAGTGGAACCTGCACCCTGTGAGGCTGAGCAGTGGGGAGAATGAAGCCAAGTGGAGATGCACAAGACCCAGTTGCACAACTGCAGTTATACCCAATCTGCCCCAGTTTTAGTTCCTAAAAGTCCATGGGATTGGCAGTATTTCCATGAAGTTTGGAGAACTGAGGCACATGCCAAGAAAGCAGCAGTTAGATTACTCCATGGCAGACAGTCTTGCACCTGGAACATCACACTGGATTTAAAGCATATTTTGATCCTTATTTATTTTTCCTCCCTGAATTAAAGTGTAAAGTTTCTCTGACAAGGTCAAGTGTTTCAAGATTCTTACTAGATGTGCCTAGGCTGGAATAGCACTTCTGCCATATTTTCCAGGCAGAACACGAAGCATTCTGGGTTTTATTTTCCTAACTTGATTTGTGTGCTTTGTGCTGATCAGGTTTCTTCTAGGCTTTTAGCCATCTCAGCTAAGTTCTTTTGTATGTACAGAATCCTTTACGTTTATACAGGCATCTTGTTTAAGGGGGCTTTTGAGCATGTTTTTGTCAGTAGAAAGCAGACTTTATCATGAACTGTGCTTTTGGTGATACTTGGAGCGAGCAAACAGGGTCCATAGTTCACACAGTTTACTTCTGTGTTCAGCAGTTCCGGCACAGAAACCAAACAGCCGTATCTGTTTAGACTGCCTCCATTCTGCTAAGCCTTTGTAGCCCTGCCAAAGCTCTCCACATCACTGAGCCTCCCCGTGAAAACCAGAGACCACTTCACTTTGTTAACAGGGCTGAAAGCCACTCACAGTGTGGCATCTGGGGAGCAAAATTCTTTCAAGAATGAGTTACACTCAACCAGTTAGAGTTGTCAGAGGAGTAAATCAAAGGGATTATTTGTTTTGACTGGTGCCCGATTTGTTTTTGCCAATATTATGCTCAGTCAGAAATTTTTTAAAAGCCCCTTAATTAAGTGTGATATTTTTATAAGCAAAAAACAGGCAGAAGAATCTGGTTTAGCTTTCACTGTGTCCTCCATGCAGCAACTTTATCATCTGAACCATACTGGCTTCTTTTTGTTAAGTCTTATAATGAACAATAATCATGCTTTAAAAATTAGGTGAGAAGATTAAAGTTTGTATAATAACAGGCTTAAGAAAGGGGCAAAAGGTCATACTTATATCTAAAAATCTGATCCTGGGAACTGCTCTGCTTTCATAAATTGTTTATAAAGAATTGCAAACAAAGTGACAGAAATGTAGACACCATGATATGAAGTGGACAAAGCAGAATGATTTTAGGGAAAAAAACCCCTTCTCTTCTTTTTCAGTTTTCTCAGCATTTGAAAGAAACTGTGATGGAATAGAACTTTACTTCAGAATTATTAGCAAATATCCTTACAAATAACCACAGAGGAAACTTCATCTCATCTCAAAACTTCTTTTTAGCAAGTTGTGCTTGTAAAGCTACTTAAGGAGACTTAAGGAATGAACTATTGTTCAACATGGTTAAAGTTGTTAAAAATTGGGCTGATGTAATAAATGTTACTAGCTCAGAATTCTCATTGTTGAGTTACAAGTCATTAATTCTTTGATTATGAACTTAAGAAACATTCAATTGAACTAGTTAAATAGGCTATGTAATAGTAAGTGAAATTTATGAGGAACTGCCACTGTATAATCTTTGCTAAAGAGATTTCAGGAGATAAAGCAGGTAGGTGTCTTTATAATTTTGTCATTAATGTCAGATCAGTTCTACATGTGATGAACTGGAAATAGACCTAATCAATATTAAGAGGTAGCATTCAGCTAATTATAGTGTTTATGGCTGGAAAATATTAATACCATGAGTCCTGCAGAATTCAAAGTAAATTTAAACACTCATCATAGCTTTATTAGATGGGGTAAAATGTTCTTGAGAGAACATTTGAAAATTTGGTATTTACCCAACAGCAGACCTGCAGGAGAGGATGGGAAGAAACTGCAAGTTAAAGATGCGATGGATGCCAGCTCTGACTCTTAGACATAAGATACAAATGTATCTATGTGAAATTATCATGTTCACTCATTCAAAATTGTGTCTTTTGGAAATTCACTTAGCAGTGAATATTTTTTATCTTATGCAATTTTTTATCAAAAATTTAGAAAATATTTTGAACAGGGCTCATAGGTGACTCTTACTGATGCTTTATGTGCCTGTTCATTATGATAAATGTTTAGAGTGTGTTAGTTACAGCAGCAAATAACAAAAAAAGCTTTGTACTCATTGCTACTTCAAAATCAAATGTGGGGACCAAAACCTCTTTGCATTTGCTGGATCAGGCACTTGGACTCCTTTTTATGGAGGAAGTATTTTTTCTGAAAGTGGTCCTGTTAACTTGGGCAACTTTCAATCTTATTAAAGGAGTCAGAAGTTAGTTGCATTTTAACCAGTACTGTGTGTTTCATCACACTGAATGTTGGTGGCGACACCACCTGTGACCTTGACTGTTCTGTTCTTTCCTCTGCCACACCAGCTGCAACTGTGACACAGCTCTGCCTGCGGCATTTTGTCATCCTTGACAGTTTTTAGGTTCAGGTCACTGAGCACCTTGCAATAAGGACTGGTAGTCTGAAGCTGATTAGATGTTCTACAGAAATGTATGAAATGGGTTTATTGCTTTGACTTTAGTCCATGTTGCTGAAAAGGTGCCATTTGTGCTGGTAGTAGGGTGGAATTTCACAGGCATTGAAAACTCTGGGGTGCATTTTCTGAATCTTGAAAATCAGATATAGTTATGAAGTTACCGTCTGTGGGAATATTTGGTACTTGCCAAACTTAGAGTCCAATAAAAAGAAAAGGAGACTGAGTTGTGTTCTCATCTAGAACAAAGAATATGATTGCCCTCCTTATTTTGCTATATTCAGATAGCTGTAGTTGTGCCCATAGTGTTACAGGTTTTCAGGACACTTAAATAGAATTACAGGGTACTTACTAAAGATTTTACAGCTGAAACTAGGGATGCGAGAAGTGGATGACACATAGGGAGCAATTAAAATACTGCTTTGTAAAAAGTTTAGAAGTACAGATTTTAAAATAAAAGTTCCAGAAGTTCAGAGCAAGTACAGAAAGCTGTTTGACAAAGTGGGGGAAGCCAAGGGATTAAACTCGCTAAGAGGATTTTGAGGCATGGGGAGTGACATGGTTGGGCAGTAGAAAGAGAAATCCTTTACTCTATCATGTTTAACTGTGGAATTAGGATTGTCAGAGAAAAAGGAGGTTATAAAGGGGATGTAATGAAAAGGATGGAGGGAGGTGTGACTCACAGTGTGTGCACAGGGAATTAAAACAAGAATTACTTCACAGGATAGCAATAGAGAGAAGACCCAAGTTTTTAAATCCTGACAGAGACAGCAAAATGAGAAATGTCAGATAATAAATTTGACAATTTCTGACTATTCAGCTCTTGTAAAATGGAAGTCTGTTCTCAAAGCCAGCATTCCTTGCAGGCTGCTCTGGGTCCTAGAGGTGTCTGCCAGCTGGTCTTCTTGTATACTCACAAACTCTCCTCTTCAGAGATTTTGTTCTTGATGGTTGCATCTAAATTTAAATTCTCCAAATGCAGTATTTTTTCACCCATTTCTATGACTAATATGTTCAAGAACAGGTAGTTCCTTTCAGTCACTTCTTTTCCCAGGCTGTTACAGAGGTTTTCCGAGATAGAATTGCCTTGACCTGCCACATCACCATATAATGAAATTACAAGGATTTGTTGCCGTTTATGTATCTTAGATGGGACTTCATCTGGAAGTTCATCTTTAGCTTCCAGTTTTCAGTTAGGAAATTTCAAAGGAATCGTATTGATCACTTTAGAGGAATTCAGTGGAAAGAACACAAAATGTAGGCACGGGATGGGGAACAACAGGAAAGAATTATTGTAGAACAATTATGTTTCTGTAAGTGGGTTGGTGGGAGAGGAGGACAAATGACTGCACGTAACATGAATAATTGCTAGGGATAGTCTAAGCAGGAAATATTAGATGGAATATCATGTAAAGCTGCCTGACCATGACATTAGCTGTCTACAGAATGGGTGATCACTTAGCTCCCTGAGTTTCCTTGGTTTATATTTAAATATTTCAAATGCTACAAAATGCTGACAAAGAGAAAAGTTTGCTGTCATATTGCATCTCTTCTGCCTCTAATTTTAAGTCTGGTTTTGTTAGTTCCACTAGCTTACTAAATGAACTTCTACTTTAAAAGGCAGAACAAATTCCAATGTATGAAAAAATTACCTTTGCTCAGCTGTCTTGTTCCTGGAGAGGCCTTGAGACATGCCCAGTCCAGAGAGGCTTGTGGGCTGTCATATCTAAATCTTCAGGCTTACTGTTGGGAACTGTTACTTGTTCTCAAAGCTGATTTTTTTTTTTTCCTTACAGTCAGTGGTTTTGGTTTATCTCCAGTTAGTGAACATGACAGAAGCATGTCAGAACTAGTAAGGGATGCTTTCATTTATTTCGTGTATGATTGTTTCCATGGCCTGGAAAGTTTGGGAGAAAAGCACAAAAGAGAAACAATTAGTTTCTAAAATATCTGCATATGTAGCCTGCAGAAGAGTGATGATTTTCATGTGATAATTGCCCATTTATGTGGCAGATAGTGAAAGAGTCAAAGGTAGCAGTGGCAGAAGTTACACAGCTGTTGGGAGAAGACTCATTGCAGTTGTCTTTATACGACACTTCTGGAACTGGCTGAACTTCTGCTGGCCTTGCATTTGCAGCCTTGTACGTCTTTGATGCTGCTTTGGTATTCAAAATGTGTAGTTTAGTAGGTTTTTCTCTTGCTCATCGAGTCCTTTGATCACTTCTGTTTTGATGGAAATTGAAACTAGCCTGGACCCTTTACAGCAGTTCTCTGGAGATGATGACTTCCATCTTCTGAAATAATCCATGTTTTCCCAGTATACATTTTCAGGAACTGCTTTTAGAGCTCCTTCAGATGCTTCATGATATAGTAAAATCTAACTCCCAAGACAAGGTATTCTGCCTTTTAGGGCGATGTTAACAGCGACTTATCCAAAATGAATGCATTTTGCTGAGTTATGTGAAAGCTACAACAAAATTCTTTTAAAGACGCTTTGTCCAACTTGGGGATAAAGTGGGATCTGGCTATACTCACATCTAAACTTCTCATGGAAAAGAGAGATTAATTGACTATCTGCTGTCTAAGAAGTGTTACATCATGAGGGTACTGACAATTTGAGGACATTTGCTAGTTATTGGTCCTGATTGCTGTCTATTTACATGGGAAGTTAATGAATGGAACACATTATATAAACCAAAAGAAATAATATATACTGTGAATATTGTTTGTTTCAGAAGGATGCTGCCAGACTAATCAAAACTATATTGAAAGTGCATTAGCTGTAAGTGTTTAGACAAGATCCAACAAACTGTTTCTTGGCTGCTGTAGAGAAGGCTTATATGCAGCTTCAAAGGCTTTCGCACAGGGTCAGAGTTTCCTTGTGTCTTCCTTCTGTAAAAGCCATGAGTAAAAAAGCTGTCTCCTTCTCTGTTTTCCTGCTCTGTTGATATGAACGTTATTCCTTGCATTGATGTCCTGAATGCATTGTACACCAGCTGTGTTAGTTGCATTTCTTTTCATAAAATTTAAGGTGCTCCCACCTTCAGCCACACTAGTCCTAAGAAAAATGCTTTAGATTATTGTACATCTTTTGCTCAAATTTTATTTTTGGAATCTGTAAGCACTGTTGCCTTCTGCCTTTGTGTTTTTATTTGTTTATTTTTAAAAAGCTGTCAAAATTTGCATTTTCTTCTTTTGCTGTTGGAGATGCAAAACATGCCATCAATCACACAATTTAGGTGTGTGGCTAGTGCCCAGTTACCACACATACTGTATGAGATGTATCCTTCCAGCAAGCACTGGGAGAGGAGGAACTTCCAACCAAACCACCAGGCATACACAGTGGTTTCTTTGTGCCTGTGTTTAACATGTTCCAACTAATAAAGCTAACTGGTACTTTCACTTATAAGTGATGTGCTGCCAAAGCCCCTGACACTGAAAATGTTCATTTTTCCTAAGTAAATATATATGAACAATAATAATTAAAAAAAAAAACTGCAACCCAATTAATAGAATGTGACCCTTGCAGAAAAAAACCCCAAACATCAGACCATGTTCTTTGTTTATTGACTTTCTACCCACAGAATATTGCTTGAAGTAATTCTCTGTAGGGACTCATGTTTCTCTGGCAAAACTTGCAGTCTGTTGTGGTAAGCATCTGCATTTTGAGAGGGAAGAGCTTTTTGGGAATCAGTCAAACTCCACACTGCACCAAACTAGTGTAGCATATAAACAGTGCAATTTAATCAGCAAGTAATTTTGCTCTGTGATAGGATGAAGAAGGGAAAATACAGGGGTGCTGCACATGTCACTAAACAGCACGGAAGTTATTGAGGTGCTGGGATGAATTCTGAGAAACTAAATGAAATTAAATAGTTCTTGGTTGTAGGTTAAAAAGAAAACAACAAAAAAACCCCAACAACTTAAAACCAAACCAAAGCAAACAAACCAATCAACCAACCAAAAAAAAAACCCAAACAGCAAACAAACAAACAAAACCCAACAAACACACACACAACCCCTGGTCTCCCCTCAGAATACAGTCCAGACCCTGCAGATTACAAGGAAGGGAGAATTGGCTCACATATTAATTTCTTTAAATGTCTCTCACATCATGTGTTGTCTGGATTAAAAAACGTTTGTGTTCAAAAGGTCTTTTGCTCCTATCTCTAAACAAAATACAGGTATATGTTCACTAGAATTTCAACCACTGGTCATATGGTCACTGTTAAATACTCCTGATGTGATAGTAATATACATAGTAATTTCTCTTCTATTGAGACCTTTGGAAAAGCAGGGGTTTTTTGCTATGGCTGATCAACATGAACAAAATGCCTTTAAAATTTATGATAGTGGTATGGAGTAAAGAAATATGATTTAATATCCAGTAAATTGTATGTTCATGAAAAGTTGTGTATAATGTCATGGATTTAGGGGGTAGGCAAACACTGCAAAGACGAAATGCAGAATCATTGAGGGTGAATTCTTCATTTTACTTTATCACATTTGCTATTACTAGCCTAGATAATATCACTATTAGTATTTCCCCTCAAGTATAGGACAATGTACTTCTCTGGTTTTGGTATAATTCTGGGTTCCACAATGTTACTTCAGAAAAGAAATTTGCTGCAAATGCCATGCAAAATGAACTTTCATCTTGTAACACTCTGTTGTATTTTGTATGTGCATGCACTTTCTCATATTGGAAAACATGTGCATCCAATTTTATATATAGGGTTGTTGTTGATTTAAGTCTTTCATGTTCTGAGATAAGGTTCTGAAAACTAAAAATTTATTAACTTGTGGGATATTTAAGAATAATTGAAATGTTACATTTTCTGCTTAGAATGCATACGTGTCATACCTGAAGCTCTATGGCCTGTTATGAAGTTCTGATTATGAACAGTGCTTGATGAAGTGATTTCTGGTTTTCTTCTCTTTGTCCTCCTTGGTGGTCAGGTTGTCAATAAATAGTCTCTTTGGCTGAATAAACTGAGAGGAAATTGGAGCTGAATGTTGGAGAGGCAGGAGAAAAGACTGAAATTAAATGATGGAATATTTTTCCAGGAATGTGGTAGAAGTCCTGCATTTTTACTATCTCAGGTTGCCAATTTAGGTTGCCTCCTCCCCCATGTCATGACTATGATTATTCATTTTCCTGTCTTTCAGATAAAGTTACTATGATTGAGCCTGAGATGGGCAGTGGGAGAGGAAAGGAACATCTTGAGGAGAGAAATGCTCTCTCTTGATTTGCTTGGTAGCCACAGTGATCCACCGAAGAAGACTGACCCCTCACACCTGTCAGCTGTGCTGGGGTCCAGATTGCACCCTGAAGTTTAAAAAATGGGAATAGGGAAGATGGTAGGGAAATTTTAGTTACAACCAGGTACTTCGGCTTTTGGAAACCAGTGTGTATGTACAGGTGCAACTGATGATCAAGATGGTCTGGAGTGCTAGCAAAGGAAGGTGTCCAGATGCTGTAATGGCAGCTGTGGTAAGGGTGGTGTGTGGGGATGCCAAGACAACCTGGTGTTGGAATGTAATTGGCATTCTTTAGTGCGACTTTTATTATTACATGAAAAGTCTGTTTAATACCCATCCTTTGTGAGTACAGTTCCTGTTTCATATACCTTGAGTGTTTATTGTGCTTTGTCGTTCTTTCCAGAGGAAACTCAGGTCTCTCATAACCGCTTAAAAGCTTTTCTGTAACATATTTATAACCTGGTTTTCCATCGTGGTTTTGTTTCTCAGTGTTTCCTTGGGATAATTTGAAGATGTTGTGTCTTTAGTACAAGAATCTGCTGTAGCTCAGTAGAGATTACTGTGGAGGCCATCTAGAACACTTCTTTTGTAGGTGTTTGTGTGTGTACTCATTTGTACTTTCACTGGTGACATGCACAGAGGAAAGTACATGTTACAACACCACCAGCTAAAATCTGTTCAGAGGGAGCAGTTTGTATCAATTTCTTCACCTCAGACCTACACTGTTTTGATGATACTGGCAACAAGTCATGTTCTCTTGACATACTTGAATTGGAGTCAACCCTTTCTACAGACTCGTGGAAACTTTTTATCTGCAGATTTCCCTTTACCTCATTTGACTTCTTTACTGTTTCTACTAAATCTGTTCCTTGTGTATTTACAAAGAAATGAAATATTAGCTAGTTTTTGTTTTTTTTTTTAAAAGCTTGTTTATTGGAACATGTAGAATAACTGAATCAGTTGTGGAATACAAAGTGTAAGGTTGTTTGTTAGATTGCAAAGTTTGTAGGCAAAGTCCTAGAAATATTTCAGTTCTGTGCCTATTTTTCTTATGTGTGGCTCAGCTACAATTATAATGGTGCAATTAGGATAGATTAGTATTAGTATTAAGTTAATTACTAGAGTGAGATCTGCAACTACAGCCTCAGTTATGTGAATATAGTTAGTTTCAGAAAATGAGCATGCGACTTATGTGTTTTGGGGCTATATGCATTGCAGAGGACCAATTCTTTGGAGTAGCTTTCTCCAAGAGGATGTTTGACACATATTTCAGTATGGCAGGAGTAGCAGCCCACTAGAAGAATAATTTTGTCTTTTTTTTTATTCTTAGTAATACAACAAGTTAATTTGCATTTTGTTTCATTTGTAGAATGCAAAATCCAGGTGAACACTTTTGCTTAGTCTTGAAGCTCAATCAAATAAATGTTCAAGTTTCATGCTTGTTCTGGCCTTACCTTGCAATCAACATTTCTAAAAAGTCATAATTAAAATGTCCTCCCAATGTTGTTGCCTTTGAACAAATCAGTGACTCACATTCCCTTTGGTCTGTCCCTGTCTTATGGGGTTAAAAATTGAACTGTCTATCTGAAGACTTCAGTCTCTTGAGAAGAACATGGTAGACATAAGAAATGCTGGCCAGCATTCAAGCATATTTTCTTCTTTCAACAGGTATGACGTGTCCAAGAATGGCTTGGAAAGTCAGTAGTAAACTGTGTAAGAAATCAGCGGGAGGAGAAGAGCTCAGAAATAACTACAGGTTCCTATCAGTTATTCTGAAATTCTTGTGTTATTAACACTAATATGTGGGAATAAAAAATGCTGAATGCACTCAAATAATACAAAATATGAACCAGTTTTTTCATGCAGTTATGTCTGATAATAAGGACTAGAGTGGATGCATTAGGAGAATTTTGTTCTTCGTGTCTCTCTTTCTCTCTGTGCAATCTTGTCAGAAGGATAGAATAAGTTTCTTTTAACATTAAACTACTAAAATATTTAAGCAGGTACAGCCCTGATAAAATCTTAACTAAACTTGCCTTTCAAGCTTATTAATTCAGGACAGAGAATCAGTTTTGTGTACTATTGTGATAACCATTGTGTTTAATTTTGAAAGTTAGAGACACAAAACCTAATAAAATTAGAATAGGAGCTGCTGAGAACAGTGCCTGAAGGAGAAATTAAATTCATTTCAACACAAGGAGATATGAAATGAAGTACAAATAGAACAGCAGTAATAGCTTTAGTATGACACAAGGTTTCATTAAAAATCCAACAATCGTTACTGCATTCAATGTCAGGGTTGTGGAGACTGATTGAATATAGGGTCTTTTTGATGCTTATCTTAGAGGTTAGACTAATGTCTGATAGCAGTCAGTGGTGCTTGCCATCTGGTTAGCCAGTGCCATGTAGATGTCAGAATTTCTATGAGCACACATTCCTCTGTCATGTGTGAAATTGGGGAATGAGGGGATAGTTAAGTAAATAAGTTGTTTCAACTTGCAGCTGTAGGAAGGGAAACTAGAGGGAGGTGGCATTGGCAATGAGACATGCAACCTTTCAGATAAAGGTCAGGGATTTAAGTCTAAGGTGAAGTGACAGGGAGTATTAGTTAGTACTGACAGATTTTGAGTGGCCTAGGGACATAAATTTGATGTTAAGTCCAAGTAGACAGAAACCCACATCACACAAACCCTTCTGTATAACCTGGATCTAGCTGGTGTTTTGGGTGTTTTTCCTTTTTTATTTCCTTTCTGTAGCTGGACATGGGGAAGAAGAAAATTCATCAGCTCAAAAAGTTGCTCCTGCTATGGAAGACATGAAGAAATTTGTGCCTCTGAAAATGTCAGAGATGATACCAACCTGCAGCCATTCCTTAGGCATCTGATAGAGAGGA
Organism: Dasyornis broadbenti; assembly: GCA_013397935.1. Taxonomy (NCBI): domain Eukaryota; kingdom Metazoa; phylum Chordata; class Aves; order Passeriformes; family Dasyornithidae; genus Dasyornis; species Dasyornis broadbenti. Next base: position 489,257 of record VZRN01001114.1, on the reverse strand, counting down.
GGTGAAGACCATGTACAAAGCACAGCTCAGTTTGATTCCAGAGTGTGACCACGAGGACAGCTCTCCCACTTTCTGGAGAAATGCTGTAATCACTCTACATGTTCCTTCTAATGAAAACTCAAATGTTTCACATAAGCTGAACCAATTCCAAATGAGGTAACTTCCATTTTCTGGTCCACTATCCATGCTAATCACACTTATGATTTTGGAAAAAGGCAGGACAAGGAACCTGTGTATCTTCTCCCTTTCTTTTAGTGCAGTTGACTTGTTTTTCACTTTTCTACAGGGTTTGTCCAGAGCTCTGAGTTATCCATCTGCTTTCAATTCAGTGCAAGGGAAGCACTGGTTTGTGTCTGGCATAGAATGATCAAATCATAGAGGTTGGAAAAACTCTTAAGATTGTTGAGTCTAACTGTTAACCTGGTACTGCCAAGTCCACCACAGAACCATGTCCCTAAGCACCACATCTACATGCCTTTTAAATACCTCCATGGATGCTGATTCCACAAATTCCCTGGGCAGCCTGTTTGAGTGCCTGACAATCCTTTTGGTGAATAAAATTTTCCTACTGTCCAATCTAAATCTCCCCTGGCACAAGGTGAGGCTGTTTTCTCTTGACCTATTACTTGCTACTTGGGAGAAGAGGCCAAACCTCACCTGGCTACAACCTCCTTTCAGGCAGTTGTAGAGAGTGATAAGGTTCCTTTTCTCCAGGCTAAACTACCCTATTTCCCTCAGCTGGTCCTCATAAGACTTGTGCTCCAGACCCTTCATCAGCTCCACTCTCCTTCTCTGGACACTTTTAATGCATGCATTAAAAGATGGTAACAAGTAGCAGACATACAGAGCCCTGGCAAATCATGCACTTGAACTGTCTTTCAGCCTTGGAGTAGGCCAAACATCTTGGAGTGCATATTGCCACTCCTTTTTCTTGCTTTGTCACATCTGTTCTTTGCACCAGGTTTACCAAACTCCCCTGCACTCCAAATGCAGTCCAGAGCCTTTGTATTACGGCTTCCAATAAACCAAACCTCTTTTAACTTAGAGCAGAAGTTCCACCCTGGAAATCATCCTTACAACAGTTGTCTCATTTGGTCTTTTGCAGACATTGTTTGAGTTTGAAAATCAGCCTCTTCTCTATCTTGGTGAAAACTTGTGTCAAACATACTTTGAGTTACACAAGAGTATATAAACAAAGAAATTAAGGACAGATAAACATGAAGGGTGTGCTATTGCATTGTATCAAAACTCTAGTTTTTGGAGATACACTATTGGGAATTGAGTAGGGCAATCTATCAGTGTTACTTGCAAGCACTTAGCTATGTCTTTGTGATTGTGACTTTGGTAGGTACTAGAAATTGTGGACTGAATTTTTGTTTGCGTAAAGACATACAGTTCCACTAATTTCTATATAAGACAGGGGTTTCAAGTCTCTATTTCTTAGTATTTTCCATGAAAGCTGTCATAAATATAAGAATAAATGTTAATCTTCACTGTATCCCTACATAATAAACAGTTGCTTAGTCACATTTTACTGGCAAAGAGATCAATATAATATAGTGAACTAATTTGGATGTAGAAATGAGAAATAATTATTTTGTAAGTCCACATTTAAGCCTCAATAAAAGTCCTGTTTTAATAATCAGAAACAAAAAGAAGCTGAAGGGACAATCATTGGTGAAAGAAGACTAGTAAATCTGAAAATTATATTGATAGTTTGAAGACATGTTTCATACAATGTATAAAGCAATTATTTTAAGGTCAGTGTAAAATAAAGTCTTTTTTTTCATGTTGCAAGCCAAGTAATGTCCTGTTTCTGTGGGTTCTTGCATAATTTCATAAAACTATTAGAAAAGAAGTGTAAATTTTTTAATAAAATGGATTTCATACCAACTTATTTTTACTGTGATTTTGACTACTCTAAGTAGAAAAGAGGTCTTTTGTCTTGTGCTAGTAAAATACTACATTGGAGATTACAGTTGTACTTTGTCTGTCCGGATCTTGAAGGACATACTGGGCTTTGGTAGAATTGATTTCCAAGTTGTGTTCTGCTTTTTGTATCTCTAATGACATCTTCTGAGCCAAAAGAAATGTGGATTATATATAGATTCAGAAGAAAATGCGAATTATTCTTTCAGGAGTCAGTATCATAATTACAAAAAGGGGCCTCTGGAGATCACGTAGCCTGAGCCTGTGCTCAAAGCTATGTCAACTCGAGCAGGTTGTGTAGGGTTTGCGTTTTGAATATCTTCAAGGACGGAGACCCCACAGACTCTCTGGATAGCAATTCCAATGTTCTACAACCCTTGTAGCAAAAAAGTTTATTTCTTAGTTTTAAGTGGAATTTCTTCTATTTCAGTTTCTGCCTGATGTCTCTTGTTCTGTCAGTGGGCATTACTGACAAGAGTCTGGCTCCCTCTTCTTTACATCTACCATCAAGTATTTATATACCTTAATGAGATCCTGAAGCCTTCTCTTCTCGAGTCCCAGCTGTCTGGCCCTTTGTTGGAAATGATACAACTTTTAAATTTTTTTAAACTAACATTAGTCAGGGACTTGTTCATCTTTGCCCAGGGGGCATGGAATTGAAGCTTCTTTTCAAAAGACTCTGTTCCCTGGGCGAGGCCTGATGAGCTTAACATCTTCATGAGCTGGGAGTTGCGAGGATGCACAAGAAATAAGCGACCATTAACAAATATTACTCTTGAACATCATCCCCCAGTGTGTTGGAGACACCTTATCTGGGAAAAAATCGATAAGAGAACCAAAGAATGAGGACCAAATTATTATTGAAGGTGAAGGGATCAATAACCAATAGGACACCAAATACTAAGTATTGTGTAATTTGGGACCAATGAATATTGAACTAAAGAATTGCTTTGGGTTTTTTTATGTATGAATACGTGAAAAGGCTGGTAAAGAACCATGTGGGAAGGAGTGATTTTCACTGCACAACCTGGGCAATGTGTGGATGAAATTATTTCGATTGCATATCCTGGCCAGAACAACATCCTGGCCAGAATAAAGTAATGCCTTAATTCTGTAACACTGAAAAGATGTTGCTGGAGAGTTTTTGTTCTTCCTGCAGTTTTGGTGACATCTTCATCATCTCTGTGGTCCAGTATAGTCATGTCTTTCTTGTTCTGGGAGCTCTGAGCTGGACACAGAACCCAGATGTGTCTCTCCAGTGCTGAGCGGTGAGGAAGGATCACCCTCCCTGACCTGCAGGCAGCCCTGTGCCTGATGCAGCTTGGGTGCCGTTGGCCTTGTTTATGGCACAGGCACACTGCTGGCTCATGGTCAGCTAGCTGTCCACCAGGACCCTGACCTCCTTCTCAGCCAAGCTGCTTTCCAGCTGGTCCCCAGCATGATCCTTGAAAATCAGCCAGTTTTCCTGGACTCGTTTTTCTCTCCAGCTTTGTTTCCCATAGGATTCTTACAAACAGATCCTTGAACAGGCTAAATACTGCTTTCCCCAAGACCAGAGCTCACATCCTGCCATTTGCCTTACTCCTTCCTCTCAGGATCCTGAGCTCCACCATCTTGTGTTCACTGCAGACCATCACATTCCCTATCAGCTCTTCCTTGTTTGTAAGTATGAGGTCTAATAGAGCATCTCCCTTATGGCGTCATTCCACTGTGGATTGCTGCAGTTGTAGGAATACCTGAAGCTAGTGCTGCATTGAGACATTTATTGTACAGTTTAAGAGGAAAGCAACATGAGAAAGGAAAGAGAAAATGTTATGTGCGCATTAAAAAAATTAGTAATTAATAATAAGAATCTTAAAAAAAAAAACCTGTAACAAATACAAGGATAATCTCAGCAAAATTCTGAAAACCTTTGCAGGTGCCAGGAATGTAGGATAAGCTGTAAAAATAAAAAAAGGGTACACTAATCAAATGAAAGACTAATTGAGTGTTTTAGCATTCTAGACAATGAAATCCTTTGGGCAGCAGTTAAGAAGTGGCAAGAACCTGACTTATGTGAGGATTTATGGAGTAAGAGGGAAGCATCAGAAAAGCCTCTGTCACAGGCTGTAAACTGTGAGAGGAGAAAGTTTTTGCCATCACAGCAGAAAGGTGTGGAGCCACCATCCACTATAGAGCAGCAAGGACAAGATGCATTGCTAGTTCTGATAGGTCATTGTGACTGTAGAAGTGGGACAGTTTTGGGAGAGCTGATTGCATGATCAGTACTCCTTTTAGTTTGTGTAATGGTGATGGACAATGGTGAGGGACAATGGTGTGGCAAGTTGCAAAAATTTCATTTCCATTGTGTTCAGCTGGTAGTGATGAATAATAAAAGCATCTGGAGGTGTGGCTCACAAGGCAGGCTTGTGAGATGACAGAATTCAAAATCCAGTTTGACTTTCAAATGCTGCAATGAGGGCCTGGTGGGGCACATTTTTTTAAAAAACTTGTGTTATAATAGGTATTAGAAAAACTATTTTCCTAAGAGTAAACATTGAAACAGTTTGTCCAGAGATGCTGTGGCATTTCCATCATTAGAAATTTGAGAACTTGACTGGACAGAACTGACTGATCAGATGTAAGCTGATCCTGCTGTGAGCAGGATGTGGAAGTCAGTGCACAGTCAGAGGTCCCTTCCAACCTCAAGTATTCTCCAGTACGTGGTGTCTGGCATGGGGACATAAGTGTTAGTTTTTAAACCTGCTCTGTTATAGTGCTCTGCTGTTCCTACAGCCATCTAAGGATTGTTTTGTCTTGCTTCCATCAGCAGTCTTCTTGAGAGGTTTGTGAAGTCTGTTTTCTTGAGGACAGTTGAGAGGCGGCTGCTCAGGATGGCTTTCAGGACATTTTAGGTATCATAATGCTCTAAAGCAGTGCTAGCGAGGCATGGTTCTGACTTAATAAAGAATCCTCTAGTGTTCTTGAGTAGAAACAATTTTTGTAAATTTTTTTTGAGAAAAATCTATTATTTTTACTGTTTTAGAAAGCAGGGCTTGCTAGCAATGCATAGTATCACAGTGTATAAGTAGGACAGGCTTTGTGAATGCTTCAGTGAAAGAAGTAGCATTGGGCATTAGTGTTTATTTTAGCTGAGATTAATTTTGATATCTGAAAAAAGGAATTTCAAAGACAAAGCATTTGGGGATGTTGCTAGATCTGTTATACTGTGGAATCCTATATATCTCTAAAGTGAAAACTATATAAATATATATACTCTAGATTATAAGAATTATCTACTATATGTGTAAAGAAAGTCTTCCTTTGGTAAGTATAGAAAAAAGAGAGCTTCTCTCTTCACATCAGCTCAGATGCCATTGCAGCTTTCCTAGAGGTATTGCAGAGATTCTTTGCTGATCTTTGAACTAGAAAAAAAGCAGCTACAACATCTTCTTTATGCAAGGGTAAGTGATATTTCAGTGATACCTGGTTTTGTTTAGAGGTAGTTATTTTTACGATTTGTCCTCTTAAAATCTCTAGAAGTTGGTTGAAATATATAAACTGAAGTCCTTGTTTTCAAAATAGAGTATTATGAAGAGTGGTATTATTTCTGAAATGTTATGGCTCAGGAAATAAGGAATAGGAGATGTTGGAGAATTTAAATATGGAAATGCTAAGTCTTAAAATCCAACATTTAATATGAAAATGGTAGTCATTTAAATACTTGGTTATCTTTTGAATGCTTTTATAGTTTCTATGTCTTGTTACATTTACTAAAATTCCCTTATCAGTAATAATTTATTTTCAGAGTAATTTTCTTCTTCACTATCATACATGCCATAAATGATATCAGTTCATGCTATTTAACTACTTAGTGGTTTTGAGATTCACTTCAAACAGGGAGGTTTGATTGCAGTACTTTCCAAGAACACTTTCGTTTCAATCACTTCTACAAAGTAGAGATTCAAATTTAAAGAGTTTACTGTATGTTGTGACACAGGGGCTCTTTGAAGGTTAATCAGCTTTTTAACAATAATAGGGTTGGCTTCTTGTGTGATTAAGTGAGTCACTTCTGTTTCATGTGCAGATCTATCATTTAATCAGAAGCCTGGAAGTTAAGACTTGCTACACTGCATATTAAGTAGAAAAGACAGTTGTTGTTTTAATAATTTTTTTTCTTTCTGAACTTCACCGTATCTTTAGGACTGTAAATTAGTTGAGACAGCTAGACTGATTATTTAAGAACCGTTCCTAATGTGCTTAAAATCTAATAAAAGGAGCAGTACAGTGAAGTCATATTATTTGGACTCCAAAGCTAAAATCTAATTTGAAGAAATAGCCTTATATATACAAAATAAAATCCACTAAATGTGGTAATGTTCCTGATTTACATTTAGGGCATGATTTAATCCAATTGCAGTTTAACTGGGGGCAGTTAGTGTTTTCTTAAAGGCAAGTACAAAAACACACGAATCTTTTTTAACATATTTGTAGCCCAAAACAAATATTTGGGAAATGGTCAGAGTAGACTGTCACAAAGAGTTTTAACCAAGTAAGTTTTTTTACCACTGAATATCTCTGATCTATCTGATACAGCTCCATGTTTCAATTTAGCTGTTGAAGTTGATAAAATTACACACAGCAGAATAGGCTTCAGTTTAAACATTACTGGACAAAGTATTTTTCTTCTGGTAGGAATGTCCCACATGTCTTAAAATACAGGAGAGTTTATATTCAAATATATATATCATATGTATATATCTTATCTTGCACTTTGGTCTAACTCTAATCCCATGCCATATAGTACTGTGTTGCTGTACTCAGTACTTTGTGTAGCTGATGGGCACTCAACTTTGTCATCTTGTCTTCCTCAAATGTTATAGTGCTGAGCTTGAATAATGGCAGTGTATACAAAACACAGTGTCCCAGCAAGAGCTGTTTAAATGGTTATCTTTATAATGCAATGCTTGAGACGTTTTCTTCAAGTATTTGTCCTGCTGTTGGAAGAGCTGTGTGGGATTCCAGAAAGGAAGGTGATATGTGATGTGTTTGCCGCAGTCAGTGTGGTGCTACAGCACACAGGATTACAAATTTAGATTGTTTAGGTTTCAGAAGGCCTTTGGTGGAAAAGTCAAGGGACTGATTTACAGAATCTTGCTGCATGATAAAAATGAAATAACTATTGTAAATATTTTAAAACTTGAGGAATTTTGGTTGCATACAGGAATGAGGTTCTGCCTGGACGTGAAATATCAAATAGGAGAGTTATCAAACTCGTAATTTGCATTTATTTTGCTGCATAACTTGAAGAGAGAAAGGTTTGAAGTGGAGTAGGAAAAGAATTGAGTCAGGGCAAAAAAAAGCGAATTGCACACCAACACTTTATTCCATTAAGATGACATAAGTTTTTACTGAAAAGAGGGAAAGGAAATATAATCTGCAGACTAAGAAGTGCTTTAAGGAAGGATGCTGTGAATACTGGTGCCAGCTTTGCTATGTGGGTAAGCAGTAGAAACGTGTATTGCTTGGTGTTGCCATTTTCCCAAATATATGTGTAAACTACTACCGTGGATGATGCTATTACATCCTAAAACTGCCATGCCATAAAATATGCCATGCCATGTTTACTACTCTCTATTTGCAAATCTCTGTATATGAAGACTTTATTTAATCATAGTTTTGAAAGCAAGTTAAGCATGATGGGCTTAAATTTAGTCCTGCCAGCTATTTTATTTGCCCACTAGTTAGGTACATGATATGCTGCCTTTCTTTTTTCTTTTATTCTCATACCAGTAACACAGTGAAATGAAGAAAATCTTTAAATGCTTATAAACTGAAGCCATCTGGCTGTTCACAGATGTAATGCTATCCAAATGTGTACATTACTAAGAATGTACTCCCTTATGCTTAGGAGCACAGGCTTGAATTTGGTGCTGAGTTCCTGCATCTGAGAAGCTGGGATTAAGAGTTTTTTAGTCATGGTTTATTTAGTTCCGTAAATTTTGTTGGGACTGGAGAAAACAGGAAATTGTGAAGGGAGAGAGTGTTTGTGAGAATAAAAAGAGTAATGAGTATTTGGGGAAGGAGAGAAATTATAAGCAATTTTTTAATTGGATTGAATAGGGGATCCTAATTCTTATCTGACTTCTGTTTTCCTCTGAGTTTAGTCCAAACACAAATCAACTTTATGTGGTGTTTATACATGTCCAGTAAGTATTGCACAAATACCCCTGCACTGGCAGGGGATTCATGCAAGGAAAATATCCAGTTAAATAATGTAAGACTTAGTTGTGGTACTTATTGTTTCAGATGGACTTACTTAGAAGCTAACTGGAGAAAGTGAACCACAAAAATTTGAATGGAAATGCTTTTCATGAGTTTCCAGGTAATTGTGAACTGGATGGGAACACTGTAAACCTGTGTTGCCTGAGGAAACAACTAACTTCTAGCGTTATTTGACTGAAAATGTGCGTGAAGAGTTGAAAAGAACTCGAGTTACAGTCTAGAGCATTTCACTGTTCAGGCTTGATATTTTGGCGTACAGATGCTTGGAGTTTGAATGTGTCGTGACTAAAGATGCTTGATCTGGTTCTAATATCCTGTTTAGTTCTTGGTCATACCCCATGCAGTGCTACAGGCTGGGGACAGAGTGGCTAGACAGTGGCCAGGAAGGAAGAGACCTAGGGGTACTGATTGACAGCAGGCTGAACATGAGCCAGCATGAAGGCCAAGAAGGCCAATGGCATCCTGGCCTGTATCAGAAATTATGTGGCCAGCAGGATGAGCGAAGCCATTCTTTCCCTGTACTCATTACTGATGAGGCCACTCCTCAAGTGCTATGTCCAGTCCTGGGCCCCTCATTTTAGGAAGGATGTTGAGATGCTGGAGCATGTCCAGAGTAGAGCAACAAGGCTGGGTGAAGGGTCTGGAACACAAGTCCCATGAGGAGTGGCTTAGGGAGCTGGGGTTGAGGCTCAGGGGAGACCTTATCACTCTCTACAACTGCCTGAAAGGAGGCTGGGTCTGGGTGGGGGTCTGTGTCTTCTCCCAGGCAACCAGCAATAGGACAAGAGGACACAGTCTTAAGCATCACCAGGGGATGTTTAGGTTGGACATTAGGAAGAAGTTCTTCACAGAAAGGGTGATTGGGCATTGGAATGGACTGCCCAGGGCGGTGGTGGAGTCACCATCCCTGGGGTGCCTAAGAAAAGACAGGATGTGACACTCAGTGCCATAGTCTAGTTGACAAGGTGTTGTTTCATCACAGGTTGGATTTGATGATCTCAGAAGTCTTTTCCACCCTAGCTGATTCTGTGATTCTTTGTGTATGTGATGCTTGTTTAAGTTTTCCGTCCTCTTGCAAATTGTACTCCATTGTCTGCTGGAGGAAGATGTAAGGAAAAGTACTTTTCACTGTTTTGGATAATGGAAGTTATTAATATGCTTTTCTAAGAGTAATGTGTTCATAGGCTGATTCCATCAAAAAAGATCCTACTTTGTGGACCCAAACCTCCATCCGTGAAGCCTTCTCATCCATGAAGGGCAAAGATGAATGATGGCTTCATTACTCTTCCTTGACTCTTGCATTACCTGATATACATCTGTCTCAGGGACATAAAATAACTCTGTGTGGTGGCTTTCACAACTTAATACAAATATTATTCTAGATTAAATGAAGTGATTGAAAATGTTGCTTACAGTTCTTTCCTAATGTTTAATTGTTCTGATCCCTAAGGTTCCATAGAAAGAAGCCTTTGCCTTGAGTTCAACTCAAATGGGATAGACATTTTCTAAAACTTCTTTTAGGCGAGCAGAAGGTAGTTCACCTGCATTTTATGAAGTTGTTGCTTGACAAATGCAATTGGCCTGTATGACTATATAAGGGATGGGAGATTATTTTTAGTGGCAGAAACCATCCTGTTTAGAAAAGGAGAACTCTATGATGTATGCACATATAGGTGAATGTGTGGTTGCTCTTCCTAATTTTCTTGGATTTAGAACATTATATGTATATATATATATCAGAGTATTTCAATATGCTTTATTAAAATGCTGCACATGACCTAAAGACATCTAATAGATAACACCATATGGATGCAGAAGGAAATAGAATAAGAAAGATAAATCTTAAGTTGTCATGTTGCATGCAAGCTCTCCTATCCTAAATTTATTTTGGTAAATTTGGCAAATATGTATTGCTGTATTTGTACTGTCCTGTACAGTTGCTTGTGGTTTCTCTATGTATTTAAAACAAATACTTATGCTTACATGTACTTAAAAGCATTCCTTTGCAATGCTTATGTTCTTCTGGCGCTTGTATAGGGTTATTTTGTGCAAATATAAGTTATTCTTTTCTGTGTAGATTTGGAGCTGAAAATCATATAACAGATTTGAAAGCAATGTGGAAACTGCAATAGTCATACATCCTTGATAGCTTTAACTGCCTGTGTTATTAGCCCACCTATACAGACTATTATAATGCTATTGTTTTATATTACTTTAAATAATACAGTGTTTAGACTGATTTTCAGAAATATTTCCATTCATTGCTCAGACACATTCTGTCTACTTAAAGACCAAGATAAACACAGGGGGTTTTGTTATTTTATAACTGTGTCTTATTTTAAGAATGTCTATGGCTATCAGCATGATCAGTGAAACTTTAATTTTAGCAGCTGCTACAAAAACACGATAGTTTGAAAAAACTGTTCTGAAGAAATTTTCACATAGAATTAAAACGGTTGTATTTATGTAATTGCTCTTGGCAACATCTTCAGTAAATTTAAATTGAAGTTCATCCATAAAACTAACTGACTTTCTCAATCTGCTTGAACCTTGATCTATTTTGGTGCAATATTCTGGAGTTGGTGAAGATGCTTTACAACTGGAGTCTGTAACCCCAAATGAGATTACACCACCTTCTTCTGATTCAGAATTTCCTGCTGTTACAATATGTGTTGTTCCACAGAAATGAGGAGTAATTCCCTCTCAGATGCTCTGTTGAGATTGCTGCCAGGGAAGAACGTTAGTGATGTATTCTTTCACTGCTAAAGACAAGACATCACTTCTATTGTAAACTTGGTTCTCTCTCAATGAGTTTACAAACTTCTTCCAAATAATTCACTTCATCTTGAAGCTCTGTTTCCCAGGAGACAAAATAGTTATTTTCTTAAAACCAATTTTTGCTTTAAGAACAAACCAACCAGGTGGCAATTTTGTAGCTGTGAAATAGACATCCTTTATACCACAGACAACTGGGTTTTCACTCAGAGCCTTTTTTTTTTTTTTTTTTTTTAATTTTTTTTTTTTTTTAATTTCTTCCTGAG
>VZRN01001114.1:432551-478001 GCA_013397935.1 Dasyornis broadbenti | reverse complement strand
TTTTTTTAATTTTTGTTTTTTGTGAATTCCTTACTGAGTGGAACTGTACTTAAGTCTGCAGCAGCTGGCTGCAAAGCATGGTGGTGTTTGAGGTCTCTCCTGCATAGGCAGGTTGCAGTGGGGCTGTACGTTCATAAATGAATGCAAAGCAGAATTCATTCATGTGTTGCCCTCACCACCAGCGTGTGTGTGTGTGTGTTTGTGTGTGTGTGTAGTCCTCCCTTATAAGAAAGCAAAAAGAGCAACGAGTACCACAGTGAGCATTTCTCTTCTCTGCACTTGTTTCAGAAATGCTTCTAATTCCAAAGCTGGCATTGCTGGTCTCAGGTGATCTGGTTTCAAGCTATACTGCCATTGTAGCAGAGGGCTGTTGCAAATTAATGACTTCTACTGCAGGGCAGTGTCACTGTTACTGTTTGCAATCTTTTGTGTTAGCCATCAAAGGATCATGACATTAAATCACAGGAATACCCCTGAGAAATTCTGAGGTTTTTGCAGAGGTGCCTCCCATACAAATTTAAGAGCTTTTGAAGGCTAGGAGGTTTTGGAATAAAGATTACAGCATGTCAGTCTTCTACCAAAAAAATCAGTCTGTGCTGGAAAGCAAACACATGTTGAGTTAAGGTTGGATAACCAGAAAAGAGAGTTGAGTCATGCGAGAAGGAAAGAGTAAGCTGCTCTTCAGATTTTGATCACAAGCTTTTCCTGCTTCTAAGGCATGACCATTCTGGTTTTTTGTAACACACACATTCATAAACATCTCACAGTGTATTCTCTAAATTTAAAGGTGTTTGGTGCATTCTGGTTGGACCCATGGCAGTTCAATGAGTATTAGTACTTTCTCATGGCCCTTGTTTAATACCATGGGTATTTCACTTATGTTACCTGAGTTTGTGTTTGGTTGGATGAAAAAACAATGCTGTGTGATGAGTACTTGATACTTTTTATCTTTCCATAATCAGTTAGTCCATTAATTTTAATAACCAGTGAAAACAGATTTATCCCACTGGAAGAAGCAAATAGAGATCTGTATGTTTGGGCTCCAAGTTAGTTCCTTGCAATGTTCACTGCATGCTTTACAGCATAGACGCTTGCCCTCCGGGAATTATAATAGGAAAAACTCATTATGTTCTCATTTTCAGTGCTAGACTAGTTGTCCTGTGATGAATGAAAGATAATATGCCAGGAGTGCCTCATCCCTTAGGGAGAAAAACGTGGCAGAAAGAATGAATATTTTTCATATTTTTCTGGATCCCACAACTCTGAGACTTGTTTGACATCAGCTAACCAGAGAGTGGGAAGCATCCCTTTGTGTACAGCCAGTTCTGAGCAGGACACAGATGGATGATCCAGGGTCTCCTTCAGTTTTTACTTAGTGCTAAGTTCTCCTAGATTGAACACTTCCTGCTCTTGTTTTTGCGCTGTTGCACAATTCTACCACACTGCCTGCTTGGCTCAGAGTTTTTGTCCCTCCTTGACCTTTCCATTATAATCATAGATCCATCAGCCGTTCAGCTTAAGGCCAAGTTAGTGAACTGTCACACTTGTGGTATTGGTCTGATGCTGTTTGTCAGCGTTTGAAGGGTTCAGATATGAAAGTGGATGTTTCTGGACATGCCCATACTACTATTCTCTACTGTAGTCATAAAACTTTCTTTGCAGAAAACCTATCTGGGACTTGCTACCATGTTTTAAAATAGCCTTATGACTAATGGAACAGTAAAATACCTTGTCGTTGTAGCACATAGGGGATCCAGTAATAAAATAGAGATCCTCTGTGACAAGTACCATAGATATTTAATAAAACAAAGACCTCTGGGAATGCATCAGTCTAAGTTCATATTTTTTTCTTGTGTGCCCAAAAATAGGATTAATCAAATTTCATGCCTAAGGGCTTAAACAGATGGAATATGAAAGAAAATTTCACCAGTCAGCAGTGTAGTAGTCTTGCATCTCCAGAAAGCATGCACTTTCTTAATGTACAAGATAAAATTCTTTCATTTAAACATTTCTCACAGCTTATCTAGTTTCACTTAGGCAGTGGTTTGAAGTAGTAGAGTCTGAGAATTATTTCAGCAACTAGAGAGCAATGTTTTAGTTTTATTTGAAATATTTCTTTCCGCCCATTCTAAACTAAAATGCCAACTTTATGACAAAATCATTAAAATGCTTAAATGTTAAACAGAATTTTCTGATTCAGTGTTTTCATGTAGATGTATTTTCTCATAACTGCTTTTCCAGGTTGTATTGGTGAGTGGACATCTGGACAGCTGGGACGTTGGGCAGGGAGCTATGGATGATGGTGGTGGAGCATTTATATCATGGGAAGCATTATCACTCATTAAGGACCTGGGTAAATCTTTAATTTAAAAATATTTTTAATGCAATACGTTTTCAGGACATTTTGTATGATGTTTAAACAGGATTTTCTATTTTATCCATGTCTCTGAGCACAAATATTCATTTTGTCACTATACCCCTCAAAACTAGTTCAAAACAGACTTTTTAGATTCTTGAGTTGATACCAAAGGATGCTTTTCCCCCTTCATCAGATGGAATCTATTTTTCCTCCCTATTCCCTTTTTCCACAAACATAACCTGTGGTCAAGAGGAATGCCCAACGTATTCATTAGAAACTAAAATTAGCTGCTGCTTCTGCTCTTAGCCCTGGTAGCCTTTAAATAATAAACTAGCTTTCCCTGCTTCCCAGTGGAAGGATCTATGCACTTCAACAATCTCAGTCTTTCTTGGAGAGTTTTTTAAAGACAAGCTCTGTTATGTGATTAGCTGCTTGCATCCTGCAGTCATGAACATCAGACATCCCTGTGAGTTCCTTTATTTTGCATTGTTTGAACCTCTAATCTCTCATTTTCCCAGCCTTGGAATGATTGTATTATCAGTCTGTAACTAAAACAAAGTGTATCTGTTTAAATTTTTGGTCTTTTAAAAGCAAACTAAATAGGATTCTTCTATGGAGAATCTGGGTTTACTCCTTCTTTTAGTGTTTTTTAATCTTTTTTTTATGATGTTTGGAAAATTGTCTATGTTTCCTCCACCTTTAAGGGAATAAATGTTATTCTGTTGTGTTTGCTATTCTATTCCATTCAGAATAAACTGCTCTGTGTTTCTTAAGGCCAAGTTCATGGTGGCATTGTATAATTCTTATTCACTGGGTTTCCCTTCACGCATGACTGAAATGCATCACTTTCTTCTTGTTCAAATATTTGATTTCCTCTGGTAGTAGCCTGTGTGTTTGCTGTGCAACCTGTGGTGAAATGCTGTTCTCTCAGCTGGGAAGTGCTGGAGCCTTTGCTGATGCCCTCTGTTCTGGGCAGCTGTTGTGCTCAGCTCTTCTTGATGTACCAGCAGGAACACAAGGCTGGGAGAGAACTTCTGGGTGTTTTTATCTGTAGATAACCAAGGGGCATAGGGCCTTTCACAAACTGCTCTCCAGAGCAGATTGGGTATAAGATTTTGTATCTTATTCTGCATATAAAATCTGAATCCAAAAAAAAAAAAAAGACAGCAAAATGAAAAGATGTGGAGATTGTGTGAGAAACAAATTAATGACTTTTATTTAAAATCAATTCCATAGATTGTGTTTCAAATGAGAATTGTATTTTGAACTGTAGAGACTTTGTTTGATATCTTTTTGGACCCTGATAAATTTAGTCTCAGACTAGTCCACCAAATACATTTGAAATGAGGACAAGCCAACTCAATAGGCTCTACGCACGTGCTGAAATTTGTTACTGTGTACTGGGAGTCTTAAAGCCATGGTGCATTGTGTAGTCATAAAAACTGGGTCTGCATTTACCAGAGTATAACTGATCTTACAGCTGTGATATGATCCTCAAGATGAAATGAACATTCTGAAATATGAATTCTAGAATATGAAGTTTGTATTGTATAGTGAGAAATGATGACAGTACTTCTGCCATGTCCTTTGGTTTAATGAAAGCAAAATACTACTACACTATTGAACCAGCTTTTTTCAGTGATGATCTAATAGCATTTCATCATATCACGGTGACCCTTGGACATGGCTTGTGGACAAGATACAAATTATGCCTGTTAATTGGGATTTTGAGAATTTCATGCAATACTTGAAAAATTATTATGGCTGAAATGCAATTCTATATTTTCAACATAACCTCCTCCCAAAACCATTTAATAGCTATTGGCTTAGGACCAAATACATTAAATTAATTGAAAAACCATTGAAATTACAGTTTAAGATGGTAAGATTTTATTTTAAGCAATACAGTTTGATTTCTTGCCTCAAGTAAAGTTTTAAAATAGTTTTTGCTTTTATTTCTAAGTAGATCAGTTACTTGGTGTGTTGGCCTTTATCCTTCATCATATTTCCTGAATCTTCAGTGTTAGCTTTTATTTTTTTTAATTGAAGTGGAACTATCCATATCATATTGGTATATTTTTTTCTTTCTGTTTTGTTTTGCTTTTGGGTTTTTAGCTTTTCAGACACCATAATTGTTACATGCTCCCTACAAGGACATGTACCAGCAGCACAATATGAAGTAGTTTTACGTAGTCTTCAAAACTTCAAATATTTGGTAGCTTTTTTTTTTTTTCCATTTCCATTTTGACTTCACATAATGTTGTTTCTTTTTGAGAGAAAGGCAACTACATGAAGGTCAGACTGAACTGAAACCGATTTGCATTATATTACCAGAGAGTGGAATAAAAGTAATTAATTAATGTAAAATCCCATGTATACATTTCAAAATAGTAGTACCTTGACAACATAGGGCTGATTGTGAGCTGCTGTAGTTTTTGAACACTGTTTAAAGCTTTAACTATTCGGTTTGCTCTGGAAAGTAGAAGAGCTGACAAGTGGAAAGTTTCAATCTGTCTGAATACTTTGCTTCTAATAGCTGTAATATCTCTCTGCTTGTCTTCCACAGTGGGATGATGGGAAGGGGGTACCTACTGGTAGTGCCATTCCCTCTCCTCATTCTTCAGGGACGAAGCATAGGCAGCAAATTCAGAGCAAAGGCCGACTTCTAGATGGTTATGTTTCAACAAGGTCAATCTTGCTATGTTTTCTGTGCAGCTGCAATTTCACTCTCAAAAAATCCCCTTCAGCAACATATAATTAAATGTCAGCACCAGCTTGTGCTCCTGTTGGTACCAACACTGGTTGTAGACATCTCCTGACTGGAGCAAAAAGAAGCATTTTCCTTATCATGTTCTCTGTATCAACTATACTCTCATGGCTGGTAGCTAATCTCAGAAAAATTCACCAACTAATGGCCATACTGGCTATTGTTGTTCAATGGGTCTTTTCTTACAGCTAATAATGACATTTAATGAAGCACAAAGGAAAGAAAAACATGAATGAAATTCTTGAAGCTCATATATGCCACTGATAGGCAAGATTTGTGGCAAGCTGCTTCATGGCAAATATGCTTAAAAATGGAAGAACTAGAAGTGTTTCCACGGAAGTTGTTTATGTGAAGAAAGATGAACATTTCAGCTGGTTGTTGCTCCTTATTCCTTTCACTGGCAATAAAGGTGTTTTTAGAGTTGCTGAGGCAGTTTGTGAACTGGGCTGAACTGGTAAACACCTTTTCGTTCAGGAAAGCCAAGGCTGTTGTGATTAGCTGAAGATTTCTGATGCTTAAAAAATTACCCTTCGTAAGTGCAGGCAGAGTGTCTGTGGCAGTAAACTTGTACAACGTGCAGTTTGCCTTCCATGATGTCTGGCAGCTGCTGCCCTGCCCAGCCCTCTGCAGGTTTTAGTCTTTTGATCTATTTTAACTAAATTTCATAGAGGCATTAACATATTTAGAATGTGAAGTTCTGATATACCCTTGTCAAACTGTGATTGAGCAGAGATGGGCAAGTGCATTTATGTCCCACTTGAAGAGAGGCAAGAAGAAGACACTTTTATCCTTTTCTTAGGATGGCAAACACCTGGTTACCAGAACACGTGTAGCACTGTTGTAATCACCAGTTTCTTTGGTTTTAATCTGTCTGCAAAATCTGTGTGATAGTTAGCAAATATCACTATGGCAGTATTGAGAGTCTTATTTGGGGTAATTAAGAGATGATGGGAAGACACTAGAGGTGTTTTGTTAGAGGAAAGGCTAGCAATTCCCATCTTTAAGCTGAGGGAATCCATGGAGTGTTGCATAAGCTGTATGTGGTGTGATGATGGACTTTGGAAGCTGTAAGAGAGACAGCACTCAAGCAAATTGGGGTTTTCTAGTTTACAGAACAACAGATGTGTTGCTAATTACAGTCTAGAAATCTCAAACCCAACTTGTTTTCATGTTGCATTTATAATTTTAAATTTTGTGTTTGTTAGTTTATGTGCAAAAAGGAACATCTCTGGAGCTGGCCAAGGCCATTTGCCTCAGCATTTTCATGTTGCTCCAGTTAGAGCTCTGGTGTCATTTGTAACACAACTTCTCATGTTCCTCTCTCACACGAGGTTTACAAAAGAAGCTGTTTTTCCAGGTGAGATGAAAGGCTAGCTAAGCAGCTGCGTATAGAATATCACCATAAAATCACATAAAATTTATTTTGGTGCCTTATTTTGTCTTTGGTTAGACAGCCTGCAATACTTGATCGTGCTTTGGATGTTGCTTATCAGTTTCTGTGAAGGAGATATTTGTGCTCCTTTCCCAACATTTCAAGCCTGCAGTTGTTCTTGCTCTGGAGTTATACGTGTGTACAGTGTATTTGAGCAAGAAGCAGCTAGAATGTATCCAATGGTTTCAGAGCTTTAGCCAGGGCTGCCTCTTTGCTCCTAGTTCCAGCTATGCTCCCATGTTCCTTGGCTGAGGAGCATTTCCCAGCGGAGGCCACAGGTGTTTTGCTCTCTTCCAGCCGACCCAAAGCCACCTCTCACTCTAGTGCTGGAAACGTGGGACTGTCATCGTTAAAGGGAGCTTGAAGTAACTGGATGACAATAATAGAGAAAGATCTTTAGGAGGTGTTTGTGTGGCAGTGTCAGGTTTCCAAACATAGTATTTTAAGTCTTGTAATAGCAGTAGAGGGAGCCTACTGGAGTTAGAAATGCAGATGATTTTGATGGATGAATTTCACTGGTTTCTTCTGAAAAATGTCAAAAGGGATAACTGTCATGTCCCTTTTTAATTAAAACAGCTTGAATCAATTTTTTTCCTGTTGAGAATAGAAACCGATGGGGTCTGTTACTTGACACTACAGTTTATTTTCAGAGTCCCATCTCTGCTAGGACAGGAGGAATCAAACAGTCAACAGATTCTTTGTTCACATCCCAGGTTTCTTTCAGCAACATCTACCCACAAGATCTCTTTTCTTGCTCAGAAATGTGTTTTCTGCCTTTTCCTGACTGAGTTTGGGTCTCTTGCTTCATTGCTAGTCAACTCGTGATGCCCTGCCAAGCCCAGAGGTGCATACCTATCCACGAGCTAGTGCTCAATCTGGGGACATCTTCAGAAGTCAAAGGCTGCGCTGTGAATTTGTCAAATGACGAACTTGTCCACTTTGCCTACAGCTGCTTGAACTGCAGCCAATGTAAGGTGTTGCCAGTTAATGCTATCTGAACTCCTGCTTCTACTGAAGTAGTCAGCACAGACTCCAGGAAAGGCTACACTCCAAAGACCGCTGTAGTGGTTGGTCGTGATACAGAGTAAACGATTCCCTGCTTGTGCTATTGTGTGGTGCACTGAGCTCGTGTTCAGTCATGTCTGCGTGCCGCCTTAGACCAGGAAGTCTCCTGCTTGGACTGTGCCTCAAAGTGCTTCTGAGAGTCCTGTTCTTCCATGTAAGAAAATACTTGCTATGGAAAGCTGCCAGAGCCAGTGAATACCAGCAGTCAAGTAGATGAACAGGGGACATTTTCCTCTTTCACACCCAGGGTAGGATGGTGATGCCATTGCTGCCAGAGTAGCTTGATGAAGGAAGGGTGATTGTTGACAAAATCTAATCCCACTCATCACACCTTTTACACAGTTTTCCTGCATTCCTAGACAATGATGAAACACGAAAAAGGGAGAAACATACAGTGATAGATGACATGTGCAGTTTCCCCTCATTGTCTCTGTGCCAGCCTTAAGCTGAACTGGGGTTTCCTAAGTCAGCTTTCCTATAGACATAGATATGGATCTGGCACAATCAAATTTCTATTTCATAGGAAAAAAGCACAGAAAACTACAGAAATGTTTTTTTTTTTTTAAATGCATGTAAGAATTTTAAGGTACTATCTGAGTTACTATTTATGTAACTCACAAGGAGTTGATTAGACAGTTTTTCCCCCTTAAAACACATTTAAAATTGAAATTATAACTCTCATCTGAATTAAACCCATGACTAATGCGACTGGAAAACCATTAGACAGATTTTTATACAGTTCATTGTAGTCTTTGTATGAAATTACATTTCTCCAATCCAAATTCACTGGCTAATATATGAGGACTAAAGATATGTTTTATTAAAAATATGATCACTGGAGTAATTCCTTTTCTGCGTAGTTTAATTGAAGTCATATAAACGCAATTTTAATGTGCTTGCACAATATTTTGTTAAACATTTTTCTGAATTTCTTGTGGTGGGGTAGTTGTTTGCTGCCTGTGTTGTGAAACATAATTAAATGACTACTTCTACAGCTGCTGGTTTTTTTCTTTAATCAAATATGCCTGATATTAACTTCTTGTTCTTACATTCTTTTCACTTTCCCAAAGCTGAGTATTTTATTCTGACCTTCATATTTTCAATTCTATTAAATCTACTTAGTATGAAATATCTGCATATGCTGTTACACTACAAATGCATTTATTCCTTCATTTTAACGTTTGGTTTAATGCATATTTGGCAAGTACTTAAATCTTCAATTTTCATACTGTGTTGACATAGTAGAGGGGTGACTGCAAAGATAAAAAGTTGCTAATCTGGTGGTAAATTTAGATATACAGCCCTCCATAGCAATTTTTCCCTGTCTTGTGAACTGCTGCGTCTCTGCAAGCTTTAATTTACCCAGAAAATTCAAGAAAAAATTTGAACTTTGATTATCTCTAAAAATCTTAAAAACCTGGCAATAGTAGCTGTTGTGTGTTACTGGGTTGGTTTTTTTTTTTTTTTCAAATCTCTAACATGGTTGACATGGTGAAGTGCTGAAATCCTTCCCAAATGAAGCAAGGGGCATCTTGTCCTTACTGTCATTTTTTTAAGGTATAAATTTTCAGTATGGAGACAGAAGTGTGCCTGCTGCATTTTCTGACTCATCAACTCTCAGAAAAGTCTAACAGATTTGTTTTTTCTAATCCAAAGAGTGGGGCAGCAGTGGCAGAATACAGACCCACCTCTCATTAAGATCAAACCATGGCTGATACTTGTAATCCCAGAGAGTGTGGGAGTGGGCCCCTCGTTGCCTTTTCTGCTCCACAATTTGATGAGATCTTCGAACACCCTTAAGGAAGAATGTGTTCCTAAAGAGGAATAAGGTGTGTTTTAAAGGTGGACAGTGTCTTATTCCTTTTGTGGGACTCAGAGTACACAGTGACAGTGCTAGAACAGGGCATGAGGTGGAGGAGTTCTCTGCTGACTCTGTGCTTTTCTGTTTTACATAGGCAAGTATTGTGTTTCCTTTTCTTCTCCTTTTTTTTTTTTTCTCTTTTTTTTGGTACACATGACTTGTAGTGGCTCCATGACACGACACGAACCAGTTCTTCGTTTAAAGCCCCATGTGCAGACGAGCACATTTGGCAGCACTTCTCATCTGAAGTGCCCCTGAGCTGTGCTGCCAGGTGGCAGGAAGGTGGCCACAGAGAAACCCTCCCTCTGGCACTGTTGCCATCTGACTTGCAGCCCATAGCACCAGGCTCTGGGCTTGGCTTCCCTCTTCTTCCCCTCACCTCCCCAGTCAAAAGGCTTAATCCATGCTATTTTTAGTTACTAGACTTGCAAATCATTCACAGATTTCCCCTCCAGTCTTGTATATCCAGCTCCTTCCTTGACATTTCCTCTTGGATATTGCATTGCTTTTTAAAAATAAATCTATCTAAAACCTCTCACATTTCCCTTCTCCACTCTTCTGTAAATCTGCCCTTCTGTCATAAGATCGTCAGCCTCCCTAAAAACGGGAAAATTGCTTGTGTAATCTCAATGTCGTGCTGCACTGCTGTCAAGGCTACTGGTCCTCTGCAAACCCAGTCCTTCCCTAGATTGGCTCACCTTGGGCACTGCCATCCCCCTGTGCTCTCTTTGCAATGGCCTGTCCAAACAGCTGCTCACAGTCTGTGCCAGTGGCAGAGTTATGTCCTCTCAACCCCCAAAACATGTTTCTGAGCAAGCTGACAGCCCCAGGCGAGACTGAGCTGCAGTATCCAGCTTGGCTCGTAACTCCATTTTCATTTCCCCCTCTCCAGCCCCAGAGCTGACCATTTTCTGTCTTCTTCTTGCAATGCTGCATCTCTTCTCCTCCAGTCCTCATCTCTCTTTACTCCAGATCTTCGGGACCTGGAGGTTTACTTACTGACTTGCTTCCCAGTGCTATATTTTTTTGCAGTGCTTTGTCCTCAGTGCTGCAAAAAGAATCTATCAACAGACAAAAATCAAGGAGATTGCACTACATGGACTGATTTAAGATGAAAAGAAAGGCAGTTTCCCAAGCCAAAAGCTGCTTTCCACGTCTAATTTGAGCTTCACTATAGAATTAGAAATATGTTATAGTCAAGGTTTAAGTAGTACTAAAAGGGCTTTTTTTCAGCTATTCTTTGCCTTGTTTTTTGAAGCTTTTAACTTTGAAGCTCTGCAAAGAAGGACTTGAGGGTACTGGTTGTGAGAGGGTGGATATGACCTGGCAATGTGCAATTGTAGCCCAGAAAGCCAAACATGTCCAGGGCATCCAAAGCAGCATGGGCAGCAGGGTGAGGGAGGGGATTCTGCCTCTCTGGTCTGTGCTTCTGAGACCCCACCTGCAGTGCTGCATCCAGCTCTGAGGACCCCAGTATAAGAAGGATGTGGACTTCGTGGGGTGAGTGCAGAGGAGTGCCATGAAGGTGATTAGGACAGAGCACTTCTCCTATGAGGAAAGGCTGAGGGAATTGCAATTGTTCAGCCTGGAGAAGAGAAGGCTTAGGGATGACTTGATTGTGGCCTTCCAGTACCTGAAGGGAACCTACAAGAAAGATGAGGAGAGTCTATTTAGAAGAGCATGAAGTGACAGTACAAGGGACAACGGCTTCACACTTAAACAGAGTAGTTTTAGATTAAATATTTGGAAGGAATTCCTTAGTGTGAGGGTGGTGAGGTACTGGCACATGTTGCACATGAGCCTTAGAGAAGGCGTGCATCTTGGAGAAGTTGTAGATTCCCCATCTCTACGAGTGTTTAAGGCCAGGTTGGATGCATATCTGAGCAACCTGACCTAGTGAAGTGTCCCTGCCCATGGCAGGGACGTTGGAACTAGATGATCTCTAAGGTCCCTTCCAACCCAAGCCATTCTATGATTCTGGTTCTATGATTCTATGATTTTCTCTGTGAAACCATTATTTGTCACTCAATTAAAAAAACCAATTTATTCTTAAATAAATGAGTACACAGGCACTTTTCTGCACAAGAACTGAGATCAGTTGTCTGAACCATAGAGGGCTGTGTTTCTAATAACAGAATAAAAGCCGAAGTCCTGGTTTAGAATGGAGACTACTTAGTCTTCAGAGGAAAAAGTCTGGACATCTTCAACTAACAGTGTTATTACTATCATCCTATTGATTACAGTTTATTTCTGTATGTATATTCTTTGAAATTAGGCAGGGAAACAGGTTGCTAGGGGTAAGAGCCTTTTTCTCTTGCTTGCCCATATCACAGAATACATAAATCAGGTAATAGCAGATTGCAGCACTGTTTTTGATGATGAGTTCTTATCTTCTTTAGCAAAATGTGGAGTACTGGTTTTATTTTTGTCTTATGCTGTGGCAGACATTTTGGAAATTCCAGGTATTTTATGAGAAGTGCATGCATGATAGAAATATCCCAACTAATGGCACCCAGTAAATCCCCTATGGGTAATCAGCTACAAACTTGAAAATGGTAGGGAGTGCAATAAGAATTTAAAGAATGTCAGTAGCATCATTACATGTCTTGATAGTTTATTGTATAAATAATTAGAAATATTTTTGTATAAATACCTTTTAGAGAAATTCCAAGCCACAGAGTAACAATGCAGAAAAGGCCACAGCTTATTTGTGTTAAATGCAGCAGAGGACAATACTTGAGGATGATATATCTGTATATTCTTCTCCCTAGTAGCTCCTAAAGCAAATACATTAGTGACTTATGCAATATTAGAATTAAGAGAACACAGAGAATAGTTTGGGTTGAAAAGCATCTTTAAAGGTCACTTAGTCCACCCCCCCTGCAATGAGCAGGAACTGCTTCAACTCGATCAGGTTGCTCAGAACCCTATCCTGTCTGACCTCGAATGTTTCCAGGGATGGGGCATCCACAACCTCTCTGGGTAACCTGTGACAGTGTTTCACCACCCTCATTGTAAAAAACGTCTTCCTTAGATCTACTCTGAATCTACCCTCCTTTAGTTTAAAACCACCTCTCCTTGTCCTTATAGCCATAAGCCCTGCTAAAAAGTCTGTCCCCATCTTTTTTACTGACTCCTTTCAGTTACTGGAAGGCTCCTCTGAGGTCTCCCTGGAGCCTTCTCTTTTCTCAGCCTTTCCTCATAGGAGAGAAATTCCATCTGTCTGATCATCCTTGTGACCTTCCCCTGGACCTGCTTAAACATGTCCATATCTTTCCTATGCTGAGGACTTCAGAGCTGGATGCAGTACTCCAGGTGGGGTCTCACCAGGGGAAGTAGAGGGGCAGAAGCTCCTCCCTCTATTGGCAGTGCAATTTATTCTACTTTATGCTCAGATCAAGGCTTTTCTAGGCCATTTATGCAGGATCTTGGGAATGCATTAATTCCTTGTTTTGCTTTGCTTAGGTGTACAGCTTTTGCTTTCCCTATTAAACTGTCTTTATCTCAACACATGAGTTTTTTAGCTTTTATTCTTCTGATTTTCTGCCTTGTCCCATTGGTGGCAGAGTGAGCTGTGAGGGGCTTGGCTGCCAGCTGAGGTTAAATCTTGACACCCGTTAATCTACTCACATCCAGCAGCAGTTTGCTTATATGCCTCATATAAGATGAACAGCTATTTGATTTGCTAGTGTGTGATCCCAGTGCCTTGACTTGCAGGGAAAATACCTGTTTTCACAAAAGTGGAATGCTTTTTACATTTTTGCAAGCTGGTCAGTCTTACAATGACATTGAAGAAGCTTACTAGCCATCTATACACTGTCTTCTTAAAAAGTACTTTATCTCCTCCCCCTCAGCAAAGACTTGTGTTTATAAAGTGGGAAAATAGTTACTGAAGGAAATTTTGTGTTTATAGTACTGATCTTTATTTTGATTTTAAAAAGATGATTCAAGTTCTCCTTCCTGACTTGTGTGCTGTCTTGAGACTGAAGTGGGTTTATTTTTTTTGCTTTACATATGACAGGCCATTATAATTTGTCCCTACATGTACCAAACAATACATTTCAGTTTTGCTGTGTGGGAATGTCTCAGTTATACCAAGGATGAGCAAGACATGGACGACATAAAATTTGGGTCCTGCTGCAGATATCTACAAATATGAGCAATCTATGATGATTTAAAAGAAACAGAAAATAGAGTCAATAAGACCTGCACATTGGGGTGACTGAAGTGTTTGTGATATCCCAGGAGAGCGAAAGGGTAGCAGCCACACAGAGGGAGTGTAATAGAGCAAGTGTCCTGCTGTGCTTGCTACAGATGCATCCTTAGTCATGGATCAACCGTATTGATGTTCTTATTTCATTCTTTAACTTAGGAGTCCACATGCCCCTAGTATATTTTATGCTTGAGATAAACCGTAAGAATATAGAAACTGATCAGCAAAATGCGCCTTTGTGATAGACTATGATTTTATTTCCCAGTTAAGGGTAAGGTAGAAGGGGGGGGAAAAAAAGCTAATACATTTTTCTACAATTTTGGAGATTTGGAATCTGTACATTTTTTCTCCTGATATCCTCTTTTAATACTATGTATTAAGTCATACATATAACAAGGAAAGAGGCACAATTTTATTTGTGTAACAATTTTTCTTCGTTTTAAAATTGTCTACCTACCCCTCTACATGTTATACCCATCATAAAACATAGTTTTTCTAACCCAATTGCTATTTTTCATGTCTTTTCAGTACATGGGCTTTGATCTGCAAGACTTCTGATTTTGTGGGGATGATACCTTGCTTAGGAACCAGTAGAAGTGAATCAAATTAAAATTTAAAAAAAAAATTGTAACTTGAATACAGTACTTCATTTTTTTTTTAATAAAAACACGCGTTGAGAATTTTCGTAGCAATTTTACTTGTGAATACTGGATTTGTTTGCTGTTCTTTGGTCAGCTCTGTTTTTAGTAACAGGTGGATAAGTATTAAGATTATGAGGAAATTAAATTTTCCTCTGTAGACTTTGTTTATATTTAAAATAACTGCCATAGCTTACTTTTTTTAAATTTTTTTAAGTTGCCCATTTAATTTCAGTAGAACACACAAATGAATTTGCTGACAGGAATCTGTGAGATGGGAGGAACTGATATACCACCTCCAGGACTGGAAAGACCAAAGCTCAGCTGAGCCTTTTTATTTCCCCAGCTTCAATGGACAGATGCAATGATGGGCTAGGAGGGGGCCATAAGAATCTCAACCATATTCTCCACAAGTGACCTGAGATCCTCTCAAGCCCCTGGAAAGTAGGAGCTGGGGTTACAGCACATCTGAGCCAACCATGAGGACCCTGATCACTGACCCAAGTCCTCCTTATGGCAGCAGTGGCAAACTAACGCATTTTGATTTTCGCCTGGGAGGAGCCAGGAGATGCTTCTGCTCTGTCTTAAGCATTTCCTACCAAAGCTATGCTCACAGGCTTGGTGTAGTGGGCTGGAGATTGGACTTTGCATTTGTGATATGACAAAGAAACCTTCTTTTTCCACTCAAACTGCAGTGCTGCTGGAACCATACTACAGCACTGGCCTCTATGTTTTATACCAGCACTTTTTCTTTTTTACAGCCATCTCTTCTAACCAAGCTGCTGACACATTTGGGGTTATTTTGAGCTTAAATCTTTCTGACTTCAAACCAATAGCTATTTTATTATCTCAGTTTTACCTCATATGCCATCTGACTAATTTGAAAAGCAAAGGAGGCTAATCCTTACTGTTGTGATATAGGAGAGCAGGGAATCTACTGGCAGGTGTGCAGGAGGTTGTCTTTAAAGTAATGAGATTTGACAACCTTTCTGTTTACAGTCAGCAGATCAACATTCAAAAAATACACCTTTAAACCACTTGTTTGCACTTCATTATGAAATATTGGAAAATCCAAGCTCTTTTATTCAGATTTGGGATATTCCTTCTATATTCTGCCGCCAGTTCTGAGGATTGCTAGAATGTAGTTTTGAGAAAGAAATCTTCAGATCATATTCATTGTGTCAAAAGAAAAAAATTAATGAAGGTAAAGTCTACTGGCAGTCTTCATCCATTTCAGTTAGGAAATGAAATAAGTTTTGATAGTGATACTGATATTATTTCTCCTCAGCACAAAAGTGTGTGTGGTATTTTGTGCTTTATCACTTGTGATAATCTCCTCATGTTTTTTTCTTTATTTTTGTCTCTAACACAATTAGCATTCCACTGCACAGAGAACAGTTTTTTCTATTCCATGCTCTCAAGTTGCTCTCAATGTATTCATTTATGAATAGAAACAATCAAATAAATAGAGGGCAGTAACTTCTATCTGATCAGTTCTGCCATGACAAAAATGGTTTCAAAATTTATCTGAGAACTTATCTTTCTAATTGACCTACCATAACAAAATAGAAAATGGCTTCATGTTCGCCTTGTTTCAGAAAGTCATGTGTACATTCAGCAGCCGACTGTATTTCAGATTCCAAAATACAGATTGTTGCTTTTCATTTATCTGATAAAAATCAAAATAATATTACATAGCTCCTCAGTTCTTGAAATGGATAAACATTTCTCGTAAAAATCTGGCAGCTCATTTTCAATTAATTGTAATAAATTAACCATGACAAAGCAATGGTGGTTATCATGAAAATTTGATTTGGATCTGCTACAAGCAGACATGGATTACTTACAGCAGACCACCACAATGACAGAAGCATATGTTTCAGAAATCTATCAAGGTAGTTACTTTCTGATATGCTTTTCAGACACTTACTGTAAGTATGTCCCTGAAATGTGCTTATCTTGTGCTATTGCAACTGTAGCAGCACCACAGCTGCCCACTTCTTCCTCATGTGGGTTCTGTCTTGCACCCCAGTCTTTCTCCCTAAACATTAAAAAGAGTATTCTAGACAGAAAAACCCACACTTGGTATAGGTTGTATTTGGTTTGTGGAAACACAGGCTTTTCATCCACTGGAGGCTGGAGACCAATGCAAAAAATACTCAAATATATCCATATTTAGTATTAAAAACAATATTAAAAACTGTGTTTTAGGACTTCGTCCAAAAAGGACTCTGCGCTTGGTGCTATGGACAGGAGAAGAGCAAGGAGGAATAGGTGCCAAGCAATACTATCAGTTGCACAAGGTAAATTCGTCTTTTCATCATTTTCTTGACAGCACTTTTCTCCCCAGTCTTGTGACTTGCACACTATTTTTGTCAAAATGTTCCGCTTAATAACCAGCCAAAACCAGTGATTCCATTCCAGTTCTGCCTGAAAGTGTATTTTCTGGGTTTAATCATAAATGTAAACCTAATTTTACATTTAACAGTAAGCAATGTGTCCACATATGTGTATGTTCCGCTTGACCTAAGATACTCTGTCACAAAAGTGTTCTGAAATAGATATTTGATTATGATATCTGCCATGGCTTTCAAACACAGCTAACCTTCTGAGAATGAATGATGAATGGTCCGCATATGTTTGCAATATAAATAAATTTTGTTTGCCTTATATAGTTCTGCTTCATTGCATTTTCCCATAATATTTTACAATGTAAACCATAAAATAATACAAAGAAAAATATTTTTTATCTTACCTTGATAGTGTATAATCTATAATACACTTTGCTAATTGTTAGTTTTGTGGGATCTGGAACATCCTAAAAAGTTGATTTCTGATGATACAAAGAACAAGCAAACGCTATGACTTGTGGCTGTCAGGATTAAAATATCACATCTCTCTCCCCTGCCAACAACTGCTATTTCAAAGTACAGCATGAGATAAAGGGAAGTTGCAAAAACTATTTTGGAGATAAGTCTTTGGAATATGTGTGTGTTTGGGGTTTTTTCCACAGAAAAAATTATGCTGTACCTGTATAATTATTCTAAAGTAGTTATCTTTTATTCTTTTCTCTAATTAAATAGTGTAACTCTCAACAATGGTTAGTACATCCAGTTGTCAGAGATAGGTATAAAGCAGTTACAGTTTTCTGGCTAATTGATGAACAGTCAATTATTTCCCACTTACTGGTTTAATATTGCTAAGAAATATATTTAACTACTCATGTGTAATGTTGTACCTCCTTGTATCTCCAAATTATAGGGATAACTCACCTCTGTCATTTATTTGGAAGAGGTATCCAAGAGCTTTCTTTCTAACCTTCAGAGAGGTGACAGGTTGCAGTTTAGTATGTGTTAAGGACTCTGAATTTACCACTGGTACTCTGATATTCAGCATGATTAACAAGAATAAAATATTTTGGAATAGGTAGCACATGAAAGAGATGCTTCTTATGTACAGAGCTGCATTTTGGAGGAGCTAGAAGGATGTTCTGTGTCTAATGTACACCACCCATCAGAAATGTATCTGGAGATTTACCTCTGTAGATTTCCATGCTGGACAATAAGATCCATCCTATGGTGGTGATGTCAGCAACACATGACATAGCCTCATGCATGTCTCATCTTTTGCTGAAATGGCTTCATTTCACCATTGTCTCAAAGATTTATATTCAGAAATAACGTCAAAAAACAGACCTAAGGATCAAACAGGGAAATATAAAGCATGCTGGATGTTGTTTGCAAGATATTTGGTTACTTTGCTTTCTAAAAAGGTGAGACAAAGATGTGTCTCAGTTCTTGCTCTGCTGGTGAGATTCCATCTGGATTTTGTGCTCTGCAAAGAAAACTCTGTCTGACTTAACAGTTTGTAATTTACATGGAGAATTTAAGCAGAAACGACAGCCGTCTGTTGTTTGTTGTTCTTGTTTCCCCCCTGCCATATGATCTGGCATAATTATAAATTGATTTGACTATAGGATGCTGCATTACTCATAATAATGAAATAAAGTTGATTAATACTGTACATTAAATTTAGCATGAAAAATAACCTTTTAATGATTTACTTGCTCAAATTTCTGGCAATTAGGATAGTATGGCACACACATTGCTTGCTGATGGTAATGAGTACAAGTTAAATAAAAGTGGTATTTAAAGATGCCTTGTTAAATGAAAGACAGCCTGTATGACTCATCTACGTAGCTGGACTTATGAGTTTAGTTCACTACAAGCAAGTAGAAATATGAATGCAGTAATTCAGCACAGGCAGACATGGATTTCCTTGACATTGTAAATTACCTCCTCATGTCAGTGGAAATGTGGCAAGGGAGAAGAAATGAAGACAATATAGTACGGGACAAGTACAGATACTCTTATTTTTGTCACTTATTTATTATTTCTTTCAATTTAAATTCAGGTACTTCTTCCTCATCCATCATTGTAGGTTGTCACTGCTAGAAAGTGGATAAGTTACTGCAGAAATAACTGAGATAGCAGCATAGTGGTTTTACTATAGTGCCAATAATTAACACATATCCCTGTGTAATAGCATTATTTATAACACTCAAGTTTTTCTCTAGATCCCAGTATTATCATTTCTGATTATTAAGCTAGTGATAGAGTATATTGGCTGTTCAGAGATTTATGAGAATGTAAGAGCTGCCATATTGTGTTGATCAAAGTTCTACTGCTCTAGGCAGTCTAGTGCTGTCTCCTGTTTCTGATAGCATCCAGTAAATACGTGCTTAGGAAAAGCATATTTGCCCACCTGCAGCCAGGTGAAGCTCAGACACATACATTACTCACACAACCATTCTTCCAGTTTATCACATATTTTTCTGGAGAGCATCACATGGTCCTTGGCCATTGTTTTCTTTGCATGATTTTTCTAAGCCATTTCCAAGAGCTGAAAGCCCTGTATCTTCCAGCAGCTTCAGTGCCTCCATTAGTGCAAGGGTACCTGCCACCCACCAGGACGCCACAGAGCACCTGCTTGGTTTTGACCATGGGGTGGAAGCCTCTCAGGGGAATTACCAGCACCTTTGCTCCCAAAGGAGATACCTGCTGAGGTGCTCACTGCTTTTAGCTATTAGCTAATAATTAGATTTAATCTGAGACTAGAAAAAGGGTTGATTTTCCTTAACATTAAAGCTCCTTATCCTGATGAAGGGCAGTGAAATTAAAGGATTTAAGTGCAAATCAGACTCCAGAGCTTGGAGTTTGACACTACATCTGAAGTCTTCTTCCAGTGCTTTGTGTTGTGTGACCCAGTTGCTGAGTAGGGCTCTTATGTACAGACAACACAGTAAATAACTCCAGAAACATTGCAACACTACTTTCTTATGCAAGTTGAATGGAAGAACTGAAGGAACCTAGTTCTAGAAGGCCTCATGATGCAACTCTTCAGTACGGATTCTCCTACAACCTTTAACAATAATAACTGAATGCCCTCAAACAAGGTTTTAAGTTTTTTGTATGTTTACTCTTAACACTATCTTCATGAAGGGAGAAAGACATATGTGTAATGAAGTGTCTTTCCTCATTTTCATTGCTTTGGACTCTGTGAAAGGTCTGTGTACCATGAAACAAGGTTACAGTTATTTACCTAGCTGAATTAAGGGACTATGAATGACTGATACTATTTATTTTGGAATAGAAGTATTGCAGAAATCTCTTGGGAAAGCAAATACATTTTGTAATTAGAAGACTAAAAGATCCTAGGCCACATTCAAATTTACTTTAGTAACTCTGTTGTGATCACTGGAAATATTAATATGTTATGAATTCAATTCAAACCCCATTACAGAAGGCATTCTTAAAATATTTCTGCATGTTTTTATTCCTATATTAATGATATTTAGAATACTTAGCTCAGTTTCTGGTGCAAACGCCATACAGTGTTTTAACTTTTTAGTAAAGGTTTAACTATATGAAAAATATCAATCACCAGTGTTTACTGTGGTTTCTTTTTTGTATTTATTGCCAATATTTGGTATTTTTCTCAAACTGTGTCTGCATGAAAACAAGACTTTCTGAAATGCTGATATTTCATTCCTACTAGTTTAAGTACTTTTTGTTGATGCTCACATGAGCTTCCTACTGTGATTTGCTAATGAGTTGCTTTCTCTGAGAAGCAAATATCAAAAAAATATTATGTGACTTTCGGGTGAAAAAATTCTTCCCCAGAAAATATTGGCTTTTCAAAACCATAGTTTTCAGAAAACTTTATATCCTCCATACCAAGTACTCTGGTGAAATGTAAGACATGAATCCATGTCTGATTGAAAGCAAACATACCCAGGACTTTAATGGGGGTTCTTTTATCCCAGCAAAATGTGTTGACCATTAGCCTTTTGACTGTCCTCAGGCGATATTCTCTGTAATCAAAAATTATGTAAAATTACTGCTGCTTTTTTAGGTCACGGATGTCCTGTTTATCCTTTTTATTGCAAAGGGAGAGAAATGCATAAAGAGTGAAATGTTGAGTTGCAAAACTACAGAAGGAAAGTCATTGCACTGTATTCTCCGGTATCACAAAAGGCAGTAGCACCACTGATTGTATTAAACACAGTAAAGATAACATAGTTGTAGAATTGTATTTTACACCAGTTCTAGGTCTGTAGGAATTCATAATTCTTCGTATTTAGGAATCAGATTCCTTGTGAAAGCCGCAGAGAAAGATTTTGCTAAAACACAAGCCCAGGTTTGTTCCTTATACTGCCTGAAGCATGGAAGACTCCAAATCAGTCATGACAGCGTGTCCCCTGGCTGCCTAGTCTTCATTCCATGTGGACAAAATTCAAACATGTCTAGTGTTAGAAAAACTTTTCTCTGTGCATCTTTCCTCTCTTTCTCTCATGCAAATAGCAGAGCTGCCATTTGAATCTGGTAGAGACATCTTCTGAGGATAGCTGCTTCCAGTGCATTCTCCAGGCAGATTCACCCAACCACAGGTCCTTGGTCCATTGGGATGTTCGATTGTAAGAAAGTTGGTCTCCTTCTATCCAAACTCCCTGCAGCTGTGCAAGATGTAGAAAATTATGTATGTAATGTGATAATTTCTAAGGTGTTGCAAATTTGTTTTCACTTATCAGTTGTTGAAAGTTGTAGAAATACTCATTAGCTTCCTGAAAGAGTAAACATCATCTTTGGCTGAAAGATGTAAACTGCGATTTTTAATTTTGGCAGTGTTGCCTGTTTGCTAGTGGAAACCTAAATCCTTCCAAAAAGAAAGGACAGTGGTGGGATGCTCATTCAGAGTCATAGACATTGTTTTGATACCTTTTTATTTGAGCAGTAAAAGGGCTAATGTTATTGAACATTTTCCAGGAAGAGCACTTCTCTTTGATATACCCTTTAGTCAACGAAAAAACTTCCCAAGACTTCAGGCATACCTTACTTAGCCTGCTGCCACGTTCAGAGCTGTCTACTTTTTCTTGTCTATCATCCCAGGGAACTTACAATACTGAATGGTCATCTCTGTGAGTGCTGGCAAGTCATCGTTGAGGAAACAGTCGCAGTATTGTACAAGGCAAGACATGCCAGTAGTATGTTTTTACTGAGTGAGAAGCTAATAAGTACATGACTGAATTGCTGCAGGGCTGTTGAAGTTACTGGGACTTTTGTCATTGGATTCTCAGAGGTCAGAAATTGTAACTGTCATACAGAACAAAATGTTAAACCTGTAGACTTTTTTACATACTGCTTTCCCATAAAATGTGGCAAAGGAATATTTTACCATGTAACAAAAGGATAAGCTTTATTCATACCTTGTCATCTAGAAAAAATTGTGCTAATCTTCAGCTGTACAGCAGCTTTCTCCCATATAATGATAGGATAATTTATAAAAATGAATAACTCAGAGTGTTCCCGATTTTCCTGTCTTCGTTGAAAAAGAGTGTAAATGGTATGATCACCAGCTTGTGGCTGGTGGTTATTATGCCTTGATGCTGGCACATCTCTGCTTCCTAACAGCTGTTGTGTTTTTTCTCTAGTTTCAATTTACGCTGTTTTGCTTCATTAAATTACCTTCATACTAAACAGCAACTCAAAATTACACTACATGATGTCTATATATTATTAAATACTTAGAGGATGTTATTTATTTGTTTTTCCTTTCTTTTCTAGCTGTCACATGCCCTTACATGTTTCCAGTGTTTTTTCTTGTCTTTACTATAGTCTTAGTTGCCAGCCTAACAAAGCTGGGTGCTGATTTAAACCTCCTTTTAGTACTACAACTGGGATGACCATCAGTTCCCTGTGAGTTCTACAACATGGTTGTTGCCATGCTATACTTGTTTCTCAACTGCTCTGAGACAAATACTGGAATACGAGTGCTGTTGTTTCTTAAAGTTAAGTGTAAATCAATAATAGGAAGTTGAAGACAGTGTCAGATTAACTGATGTCCCTTATCATTGGAACAAATGAACCATTAGTCAAGGACAGTGCTTTGTCATTACAGGCTTTAGTATTTTTCTCATAAAGCGGTGATTTTTCTCAGTGGAACAAAAAAGAAAACCAGTAAATGAGCTGTTGGACAAGTAATACTATATTTTAAACAGCCTCAAAGTACTGAAGCTTTTAGGATAGTTGTTCCCTTCATTATACTTTCAGGTATGTCCCTGCTTTAGCTGGGTAAGAGGGATTGCCATCAGTGACTCAATGGATCAGTCATGAGATGTTGGAGTCTAGTTTAACATCTGCTAAGAATTAACAGTTGGGATTTTTACTGAATAAGGAGCTACTGTAGAGTATACCTGCTTGGGATTGCAGTGTCTATCCTAGAAGGGACACGTTTCATACCAATAAAAGTACCAGTCATACCTATTACAAGGGTTTGTTTTCTTAACTGTGTTGTGGTTTGGCTCTGGCCAAATGCCAGACACTCACAAATTAATACACCCAGGGTTCATGAGTTGAGATAAGGAAAACTGGGAGAAAAAGACGCACTCAGGGCAGAAAACAGGCTAAAACTTTTATTTGTTAACAGAATCAGAGAAGTAAATGAGAAATGAGATAAAACTTTCAAAGACACCATTTCTCCACTCACTCCTCTCCCTCTCTCCCAGCAGCTGTACAAGGGAACAAGGCATTGTGGGGGGCGGGAGGTGTAGGTCAGTTCATCACCAAAATCTTTCTCTGCTGCTCAGGGGAGAGGAGTCCTTTCTTCTGCTTAGCCTCAGGTCCCAAATCTCACAAGTAGCAGTCTGCCCGAATCTGCCACGTGAGCTTCCCCCATGGGCAGACAGTCTTCCCAAAACTGCTGCGGCGTGGGGTCTCTTGTCCACGGATTACAGTCATCCGAGTCAGCTGTTCCATTTCAGGAGCAAGGCTTTTTTCCTCTTTGCTGAACCACAGTCTCTCTCAGGCATCAGTGTGGGGCACTTAATTCAGTCTTTGTAAAGCCTGTTTTCTCCACTGAGACTCCTCTGGACTACAGCCTCCTCCAGGCATCTACCCGCTCTGGCGTAGGGCTGTGCATGGATCTTAGCATCTCCCATGGACTCCATGGACTGCAGGGGGACATCCCACTTCACCATGGTCTTCACTACAGCCCGCAGAAGATTCTTGGCTCTGGTGTCTGGAGCTTCCCCTCCCCCACCTTTTCCACTGACCTTGGTGTCTGCATTGTTGTTATTTCCCCTCACATATTCTCAGCACCTCATCCTCCTCTGGCCAAAATAAGTGCATGCCCCTCCCACCTTGCTCTCTTCTTAAATATGTTCTCACAGAGGTGTAACCAACATCTCTAATTGTCTCAGCCTTGGCCAGCAGCATGTCCATCATTTTCAGAGCCATCAGGGATTGGCTCTGCTGGACATGATGAAGGCTTTGAGAAGCTGCAGACAGGAGCCACTTTGTGGGCTCCCCCCCCACACACAAAAACTGGGCCAAGCAAAACCAACACAAACTGGAAAGAGTTACTGTAATTACAGGCTAAATGACAGATCCCAGAGGGTTGTAATCAGTAGCACAGGGTCTAGTTGGAGGCCTGTTATTGGTGGTGTCTCAGGATTCAGTGTTGGTCCCAGTATTGTTTAACTTTTCATCAATGAATTGGATGAAGGGGCAGATGCCTCCTCAGCAAGTTCACTGATGGCACAAAGCTGGGAGGAGTGGCTGATACCCCAGAGGGCTGTGTAGCCCTTCAGAAGGATCTCAACAGGCTGGAGAGGTGGGCAGAGAGGAAACTTCCTAAATTCAACAAAGGCAAATGCAGGGTCCTGCACCTGGGGAGGAATAACTGTAGGCACCAGTACAAGATGGGGGCTGACCTGCTGGAAATCAGCTCCATGGAGAAGGTTCTGGTGGACAACCAAGCTGTCCATGAGCTGGCACTGTATCCTTGTGGCCAAGAAGGCCAAAGGTATCCTGGAGTACATTAGAAAATGCACTGGCAGCAGGTTGAGGCAGGTGATCGTACTCCTCTACTCAGTCTGATGAGGCTGCATCTGGAGCACAGCATCTAGTTCTGGGCTCCTCAGTACAAGAGAGATGTGGAGCTCCTGGAGCAGGTTCAACAGAGGGTGGAAAAGATGATAAGGTGAGAAGACACAACTGAGAGAGGACTTCATCAATGTCTATCAGTATCTGAAGGGAGGGTGTCAAGAGGATGGAGTCAGGCTCTTCCAGGGCTGCTGAGCAAGAGGACAAGAGGCAATGGGCAGAAACTGATGCACAGAAAATTCCGTCTGAATATGAGAAAGAACTTTACTTGTGCTGGTGCACTGGAACAGATTGTCCAGAGAGGCTGTGGAGTCTCCCTCATAGGAGATATTCAAGAACTATCTGGACACAATCCTGTGCCATGTGCTCTGGGATGACCCTGCTTGAGCAGGGAGGTTGGACCAGATGACCTACTGTGGTCCTTTCCAATCTTATTCATGTTGTGATTCTGTGATTTCATGTTATCAGGTTTTTGCCTTAGAGATAACAAGTACTTATATTTTTAGTTTTGCTTAACAGAGATAAAAATAGATTGTTTATAGAGAAAACAGAAATAATAGGAATTAAAATTAAAAAATTAAAAATAGGAGGAGTATTGGCAAGGATTGTGCCTAATTGTGTATTCAATGAAAATAGAAAGCTATAGAAAGCCAGTTTTCCCACGCTGTATTTATTGTAATGTTCATTTAAAAATTCAGTTGAAGAGCTAAAGATGACATGATAAAGAGAGGTGACCTCCTGTGTGACCAAGTCATAAGAAGAGAAAGGATAAAAGTCTATTTTGATGTTCAGAGAATTAGGCAGCAGGTTACACAAACAAGTTTTAATTTTCTGGTACATACAAAGAGAAGTGGCACAGTATCAAGATGCAGCAAATGAGATTACTTTCTGAAAAAAATTACATACTGAGTTTGAGATGCTTATTTAAATGGTATATTCACTAGGAGGATGACTGAAGGAAACAGCTGAGCCTGCAGTTAATTTTTAAAATCTTTTGTATTTGTTTGCTGTTCCCTTGAATTAGTCAAGGGGCAATGTATAGTCTCACTCCCCTTTCTTAGTGGCAGTTATTCCTGCATCATAGGTGGCACATGATGAGAAAGCATGTTCAGTATTTTTAAGCAGTATATTTTAAGCATGTTTTCCAGCATGTGTTTCTTTCTATGTAAGTTGAAATGCCGATATAGCTGTACAAAAATGGGAATGGGGAAATCGATCTAAATTTAAGACTGCAACTTTCAAATTCAATGTTGAGTAGTTTTATAAGTAATCCTATCTTCTAGTGGACCAAATAGAGAAAAAGCTTTCTCAAACACCCATGGTACTTCAAGTACCTGTGACCTGTTTCTTTTTTGTTCTCCAGTGAAGTCAGTTTCTTTCCCTAGGGTGTCCTATTTTCGTGCTTCTCCAGCATGTTTTCAGAACTGAACGGTTTTCTTACACAACAACAATATGGTGTAATGTATTGTGGGTGGTTTGTTTACTCAGTTTCATATTAAAAACACATGCAAACATTTATGTGAGAAAACACAACTGAAGAGTATAGCAATGCTGCAGTACTAGCAGTTTATGAAGTTTTTGAACTTACAGATTTTGTTGTTTTGAGTGATAAGTGAAATGTCTTTTAAGTATCTATGTTGTTCCCTTGCTCACTCTTCTCCTCGCTTCACTGCCCTGAATAGTCCCTTCCCCTGGCCTTGTTGCTTCTCCTCATTTCAGCTGCTCTGAAAATACTCAGAAATCCTGTTTTGGAGACTCAATCAAAGAGGCTGAGCACCACAGCATCATATTTATGCAGGGCTCATTACTTAAGATAGCTTTCATTGGCAATTCAGCAGCACACTGAAATGTGTGTTGTGTTTACTAAGTCTTTCTCCTTAGGCATGTGATAAAGAAGATTTATGTTTTGAGACATTCTTTCTGTTCTATCTGTGACATTGGAGCATCACTGGTCCATTTTAGCCTGCAGTGTTCTTTTCTTGGCCTGCTTCTCTCCCACTGGCATCTGAATAATGATTTGTGTTGAGGCTCATGACCTAAGGACAGCATTTGATGATAGGCCTAGACACCACATGTAGCCTAATTACTTATATTTAATCTTTTGCAAACTGAAGGTGTGACAAGATTGGTTATTTCCACTTCGATTTCTACTAGCTGAATGGGTGGAGAGATTGCTTATCTTAAGGTATTAAAACATTTACAGTTATTTCATCATGCAAAGATTTTATATTAGATGTTTTAACTACTGGATATATTTCTAAGTTAAACGTGAATAGCTCTGCTACATTAGAATTGTTTCACTCAAAAGAGAAAAGTTTTGGAGAAGTGTAAAACAGAGTTCTTGGCAAATTCTCTAAAAGACATCTGAAAACTTATGTGAATTATTCACAGCCACCTGTAATACATATTTGGGCTTATATACAGAAAAATGTAAAAGAGTTCTTTACTGAATTGTAGGCTTATGTGTGCTGGTAATGACATGGATCTGTTACTCACTGCTATCACGTATCTCATGTAATGATTTTCTTGGAAAAACCCATAGCAGCCATAAAATTCTGGAATGAGATCTGGGCATAAGAGTAAAACCTGCAGTAAGTTCTCTTCATCACATTCAAGATGGTCTGAAGTATAGCTTTTTTTCATGCCTAACATGACCAAAAACTGTTTTATTTTGAAAAAAAGTTATGTGCCTCTCCAATAAAGTGAGATCTTCCTTCACGTAAAATCCTTATGTATTTAATTCCAATTAGACCTTTGTAACTGACCAATCTGAACAAATGTGGTGAGCAAATAAATTACTCATTTTTGTACTTTTAGCTAAAAAGATACTTCCAAGTACACACTAAAATCAAATGTTATGCTACTTGTATACACAATCTTACCTTGCATGTTTCCTGTGAGGATTTACCTTGGAAGCACAAATGTTCCTTAAAATAGATATTATTCCTTCAGGTCTGAGGGAAAACCTTGGCATTTCAATCCTCCAGTTGATATCAGAGTTTACTATATGGTATATTGATAATAATGTGTTTCTGAACAGGCAGCAGCTGGGTTTTTTAATGCAATGTCCTTCACAGTCTATGAAGGCTTTGGATGCCTTTAGTTTTAAAGCCACAGGACTGTGTACCCTCTCCTCTGCAACAGAATTTCAGAGTCTCAGGTCTGAGAAGAAAGGGAGAGCTGCAAAAGAAAACTGCAATATGGTGGTGATGGCTTACCTATCTGGGGGGCACTTCAGAAGTCTTAAAACAAGTATTTGGGGACAGCAGACCAGTCATGTTGTGACTCCTACAGAATATTGGTGCCTCAGCACATAACTAGAACTGTTTCAGCATTTTCCCACAGAAAGATATTTACACATTTTCACAGGAAGTATTTCTCTGCTTCCTAAACAAATTTGTTCTGGTATGCTCACATTGAATCCAGTATCTGATGCCAGCTAAAATAACAATCACAGCCCAATACCTTCTTTCCTTACATGTTTAGGAAAATATCTCCAACTTTGATATCGTTATGGAGTCTGATGAGGGCACCTTCAAGCCATCCGGACTGGGTTTTACTGGCAGTGCTGAAGCCCGGGACATCGTGAAAGAGATCATGACTCTGCTGCAGCCCATCAATGTTACGGATGTTTACGACAATGCGGATGGAACAGACATCGCGTACTGGATGAGAGACGGGGTGCCCGGTGAGTGTCCCCGGTGCTTGGCAGGGGACACTGTTCCCACTGAGTGGTGCCAAGTCAGATGGGTGGGCTGATGTTTTGAAAATAGTTAGAAATGTTTTCTCCCAGAGAGTAACATTTGCTGTACGTAAAATGCATAAATGTTAAAAGGTGACCAACAGAAATAGGACATGAAGTGCATTTGAACTGCAGTTTAATAATAGTATACGTAGAATAAAATGCTTAAAATCTTCTTTTCGGCTTTAAGGATTTATAATAATTAATCCCAGACTGGT
This sequence comes from Dasyornis broadbenti, assembly GCA_013397935.1. NCBI lineage: Eukaryota > Metazoa > Chordata > Aves > Passeriformes > Dasyornithidae > Dasyornis > Dasyornis broadbenti. The sequence continues at coordinate 449,264 of VZRN01001114.1, read as the reverse complement.
GGTTTATAAATAGTAAACCAAGGCAGAAGGGAATTCTCCAATGCAGAAGAAATATTTTTTTAATTATTATTATTTTTACATTGAAATTTAGGGCTTTTTCTCACTGTTTTATATGCTGGAGGAACAATGTTTCTGAGATGCAACATTTAAAAAGTTATGAGTCGTTAAGGTGTGATAAAGGGGTAAAATTCTGAAAAGTTTGAAGTAGTTTAGGGGTTGGTTTGGAGGATTGTGTCTGGCTCCAAGTGAGAAGCAGCTTGTTGGCAAAGAAGCTTGTAAGCTGTGAGAGAGATCCACCGTTGGCAACCCCCCATGCAGGAGACCCCACACTAGCACAGAGGCTTTCAGAGCACAAGAATCCCAACTGGAGGCCAGCCTGAGTGAAACCTTAGTGAATTTCCATTTGAATAATAGTAGAAAGAGAAGTTTCATAACGGTGATATTAAAAAAATTATGATCAGTTTTAAATTTTAAGGTTCTTTTTCTGCTGTGTTTTATGACTGAAGTAGGCTGGCACATTTCTCATGCTAGTTTTACTACTTGCTACTATATGCTTAGAATCTTTTTATATTTTATTAACTGCCTTGTTTTTTACCTTGTGGAAGACCGTGAATCATGGAATATATTTTTTTATTTATGGTCACAATCCTTTACTTCTCGCTCACTTAGGGTGTACAGAGATACCATAAAGTTGACTGCTTCGATAAATGTATGGATGTCTAATTTTCAAACCAAGATATCTGTGGTGGGCAAGAAGTGTGAATGAATGGATATTATTAAACAGCTAGGGATTCATCTTCAGCTGCTGTCCAGCTTTCTGGGTGAAGTGGAATCTGTTCAGTACAATGTCATGCAGCTGTGAGAGTGATGTGCTGGGTTGATTGGAGAGACAGAAAGCACTACCGAGAGGCTGAGGCCATGCATTATCCTCTACAGCCTGGAAGTGCCTGTGGGAAGATGTCTGGTCCAGATTTTCAGACCAACATGTCTGTGTTGTCGCTGGAATATAAGAACTCACCACTCAGCCTGTGTTTACAAAATGCAAGGGTATTGGAATGATTTCCTAGGTAAGGTGCTGGGAGCATTCCAGATGGTCTTCAGGGACTTGCATTGTGCTTCCCATCTGAATGTGACAGATTATGGAAGAAGAGAGAAAAATTTAACATTCAGATGCCTTGTTTTCAGTTGATAATGTGAGTGGTGCTTGTGATGGCAGTGGGTATTGAGCTCTTGCACACCATTTCTCATCAGCTGTGGTGCACCTGGAGCATAAGCAGCTACAGCTTGCCGTGGTCCTCTTGATTACTCATTGGGCTACTCAGCAGGAGCAGTGCAGGAAAAAGCCCTCTCACATGGACATCTGTACTCCTCAGAAAGCATAAACTATGAAAATTATAAACTATATGCTCAACACTGGGAAAATATGAATACATCAGAACCAAGACCGCACTTTTTAAATAACTCTGGTATGCTTTCCTGTTAAAAATTTGTCACATTAATTGATGGTGGAGGGTTTTTTTTCCTGTCTGAAGCTTTGGTTCACTTAAGTTCCTGTTAAGCAAAAAGCAAAGTGTTCTTGCAGCATAAAGGAGCACTGATTCTTCTTTTCTTCATCAAGCCCCAGCGAGAAGAAATTAGCTCCACTAAAAGAATTTTGTCTGCTTTATATTGTATTTTATACTGTTCCAGGGAGAAGTCTAAGACATCTAATCTTCATGCCTTGTCTGGAGTATTCTCCCTGCTTAAATGAGCCTTTATGGTACATAATAACATTGAAACAAATTGAACACTCTGTAACAGCTTTTATAATTTTGTCCAATTTAAACAAGCAATCAAGTGGTGACACTTCATCAATTTTATTTAAACATTTTCCTGAAAATATACTTGGTGGCTTTGTTTCTGCAACAGTGAGAGAAAATATGGTGGACTTCTTGAACAATAAGAATTTTATGACATAATTTCTCCAGCATTTTTCTCTTTTTCAATGTGAAATAGATTCTGGGATTCACCTTTTTAGACGCTATTAATATTCTGCTCCTCCTGCTCCTTTTGGTCTGAAAGATCCACGGATGGCAACACTGCATGTGTTTTTCAGAGCTGTTCGTAGCTGAGACAGGCAAAGAGACTGTGGCTTCTTAATCGCTGCTATTTCCAGCACGTTTACTTTTAATGGACATGCAGTGAAGTATTACTTGTAATGTTAGTTAAATATATGTGCAACTAAACAGCAGTGATTGTTCTGAGATTTTAGAATGAGAGAGGCCACAAGAGTTCAGGATCCTTTTCAAACATAGACTGAAGCATATATAATGCCTCTAAAGCACAAGCAAGGTGATCTGCACCAAACACAGCACTCTGGTGCTTTGTGACTGGAGAATATTAGCAATATTTCTGTCTGTGGCCTTTACATCGGATTGTTTTGAGAACAGCTCAGTCCAGCAGTGAGGAATGTCTGTAGTTGTGTCTTTGTACTGATAGGCAGTTTTCAGCTACTGAAAATATTTGTATAACATTTGTTTTGCTTTTTCATGAAGCATAAATCAGATGAAAGGGGGGGTTTGTGGTGTTGTGTTTTATGATGTGGTTTTACAGTTTGAGGTGACCATTGATTCTAAGACTGCTCCTTTAAAAATTGTGCAGTTATCTTCCTCATCCTTCTTAAGGGTTCAATTCTATTTTTTTTTTTTTNTTTTTTTAGGGACGTATCCTGACTGTGGCATGTAAAGCTGTTCCTTTGCAACACTAAATCCCAAATTAAGTTTGGCTAAAATTTGCAAATATAGGTGGGAAGATAGGGTGGTTGGGTTTATTTATTTGGTTTGTTAGCATACTTTTTCATAACAGGTTTCTTCAGTGTCTGAAAGGTTAAAAAACTATTAAGCAACCCTTGCTAAACCATTGCTAGGGTATTCTTGATGAAAAAGTGAGTTATCTGATATCACAGGTACTTGATGATGACCAAGATGCCTCAAACATGATTTAGACCAGTTCCAAAGGTAACAGCCCTGGGTCTGGATCAGCCTTACCTGCAAGCCTTCAGGATCTGAGAAGGGGGAATGAAGTGATTCTATTTGTATCCAGTGAATGTTAGCCCAGCTTTAGGTGTTTGAGTACATGAAAACAGATGCTCTTCTGTTTTTGCAGAGGAATGGCTGTTGTGACACATTATTTTCAGCAAAGCTGGTTCAAGGGCACTCCTTTCTGCTTGTCAGGCTGGTTATCTGTTGCTGCAGTGCTTATGATGGGAACACTTGTCTGTTAGGAACTGAGCTGTATTTGAGATCAAGCTGACCCAGGGCATCAAACAACTCCCCAAAGGCATGTTTCAAATCCTCTTTTAAAAATCAACCAGTGGCCTAAAGGTGAAACTCCTTTTACAGTGTCACTTTGAACCTTGCTGGTTGTTTGTGTTTCTCTGTCTCCACAGTGACTTGCTTCTTTGTTATATTGCATAAAAGAGGGAATCGTTCTTCCAGAAATTAATAAACCAGTAGTTCATCTAATTTTAATGCTTATTCAGAAATCAAAAATTCATTGTTAACCCAATCTATTAGTCATTCAGATGCAGCAAACAAATAGTTTAATATATCATTTCTCTCATTTTTATATTTTCATAGTGCTTTTTTATTACCTTCATCTAAAATAGGCTGTATTTTGGCCTGAGACACTGGATTTTGATACGGATTATTTCCTTTCTTATTATGTAAGAGGTTAAATATACCCCTTTTCTGGAACATGCTGCCAAGTGCAAGCCTGCTGGCATGCTGGTCCCAAGCCTACTCCTCTCCTCTGTGTCAGCCAGGGACAGTAGTGGAACAGGAAGACTCCCTGACTTGAGGTTGCCAGCTGAACATGAAGTGACTAAATGCTCTTTCAGTAACCTCTGTTCACTCTTGGCTGTGTCACTCTTTGGAAGCAATATTCCACTGTGATGCTTGAAACGCTGCCCCTCAGACTACCTGTTTTTGTACTGCCCACAGTCTTGGGCAGGCTCTTTGGATCCAGTTTCTAAGCTTCTTTTTATTTCCAAAATAATACAACCAGAAGAAATATCGGATTTACAGCCTAGGGCTTAATAAGCCAATGCTTAAAAGCCTTAAATTTGATTCTGCAGGGGTAAGGGGTGTTGCACTTGGCAAAACCCTTCCTACAAGATGAGGGAAAGGAAAAAAGAAGCCTTGAAGATAGACATTAAACTTAACTTCTTCACTTTACTATGTAGCATTTGCATCACTTGTGATTTGGGATGTTTAGTATGGGGAATCACATGTAGGGCTGCAGTTATTTGACAGTGACAAATTCAAGACAAATGTCTCCTCATGAAGCACAAAGTTGGACAAAACTCCTGACACTACTCACAGAACTGAGCTTTATGGATAATATTAAAAGGGGTTTGGTAATTTTAGGTACTCCAAAGGTACATTTTTATACTTGCTGAGTTGCCACTTCTCTGGATGTGTTGAGCACAGTGCCAACACCAGCTACTATTGGCCTGATTTATTTTCATGTGGAAATGAGGGGTAAAGGGCTTATGGTGTATACACGTCTTGCTTCTCTCTTGATTTCAGTAAGTGTGAGATATACCAGCACTGTTGTCTGATAATTAGGAATGTTGTATTGCTTTTTCCAGGGCATTCCTTTCCTTTTAAGTATTTTATTTTATCATTAATAAAGGAAATATGGTGAATGAATGTGTTCCACTGCAAAGGCCAAATCTTTTGCAACTTGGGTGGTATTAAATTAAACCAGTATGCTAAGAGAACAATTATAATTGCTTGGCACTTTACGAACCTACTGTAAGTGCTAAGGCTATTAGACCCATTTAAAATCTTGATTGCAAAAAGAACTGCGTGTATTAATCTGTAAAATAATTCCTCTATTCTCTAATTTATCATTGTTCCAATAAAATGGGCTTTTTAAATTAGAAATTACTCTAGAGTAATTAAATAAATTCAATATGCTGCAACTTTTTATGAAGGTGGACACCTTGAAAAGCTCATAGCTTAACACAGTATCTCAGTTATATTAGCCTTTCATATGACCTTCCCTCTTTTTAATACAGTTAATAAAGTCTTTGAGACTAATCATTTAATGAAAGGAATAGTCTGTAGCTTATGGTATGTTTTCTTATAAGTTGTGCTATTAGACTACCAGACAAATTTGATGATACTTTACATACAGTTCCTTCCACCTTTGTTCTGTCTAGGCCAGTCTTGTTTTGGCACAATGGAGTATTGTCTACTTCTAATAATTAACAGGAAGTATCAGATTTGCAAGGGTATTTTTGTTTCACATAGACCGGACACAGACCATGCAAATATGAATCTGGGATAGTACTGTTGGAGAGAGGGATGGAGTTGGGCAATTAGGCACCGTGCCTGAATGTAAATTTTCCTGGTAGTTTTAAGAGGGCTTTTGTACTCTATATTTCTCATTAGCAATTCAGTCTATTTGAGTCTAAATAAACTCCAAGTGGATGAAAGCAAACTCCTTCTTCCAATAGGATTAGTGAGCTATAGAAGCAGCTTGCAAACTTTGTGAATTCTCTGTCATTTTGAATTTGTAAACAAGACTTTGGTGTCCTTCAAAAAGTAAAGGGTAATTTAAGCAGGAGGGATGGGCTTGGTGCAGTAGGTACAAGTTGAAGTTCTTTGCCATGTGTTACTCAGAAAGTGTGATGGTAATGCATTTTCCTGGCCTTAAAATATCTGTGAATCTGCTACTAAATATTACAAGCATTTTCCATAATGAAATGCTTCTTTCTCATTTAAGCCTCACCCATTGCAGACTAGATTTTTGAATATCATAAACTCTTGTCTTTGATTTGTACAACATTTAGATAATCCTAATTACAGTTACAAAAATAGAACTATTGTTAACTTGCTGATCCCAGAGGAAATTTGAACTGTGGAACCAAAAATATTTGCAAAACTCTATCATACAGTGCTGAACTTCTAAACACATTACTGAATTTCTTACTTTATTTCTAGGTATTCTCTTTTCTTCAGTTTTTGTGATGCAGTTTATTTGGCAAAGTTCTCTTGGTGGTCACAAGTGTAGAATTACAGCACATTGGTTAAATAGCTGGTATTCCATAGCTCTTAAATTTGTTTTTCAATAAACTTAGACAAGACAGCTTAAAAATAATCTTATACTAATATTACAATAAATTAGTTTGAAACATTGACATTCTGATTGGCTTTTAGGATCCTAGAAGAAGTAAAACTGTTCCAGTGCTTTCAACCCTGTACTAATATTATGTAAGCTCATTCATCTAGTAATGAAAATTTAAATTAAGGCGTTTAAAATAAAATCATAAATTCTAATAGTTCTTGCACTTTTTGGCTAGCAAACTTTTCTCTTGTTTTGCCACTCTTCTTTCTTTGAATATCGGTAAGGTTGAATTTCTTCTTTCCTTTTAGATGCTTACTCTTCAAAAACTTACATGAGGTGGATTGGCGTAAATGACCCTGTTATTAAATAAGTTCTTCCTGTAAGCATATGCATTTCCTAAACATCTCAAAAAACATCAATACATTTGCTTCTGCAACTTGGCTTTTTAGTAGCAGAACATAATTTGTCTCAGAAAAGAAACACTGAAAATATCTAATTGAGGACCTCATTCAGATTTGGGGTGTGGTTGTTTTTATTCTGGCTGTTCCTCTGAGAGACATCTTAATTCTCTATTGTTTGCTGCTTAGGAAAGCTGAATCTGTTTCTGTGGGTGGGAATATTCTTTTTCAGATGGAAGTATTTGCCATTTGTTGATTCTAAAAAAACCAAGTGTTCTACATTAACACACAGAGCTCAGTGTTAACATTTCAAATAGGCATTTCGGAAGCACAAGTTAGTCAAGCCTTATTCCTAGAACTGTCCCTGGCTTCTGTGAAGCTTATGCAAATAATGAAGTAAACAGAAAAAAATAATAAAAAAAGTGTTTCATCAGACATCTCTAAGAAATTTGGAGATGTTTGCCAATGGAAAATGGAGGAAGTAAAATAAGATTCTCTCCACAATTTATTTTTTTTTTTACCTTTAGAAATTTGACTGTGTGAAAAATAAGACACATTGATAGTGTGGAAATGTTGTGAGATTTCTCACCAAATGTGTAATGATCTAGAATGGTTGTTAGGAACAACAGCAAAAATATCTGTGGATTCGTGGATTTCATTCCTGGAAAACAAACGGAATGGCATCAATATTAAAAACTGAATAAAAGTAAAGCATTCAGTAGCATTCCAGGAAGACCACGTGTAAACTGCTCTTGATGGGAGGGACAGAGGTTAAATATATTCAGGTCTGGCTTGCAGCTTTCCTAGTACTTTCCTATATGAGGTCATATGATGAGTGTTTCTAATAGAATTCTTCAGGGCTTGCTGTATCCTCAACTGTTTAGAGTTTCCATTGGTTTGGAGTCAAATTTAAGATTACAGCAGAACACAGCTGATGTAATTGCTATATTGGAATGATAAAGAATAATGAAAACAAGCTGATCATCCAGCCAGGGTGATTATGTCTCCTCTGGCCGGTTTGTTCACACCTTCCTTGTTCTGGAGTCACAAAAGATGTAATATTTAGAAAACATCACCTCCTTGGACCTGTTGGCTGCCCTATTGCCAAAGAGGCCCCTACATTACCTCACTGCCACAAGATTTTGCTGGTGCCTCTTGCACAGCAGCTCCTGTTCTGAAATGCTGGTGCACTTCCCACCTGTGCTGTGGCCATGGGTTGTCCTGTTCTAATACAGGACTTTCGTTTTGTCTTTGCTAAATTTTTTCAAGTCCATGTCAGGCCACTTCTGGATTTTGAGCTCTCTGAACAGCAGCTCTGCCTTCCAGCATACACAACTGCTCCTTCCACAAATTTTATGAAGACACAGGCCACCCCTGTCATCTGGATCATTGCTAAGGATGCACAGGGTGCTGACCTGGCACGGAGCCCTGGGGGTCACACCACTCATAACCAGCCACTAGTCAGACCTCAAACTGTTGATGGTAACCCTTTTAGCCCAGCCATCCAGGCAGTCTTCCACCCACTTTTATTCTGCTTCTCCAGTCCATAGTTTTCCTGGGGACGGAGTTTTTCTATTTTATAGTTCATAGAATCATCACAGGGTTATGGAATGGCTTTTGTTGAAAGGGACCTTAAAGATCATCTAGTTCCAACCCTTATGCTGTGGTCAGGGACACTTTTCACTAGGCCAGGTTGCTCAGAGCCTCATCCGGCCTGGCCTTGAACACACTTCCAGGGATGAGGCATCTGCAACTTCTCTGGGCAGACTGTGCCAGTGCTTTACCACCCTCACAGTAAAGAATTTCTTCCTAACATCTAATCTAAATGTACTCTATGTCAGTTGGAATCTATTCCCCCTTGTCCTGTCACTACACGCTCTAGAAAAAATTCTACTCCATCTTTCTTGTAGGCTATCTTCAGGTCACTCCGAAGGTTTCTCTTTTCCAGGCTAGCAATACCAGGTCCTTCAGCTTTTCCTTATACGAGAGGTGCTCCATCCCTCCAGTCAGTTTAGTGGCCTCCTCTGAACGCTCCTGGATCTTGCTGCTTTAGATTTTACAACAGGCATAACATTTGCCCTTTTTCAATCATTGGGGTCTTCCCCTAATTGCCACAACTTTTCCTAGATGATAGAAAGCAACTTCTCCATGGCATTGGCCAGCTCCCCCGTGCAACGCATCCAGCACCATTAATTTTTATTTGCCCTATTTGGCTAAACAATCCCTAACTTCATTTTCCTATACCATGAGCAGTTCCTCTTCCCGTCTTCCCAATTCTGCTGCCATGCAGAGACCTGCGAGTTTTTAATTTTAAGCTACAGCAATTACTTTCTTAATATTCTTTTAAGTGACAGAATTTCAGACATTACTCAGAAAACTTGTTTCTTCCTGCAGCAGCAAACACAACACACTTTCATTTGCAGGTGACATTTTAGGTGTAAATATCTAAGACTTTTGTAGAATGCTTTCGATAGTAGTCCAAACTGAACAAATACAAAGTTCAGAAGTAATTTAGAAAGACATCTTCCTCAAAGGAGCAAGTTCAAAATTATTTCAGTAGCAGCCTCTCCAGGACATTTGTTAGCATTTATAAAGCACAGAATGGAAACTCTTCTAAATGTTTGTCTTCAAAACTCATTCTACAGATCGGGTCTGTAGTGCTACTGAATTTCTGAAGAGCAGAATTTATTGAACACCAATTTATTTTTCCCAGAAATCCCTTTCCAGTGATATTACACTTAGTGTATATGTGTTTTCACGCCACTATTTCAGTCAATTCAGACATGGAGTAGACCACGGAAAAACTCTTAAGTGTGAAAGAAATGGAATATATATTTGTATTTTATATTGGCAAATCCTCAAGAAAGCATCATGGGCTGCATAGGAATGCAAGAAAGCAGGTACAGGGTTACTCTTCTGTCTCTGGCATCATCTGCCATCATCACTGAACAATTTACAGTTCCTCAGTTTCCCCATTAATAGCAGTTACTTGAGAGTTGCTTATGAGCTACCTTTTGTCTATAAGGTTCAATAAAGAGGAAGGAGTCATCATTAATTTCCTAATTGAGCTGGTCTATCTTCTGCTGGAATCATCAGACCTTGCAGCTACTTAGCACAAGAATAGTTTTACCTGAGCATTGTAGATGGGTGTAAAGAAAAGAGCAGTCTCAGTGAAGCATAAGCTTCCTAGATAGATAGATAGATACTTTAGGGGCACATAGACAAATCTGTCTGCAAGGACAAAGCATGATTTTCAACAAGAGAAGCAGTTTATTGGAATTCTCCATCCAAAGAGCCAGAAAACCTAATTATGATTTACTATACATCAGGGCCAGTCCGTCCACAGCTCTCAGCAGAGCTCTGTCTCAATTATCATGTGGGGCCTTGGAAATCCACCAAAGAAAATAGGCACTTTTCCTTTTGCTTAGCTGTGTAAACTGGATTTTAAACCAGTTCATTTCTATTAATCATATTAAACCCAAGAAATGACCTTCTGGGATAGGACAATTTTTGTAGTTGTTGCACAGAACTGCCACTGCCAGCCTTGAGATTGGTATTAGTGCTCCAGCTGCCATTACTCTTGAGCTTGGAACCACCAAAAACATGAAAGAGCTCGGGTCTGACAGGGCAGCTCTCATTCTCTTGCTGTGCTGCAGTGTGAGAATCACAGGCTGATCATGTCAGGGCTTCAGGATCCTGCTGCAGCTTGTTTTCTTGGCCAGAACAATTTTAGCCCTTCTGACTTCAACTAAGAAACTGATTTCATTGTGCAGCTAAAACTAATCAACAAGTTTTAAACATCTTAATCTTGAAAACAGCCTGAATAATGCACATCTTTAGTTTTAAATCCCTAAGATATGCTAAATGGGAAGCATTGAGAAAACTTAATTAGTCTGCCTGCCTCTTCCTATAGTTCCTAATTACTATGGGTACTTTTCTTGTCCATCAACACCTGCTGGCTAGATTTTAGGGCAGATGTTCTTGTGCAGTCATCTTTAAAAGCACATGCATTGGATGCTGTTGAAGCCTCCAAGTGCTCTGCGTTTATATCTTTTATTTCAGGGTGCTTGAGGGGAAGAAGGGATCATCACACAGTTAAAAATGTCATTTGTTTTCTGTCTCTTTTCCATGCAGCTTCTCTCTTTCAGTCAGACAAGTAGCTGCCAGGAAATTTGTTAAGGGTAAAATGATTTTGAGACATAGTGCTGTGTTTTTGAGAACATTATCTCAGATTTAAAACTTTTTCACTTATTACACTCAACCCAGTGACAATTTCACTATCCCTTAACCTGAATAATGACTTCAAGTTTCTAATTAGAGAGCAAGACGAAAGGGACTGCATGTGGTTCCTGGGGCCTGAGCTCAGAGAGTGCTAAGAAACACTGTAATAATTCACTAGGTGTGAGAGTTCCTGTCTTCTGAGCAGCTCTCCTGCCTCTGTGGAAATGGGCAGGATGACAGCTTTGCCCATGGCTTGTGTCAGTACTTCACCTCCCTGAGCTCTGCGAGTTGTGGCTTGGCCCCTGGCCCCTGGCCCCAGTCCTCATTACATTTACTTGGGCAAAAATGTCTGTCCCCCGGTTTTAGGTGTAGAGCATCATTTTTGCAGCAAGGAAAGGTTGATCAGTGTTGAATACGTCCCATCATGGATAGCATTATTCCTTGCCTTTTGATGCTTTTTTTCCGCATAATTCTCTTTTTCTTTTTGATTTTCAGTGTGTTTTAAATTTGTTGAGATAGGGAAAAGTGTGGTTGCTTTTCCGCTGTTTCAAGGAGCGAATGTTTGGCCACTCCATTTGCTAGAATAGATAGTGGTAAAGACACTCTGGGTGCCTCATCTAATTCCAGATGAGCCTTGGGCTCTCAATACACAGCACAAGAATCTAATTACTGAAGTCATTATTGTTGTCTTCTCTGCTACATCCTATTTTTTCAAACCCAGAGCCACCTTTGAAGTCACAGCAGTGGACCCTGCTGGCAGTGGTGGGATGCAATGGCAGTCTGTCAGCCTGGAAACAGTTTGACTGTACTTACCTGGAACAAGTTACTTATATAAAATCTCATTTGTGTGTTTTTTGACCCTGAAAGGAATATGTGACAGGGTTATTATTCCCTTCTTCACTCAATGCATTCTAATTTCAGTGGCTGCATTTCTGAAAAGGTGGCGCTTTTTCTTCACCTTTTCTGTAAAATCTGATAATAGCTAAGGCTGAGGTTGAACTACCTAGGACTAATGAAACCTACCAGTTTTTCTTCTTTTGTGTCAGTCCTTGTAGGAGTGGGAAATGGAAACTATTCAACCAATAATCATGCACAATTATTTTGCAAAGATAGGCCTTAAAGCAAGTAAAATCATCCTATCTTTCTTTTTTCACTATCAGATGCCTATTAGTTTTAAAGTAAGGATGTAAAAGTAAAGTGAGGATGTCAAAGTAGCATAAATATTGGCCAGAGTGTAAAAATTTTTCATTCAGGTTATTTTTAGGTAAGACTTTTCCAGTTTGACTGAGTACTTGTTGCAGTCCTTTGAATTTATAGCATGCCATTCTATCTAGCAAGTGTGTATTTGGCCCTCGGAAAGGTTTTTAATTATGTGTGCATTGATATATATATTTATTTATTTGTTTATTTTTATGTATCTACTGGTTAAAAAGAGCCTTCAATTTATGTATTTGAAAGGAACCAATAGTCTAACGGTATTCTGGTTATGAAAATTTGCATTTGGGGAGCATGTCTTGCTCCTGTGAAAGGCAAGCATAGCAATGCAGATATTACGGGGGTTTTTTAAGGAACGTATTAATTCTAGCTTCTTCTATTAAAATAATTCTAATAATTTGATAATAATTTGCTCTGGGCTGCTAATTATCATCAGCACTGGCTCTTTTATTCCCTTTGCATTAGTCTATAGGTGGTATTTGAATGTAGCACCACAAACAGCTTTACAAGAGTGTGCTTGTACTTGATTTCTTTGACTAAATCCAAATTGAAATTACTTCAATTTATACAGCTGTAAACATTGCATTAAGTTTTAGCATGGACGTAATGTATCAAGGATGGTAGGGAGTATTTAAGCTAATAGAGGTTTATTTACTGTTTATTGTGTAGGGTGTGGTCACTATTATCAAATTATCTGCATTTGTTGCATCATATGTAAAACGTGCCTTTTGGAATTGGTTATGAAATTTCTGTAAAATTATATAATTCTAGATGGCCCCTTGAACATTTTTATTCACAAATGGTGAAAAATACATATTGATTCTTGATTTCTGAAAAATTATTATTTTTGTGATGGGGCTAATCAGATTGTTCCTGGAGCAGGATTTTCAAAGCTGTACTCAACATCTTCACACTCATGGCAGCTGGACTCGCTAGTGCCTTGCTCTGTTTCTGTAAAGTTTCACCCAACCAGTCTTTGCTTTCCATGTTTTAAATGAGGCCTTCAACTATATAGATTTAATTTGAAGAAAACCAAAGTAAAGCTCAACTTTATAAGAAAACAGCATAGTAAAACAGAGAAGGCAGTAAGCCTGTGTTTAAAGCAAATGCTATTTGCACTTACTGATGTGACTGAGGATCATTCACTGAAAGCAAACAGGTTAAACTTTCAACTTAAATTAATTGTCAGCTTCTCTTAGTGTTCTTCCTAAGCTTATATGACTTTTTTTTTGCTCTTAATATTAGCATTTTTACAAGTACATTTGCTCTGTGGCAAAATAGCTATCACAGCAACTCAAATTTACAGGCTGGAAGAGTCATGCTAGTTAGGGACATTGCTTTATTTGCTTTGTCTTCTTCTAGGATTAGTTCTGCTCTGTGGATTAGCCAGAGCCGACATACAAATACCAATACAATGGAGAGTCAGATCAGGTGTGAGGAATTTCTCTGCTTGCTTACTTCAAAGGCCAGTAATTCTTCAATTTACCCCTTTCTTTTCCTAATGATGTATTTTCACAGAACATTAAAACAGTGAAAGATTCTGAGTTTGTGAATAGCAGTGTTGCAGCAACTGTCTTCACTGTACATGAATTATTTTTATCTTTTTTTTTTTGTAAAAGTGTGTTGTTCCTTCGTAGTTTTGCTGACAAAAATAGGCAATTCGTTGCTTAAAATATTAAATCATATTAATTCCTGCTACTTTGTGTTGATCACGCTTTGGATAACATGATTTTAGACCAGAACAGAAAGGCTTTGTGGTTCTCTGAACCCTAATCCTAATGGTGGCTTGCAGCTGAGGTGCCCAGCACTATGGGTGGGCCAGCTGAGAAAGCTGTGGAGGGAGCAGTGTTGGTATAGTGCTGTGCTCCCTTTCACATGCCTTTTGCAACCCCAGAAAGTGTCCCTGGACCTGTAGACTTTGTGGCTCTCTGAACCCCAGCCCTAAAGCCTGAAAACTCCTGCATTTGAATAGTCCTGAACCTTACAATAAGCTTTGACCTTTGTTTCAAGAACTTCTCAACATTTCTGTTACTAATGAACTAGCTAAATATACCCTGGTTTGGAGATCAAATGAAAGAGATATTTCATCACCAGTATCTGGAGCATCTAACATGTGTTACGAAATAACTTACTGGTTTAAAACTCAAGTATGCATTACTCAAAGTAACCACACATATTTTGAAGAATATTTTATTGTTGTAGGCATACTATATTCTTCCAGCTTTGTCTGATGGTCCTACATCTAAAATCCACCATGAAGATTTTGATAGTCTCAATGGGGTGCAATAATAGAGACAGCAAAGCCATTGCTCATCCTGTGGGTGTGGTTGAATAAATGCAGTTTTGGTTTTTGTGATACAAAATGCCAGTCTTGTTGTGTGCTTAGGATGTGTTTTACTTAAATCAGGTGACTGGTTTGGTGTTTTGGGATTTTTTTCATAACTAGTTAAGCACCAAAACACTCATTAACTGACTCTTCAGCACCATCTTGGCAGAAGGGAGCTCTGCTTAGTTGGTTCCTATGAATATTGGCATTTCTAGTAGTTCACTACTTCCAGAGAAGGCTCGTACAGGACTTTTGTGATTACACATCCAGCTGTAACTGCATCTAGGAGGGAGGGCTAGAGCAAATGGAAATCTATATGTTTCCTCTCTGTCTCCAGCATCCTCTGGAAAAGCAGATCTAAAGGCTTTCTTTAAACTGGTTTCTGAGTTTGGCTTAGGACATAGCTCCATTGATTGCAAAATACAAGGGAACTTCTTGAATGGATTGAAAATGTAAACGAATGCAGACAATTACTGCAAACAGAAATGCTACTCAAAATCTTGGCACATGGGTAATTTTCACAGTTCTCTCTCTTCATGTGTGACTTTCACAGTCGAGGGCTATCTGTTTCCACAACTTTTCTGGGGTGATTTTGGAAGTTGCTGGAACAGGGTGGAGCAAGGGTCTAGCCCTGGGTGTTAGCAGGAGGCTCTTTGGCCAGCAGAGAACATTGGAGAAAGCACTTCAATAGTTTGGGTTTCTAAGCAATCTTATAATGTCAGATAGTCTCTGCATTTATACAGAGAGTATAGAGATGGAGAAATGCATTTGGTCAGGAAAGATGATTTAAATGGGTCCCAGTGTTCACTTGGCCCTTGTGTGTGATATTTAAAGCTTAAAGGCATTAAAATAGATTGCATGTTCAATCTTTAACTGCTTTACTGAGGTGAGACATAAATAAACACATGGAAAAGAATTCTACATTACAGAAACTGCTGATTTTGCAATGACTTTCATTCCACTTTCAGTGTTTAAAGAGAATGCAAAGTGTAAGAGATTTATAAATCTAACAATCAATTTTACAACTATCAGCTACTGAAGTAGTCTCTGCATAACATATGTAGGCATGTACATAATTTTAAAGAAAGCACAAATTAAATAAATTACATTAAAATGTACACAATATATACAAACATAAACAGGCATCTAATACAGGTACATAATCCTTCTAAATTGATATGCCCTACGGAGAGAATACCCTAAATATGGATTTGTGATTCACTTAACCAGGACGGTCACAGAGCCAAAACAGAAAATACAAAAGTAATTTAAGAGTCCATGTTGATTTGGAAGAAAGAAGTCATGCCTCACCAATTTAGCAAGGCATTTTCAGAAGAGTTTGTAACCATTTTCGTAGCTGGATCTGATCAGTAAAGTACAGTTGAGTCTTCAAAAGCGCCTAGATCAAAGATTAGAAAGGAAGAAGGTACTGTGAGGTGAGAGGTATTTTCCTTCTTCATGGTAAGTACCTGATTTTCAAAAGGTAGAAATAAATTGTCAGTCTTCTTAATGGAGAAAGTTTTTATTAGGCTGCCCAGTCACCTTTTTTTGTTACTTGGGATGTTCACAAAACCCTTATTGGCTGTAAAGGGAGTGAACAGCAAGAATAGCAAGTTGGCAAAGTTTGCTTCAAATATTTCATATCAAAACTCAAGCTGACTGTGAAAATGTGACAGTAATCTTATAGTAGAAAATGCCTAAACAATACAACAGCCAGTGACTTTTTTGTGTCAATAAATGCAGAGTGATGCAGTATAGGAGCTATGTATACAGAGCAACAGGATCCATGTTACCTCAAGAAGAATGATCTGGGAATCACTGTGGATAATTGTCTGAAATGGTGAAGTCAATACCGAGGTATGGTAAAAAACACAGTGTTTCATGCAGCTGAGGAAGGAAGGAAGAGAGAAAAAGCAGAAAGCATCCATAGGAGTTGTGTTGTGGTGTGCTGCAGTCACATCACAAGTACACGCACGTGCTGGTGTTTGCAGGCACGGTTGGGCTTCTCATCTCAGCAACGGTGAAACACAATTAGAAAAGGGAGAAGAAGAGTCACCGGAAGCTTGCATCCTCAGAGATATTGAATAGTTTCTGCATGAGGAGAAGTATTCAGCTTGGGAAAACGCTGCTGAGTTAGGTGTGATAAAACTGTATTAAGCCATGAGTGGTATGAAGGTGAATGAAAAAATGGAGGGTGCTACTACTACAGCTCACAAAGTGAGGATTGTACCATGCTTACATGAAATGCTCAGGCTCATCAAGCATTGCCACAGGGAGCTGTGGGCAGAAGTGTAAATATGTTCAAAAATTAGTGATTAGTGGGCCTGTGAAGGATCTCTCCATCCCAGATAGTGACACTGCAAGAGGGTCATGTTTAGGCAGCACCTAAAGCTGCAGAGACTAAGCTATGGAGACATACCCTTTTCTTTTCTCTCTCTT
>VZRN01001114.1:335996-432519 GCA_013397935.1 Dasyornis broadbenti | reverse complement strand
TTTTTTTTTTTAAAGGCCCTTGATGATTTAAGACAGAGGCTGGATAGGTGGAGGAAAAACTTCCAGCACTTTTTACTGTTGAAAGTTTATCTGGTGTTTTGTGGGGTTTTCTTCCCCAGTCAAGGGCTGTATAGGATTTTGTTTTACAGTCTAGTCAACCTGGGATCTATGAAGTAGAACTGCTTCCTTGGCCTGGGACCTCATTTTACAGGATTTCGTGCAAGTTTAGGTTGGATCCCCAACTGTCACTCATCTTCAAGGCAATAAGTGAAAGGTTAATGTGTTGCAAAAGTAACTGTGGTAATCCCGACCTGTAATTTAGTCTGTTTAGTGCAGCCACAGGTTTAATTCTGAAAGGCATTAAGCAAAAAAAGAAGTAATGCACACTTCATATTGTCTCCGTTGAACTGTAGTCTCATTTAATTAGTAGCTGCAACAACCAACTGAAAGCTTTCCCTCTGTCTTGTTTGAATCATGAATTTTAAAGACTTTTGAGAGAGTGACTCAGGAGGTGACACAGCATGGCTTCTGATGATATTTATAGGCTGTGTACTGGAAACTGTTTCAGTGTCTGTAGCCATGAAACTCAAGCAACTAATCCTGTAATTTCGTCATTTGAGACTAAGTGACAGGAAAACGAATACTGTCAGTGCCCCACTAAACAGCATTAGCATTCTCCATTGCCTGTTCTTACTTGAAAAATGGATAATGAAATAATTGGCATTAAAGCCAGCTGTCAGCTACAGGTTATCCCCCAAAGGATGAGGTTAATATGAGCACCAAAATACATTCAATAGGTGCCTGCAATAATTGGGTTTTCATTACAGTAATAGTTCTGCAGACTGCGGTTAGGCAGGGGCAGTGCACAAAACATCTGTACAACACCTAAAACAAGCAGTCAAGCACTCTATGGGGCTTGCAGCAACAGAGATGCTGAGGCACAGAGAGAGTGTTCCAGCCAGCCCACCATAAACAGAGCTACCATTGCAGCAGATTCACTCCCTGACTACTTGAGATTTGTGACTTCGCTGGGTTTTAGAAAGGCACAAAATGAAAATAAAAATAAAGTAAGAAATTGTGTTCCTATCTTTTATCTGTTTTTCTTTTTGTAGGTCTTTGGCACATACCCTTTGAAGGAAAAAGTGTCAGGAAAACCTCTGCCCTGGAGTTTTGACCTTTCAAAACTGTGGGGCAGCAATGCTTCCACTATGAGGAGGGAGAGGCTACTGATTCTAGTACTGTATGTGAGGAATAGAATGTTCTTAAATGTTTATGCTTTCCTGGTACATACCAGTGTTTAACTGCATAGAAGACTGTGATGTGTCCCTTTCCCTCTTTTTTCATTATTTTTAAGTACTTGATGTAAAAGTAAAGGACATATATATTTAATTAGGTCTTGCTTTATTTTTAAGGCATTATAGTTTTTTAGTGCATTCCTGAATAGTGCCATTGGCATTAAAAAAGTCTGAGATTAGAATAAACTTGATAATGAAGTAAAAGGATTTTTCTTGTTTCTTAAAGAAAACACAGGAAACAAAAGCAATCTTTAATAGATAGGATAAAAGGAATATGTCTTTTATAGCCAGGGAAATCACCGCAGAAATAAAAATAAAGTTTCAGATCAGGCATCTGATGTGTTGACATCTTGCTACAAGCAATACTTTTGACAGCATGTAGATTTGTCTTGACAGGGAGGTGAAGCTCAAACAGGTACTTGGAAGATGCAAGGGAAGCATGAGTTATAACATCTTTATATTTGTAAACTTTCGGAAACACTGAGCAAAATATGCCTCGTTAAGTAAGGCATTTTCAGCTTTGCTATTAGGAGGTAGTACAGCTTGCTCAACAGGGCACTGGCCTCAGCTCAGAAGTCTGGCATCTACTCCTTTCTCAGCTGCTGTGAGAAAATGAATGTCTCGTTTCATCTCTGCATGCCTCTTTCATCCTTCAGTCCCTCTTGTCTGTTTAGAGTGCATGTGCTTCTGAGCTGGAACCTTTTCTCTTTAGAGAGGTGTATATATAGTGTGTAAAATAATGGAGTGGCAATTCTGTCAGGTCCTTTGGGTACTACTATAAAATAAAACCTGAAAAAGTTACATGCTTTTTTATAAATCATTAGCGTATTAACTTCACTGTATAAGGCACCGTACATGCAGAGGTCAGTATCCCAGAGATCTAACTGTAATATTGAAGACCCAGGACACCCAAGAGAGGTTATACAAACAGTGGGGTTTTTCCCATTGTATCTGAAAGATTCATGGAGTAGCTGTGAAGTTTACTTGAAAGCAAAGACAACTTGGAAGCTATTGATAGGGCTCCGTAGCAAACTTACTGACTCCAATACTCACATTTGTCTTCCTTTGGCAATTGAAAGCTATTTGAGATATAAAAAGAAGAGAAAGAAAATGTAGGGAGGAGTGTAATGCAAAATATTTTAAGTTGTAAAGTTACTCTGAAGTTACTGCGTGCTTCCCCCTTGAAGATATTTGTGTTTTATGGAAACTGCCTTTATAATCACTCTGATAATCAGCATCTGTTTTTCCAGTCATCATTTGCACAAATGACAATAATTTGAGTGCTTAAATATCTGGCAATAGAGTTTAATTCTAATTATGACTTATGACAGTAGTGCTTATGAAGGCAGTAGTGCCTGACAGAGACAAGACAGCAGTGGTCATCACTGACATTGCTCATTATTCATTTTGTGATTTGTGCACCCTTTTAGCTCAATAGCAGCATCTCATCTTCTTAAGCTGGCAATAAAACCTTGTGTCAGACAGTTTATTAATGTGTGAAGAATTGATGTTTGATATGAACATATTGTAAGGTAAGTCAATATCCTTATCATCAGCTAATTAATATTCACATTGGGCACTTCATGCTGAGATCAGAAGCTAGAAGGGATGGACTGTTTTCAGAATTCTTCAGTTTGTATGTGTGTATTTTCAGCAAGATGCTCTTACACAGCTGATTACTAAAAATACATTGTCAGTATGAGTTACTAAAGCAGCTGCTTTTACCTGCCTTATGCAGTGCATCAAACCATGCAGGAAATCGCCGGTTATGCAGAGAATCATGAAATTAATTCAAGACATGAATTAGCTTGAAGAATTTGTTTACTTTGTGTCAATTGTAAGAGATGTCTGAAAGAGCCGAGGCACCATGGGCTAGAGTGCCGCAGAATGGTTGAACTTGGCTCACCTTGAGCTCACCTAGTCCAATCCCCTGCTCAGGCAGGGTCAGCTGCAGCAGGTTGATGAGGACCATTTTCAGTCAGATTTTGAGTATCTCAAAGGGTGGAGACTCTGCAGCCTGTCTGGGCAACTTGTCCCAGTGTTTGACCCTGGGGCATCACCAGTGACATTAGATAGCTGCTGATGCAGTAACAACTCCATTAAACTAGGTAACTAAACTGTGCTAAAGAGGGTTTTCTGTCACCTTGTAATGGTACTATGAATTATCTTTGTATTATTTTATCGAAGCTGTAAATTATTCATTTTTTTCCCAGTTTTTAATTTCCAGTATTTGTGATGCATTCCGGTAATAAATACAGCATTTTTGGCAGCAGTTTTTAATATTCCCTGTTTTCATGCCACAGCACCTATTCTATGCAGCTAGAAGCAGATTCTCACTGATTTCCTTTTTGGCCAGCAGTGTTCCTCATGTGACTTGTATCACTGTAAATGTGAACAGACTGAAAAAGGACAATTAAAGAGGGTTGTTTGGCAAACATTCCCGTTTTTCTTTATGGCTGTTCTACAAATGCATGGAAAAAAGCAAAGTGCATAATATGTGACAGTGTAGCACCTAGCCCATCTCTTGTTTTTCTGTTCAAGTATTGGTTCCACCTGGAAATCAGAATTAGATTCGTACACACCTACATAACACCTTCCAGCTGAGGGGTTTTAAGTACTTATTTAAAGCTTCAGACTCTTGGAAGGCTGTGTGCTGTCCCATTTCTAGGTGCCTACCATGGACATGGGTGAATAATTTGTAGGTCTGTGAGCCATGGCTGCTCATCTGTTTTACTCAACTCCTTGTTAATATAGCTGGTAAAAATAAGCCTTCATTTGTTGCTGACTGTTGTTCCTGAGACAAATGTTACATAACAACAACAAAAACACAACAAAAAAAATTGTGCTCACAGCATTGCTTCTGTTAGATTTTTAGAAAAGGGGCTGTAGGTTCCCACAGTCATTGTTGAGCTAACCCGATATGACTGCAGACTGCAGGGCCCTGCAGATCTTCCTTCTTCATGGTCATCTGCAAGAGCTGTTCTCAGCCCTGGATTCATTTTCTGGTGAAAGGGCTCTATTCAGTGTCTCACGGCAGCCTGGTGACCTCTGGCAGCAGCAATGTCTGCAGGCAGCTGACATCAGCATGGAGTAGTCTCAAGATTGAAGCAGGAGACTTCCTTGCAATGCAAATTTCTTGCAGTCATATCTGTGTTCCAGGGTGCTTCATGTCCAGAGGTTTGCATGAGGCCCTCAGCTGTAAACTGTTCTTGTGCTCAAAGCCAAGAACATGGATTTTCACTTTTGTTTCTAATTACATAGGGTAAAACTATGCTTTCTTAGGATCTTTTCCTTAGTCTCACAAGATGTTTGCAGGTCACTGGCTTCAAAGCTAGCCCACAACATGAAAGAGACAGCACAGCCCATTTGAGAACCTTTTGATATTCTCTCGGCTCTCACAGTCTGATGTTTCTTGCACAGTAATTGCTTTATGTCAAAGTGGATAATTTTCTGATTTATAAAATCAATTTAGAGAAAAAAAATTTCCAGCATTTCAGAGAGTAAAACATGACAAAGCAAAAGGTGCTTGATCTTGTTCCATTCACAGGGATGAAGTGCTATTCTGTAAATCCATACTTTCTCCTATTAGTGAAATTTCTGTGACAAATTCTGGGCAATTTTTGTCTTGAGTCTTACAGAAGTGTTCAAAAACAATAATGGGTTTGCCTCAGTGGCTTAACTTGTAATGTGTCTGTAGTCCATCGGTTAAAGAATTTATCATTGTTCAATCCTTTTATGATTGCATATATTTAAAAGGATTCAGAAGAAAATTTTAGAAGTGAATATGAGTTGACATAAATTTAATGCTTAAATTATTGGAATATAACTAAGCACCTGTAACCTACCTAGTGACTTCTGTGGGATTGCAATGCTTTAAGTCAGGAGCAAACAGGTCACTTAAGAACGAGAAGAGCCTCTTAAAATAAAATCAATAACAATACTGTATAACCTTATGCTGTAGCATTTGGTCTTTCTGCTTATAATTTCTCTTATGAAGGGATCTTCACCTTGGATGGAATTAAAATGCATTAACTTTCTATTCCTTCTCTCTAAAATAGCAGTGAAGTGAGCCATCCAAGTCAGTCCCCATTACAGCAATAGAAACATGCCTGTTACCCACAGGGAGAGCTGGACCCTGCTCTGAACGACTGTACGAGTGATCAAAATATATGTATTATAGGAATGTACAGTTATGCTGTGGGAAATTTTGCTTTCATTCTCTTCAAAGGCTTCAGGCATCTCAGGAAAACCAAGAAAAATCAGAACAGTAAGTCTTTTGAGCCCACATGAGTTTATCAAAGACCTCATCATCTGATATTGATTTCCACTGCATGTAAATAAATATATGAATAATTTATGTGCTTCATCTTTATAATCAAACAATCCTGGGTATTTTTTTCTTCTTACTTAGCATGGTAGGAGTATCCTCAGTCTGTGTGTCTGCCTGCAGCCCATAGCTCTTACTTGTGAACCCACACCAGTGCATGTTCTCTGGGTTTGTTGACCAAGAAAGGAATGGGTCTTGTGTTAAGTGGGTCTTGTGCTAAGTGGGTCCTTCCCTGGGAGCTGTTCACCTTCTAGCACTGGTCAGGGAGCAGGACAAAGAAATCAATGCAAAGAAATTGCAAGCAGTGAATGAGTGTGGTGGGGGAAAAGATCACATTTACTTATTTTCAAAATTTGACGTGGAATTCTGTTAATGGTGGAACGGTTGTTGATATTACAACAAAGCTGATGGAGGCTGATAAAACTGGAGAAGAGGCAGAGATAAGCAACTGGGAAAGAAGCAAATTCAAGGGAACAGGGGATTAGAGAGTTTCAGTGGGCACTGGAGCAGAGTGTAGCCAGGGTTACAATCCAGCATCTCTGCTGCACATCTCTGCTGCGACATCCCAGTCAGGTGGCAGCTTCTCCAGCTCATCTTGGCTTTGGTCTGCCTTGAGTGATGCCTTGCAAGCGTTATTTGTGCTCCCTGAGCCTGCCTTGGGGAAAAGTAGTCCTTTCCCTGCCCACGTGGTCCCAGAGCAAATCTGTTGTTCCTGAATGGGAAGAAGTGTGATTTCACTCAACTTGCTTCTGCCCCAGCTGATGAAGACTCCTGACTGTGAGAGGAATGTAGTCCTGGGGCACCTGGGCTGTCCCAGGTTATGTGGAATATTGCTCTGAAACAGCACATCCTTGTGATGTATGGGGGCTCAAAAGCAGAAGCAAATTCCAAGGTGTTCCCCAACACAAATAACAGCAACGAAAGGATTCATGACTCGGTTGTAACTCATTGTTGGAGAACAGGGGAAGCGCTGCTGTGGGATTTACTGTAGGGATTTTCCTGCTTGAACTCTGGTAGTTTCAGAAGAAAATGGATGCATACTGTTGCTGAGGAAACGAGCCTCCCAGGGGAAGGTTGTCTTTTCCCCAGTGTGAATTTTTGCTGCCTCATGCTCACTCGAGTCAATTAAACTAAAACCTACAAACTGCACATGGCATGGCTCTGTACCATTATTATAGTTCAAATATATTATGAATTTTATACAGTTGCATGTGGATTTAATCATAGACAGCCCAGGAACAGATTCAAGTTTATATTCCTCTTTAAATATTTGTATTCCTATAATGGAACTTTGCCTATTTTTCTCTGTAGGTGCCAGCTTGCATAATGACATCAATAAATATTTCTGGTTTCATCATTCTCAAGGGGACACGATGACAGTTCAGGATCCAAACCAGATGAATCTCTGTGCTGCTGTTTGGACTGTTGTCTCCTATGTAATTGCAGACATGGAGGAGATGTTGCCAAGGTAATAAAAAAGCAAGAAAGAAGATTCCTGTTCTTCGGTAAAGATTGTAAGTCCACTAATGCATGTGGACTACAATTGTGGTAAATTCTGTTAACCTTGATTTTGTGCTTTATTATTATATCCATTTTCCTCAAAACACACTTTTACACATTCCTGTTTCTTTTTGCTGTTTTGATTTCTTCCATTTGTGATTTTCACTTAAAATGTCTTCCTTTAAGTACTTCTTAATTTCAGATGAAGATATGATACCTCTTTGACTATGATATAATAACCATTTGTATGCACAGTGATCCTGTGCAGCAGGAAAACTGTACCAAATAAATTTTTTGCATCAGAATGATTAGTGTATTGATTTAGTGTACACATTTACTGGTTTTGTTTCTGTCTTTCATTCTACACATTGGAATTAATGTACAATTAACCAAACAGCCCTTCCTTTTCACTGTTTTAAGGTAATACTGTAGTTTCTAGGAGGTTTTAGGTTATAGGACAAATTAATCTGATCTGTTTTGATGGTAATATATGGTAGAAGGGTCAAATAATAGTCAAAATGCTAAAATAACTTAATACTTTCATTCAGGTCCAGTTTTAAATCTTATGAGAGGTTCACCTAAAACTCAGATAAACCAGGACACAGAGGATAGGAAGCCAACCAGAGGACTCCCAGGTCTCCTGTGTGTTTTTGGGCACCTCCTTGTGAAAATCCATGCATGTCTTTTTCTTTCTCATGGAAGACTCGCCATAGTGACAGGCAGAGAATTTGGTATGGCAGATTTTCTGTGAAATGCCATGTTTCAGGAATAACACACAGCTGTGATTTGTGACCTTTAGTACTTGCCAGCTGATATCTAAACAATGTGTAAGAGCAGATTTTGATTCAGAATCCCAAAGCAGTTCCCAGCTGCCCCTCCCTTGCAGGGATGGTCTCCCCTGCTGAAGCTGGGCAAGAGGATGCTGGTACATATTAACTTTGATGGAGGAATTAACCTGGGAATTTGATTCTTATATACTTTGTTGGTTTGGCGATTTGGGTTTTTTTCTTCCTTACTGAGATTATGACTATTCAGATGAGCTTCAGGCATATCTGTGAAGATACAACTGATCTTGAGAAGTATTTTAAGTTGTATGATTTCTGATCATTTCCTTGTGACATGATCCTTGTTTGTGATTTTAAACTTAACAACAAGCAAACTCAGTGATATGAATAACTGCTGCAATATAATCAACACCAAACAACTAATGTTACAAACATGGAGTATTAAACCAAATAGCAGACAGTCCCTAGTGCTGTTAATCAGTTCTGCTGTTGAGCAATAGCTGAATAAGGAGCAATTCATTTTTATAGAATTCATAATCATGGTATCTGTTTACTGTGATAATAGCTGTTTTCCATCAAATTTATTAACTATTTCAATATTCCCTCCAAATCATTTCAAGAGCATAAAAGCTGCCTGGAGATACTCTGCTCTGTCTTTTTAAAGAAACAATATTGAAATAAAGTTAGCAAAGATTTCCTCTGCTTTCAAGGTGTGATACCTATGTTTCTTTTTTGCTTGACAAGAGCATAGTTGGTGGTGCTCACTGCTGGCAGATCTTCAGCTGTCTCCAAATCCAGCCTTTTTTCCTTCACACAATCTTACTGACTGTTTCCTGACTTGTGCTCCATATTGTTTTCCCTCAAGGTATGAGGCTTTGTATGTCAGAGATTCAAAAGGATGTTCTGTGAACTTACCTATATTTTTGCAAATCCTAACCTATGCTCTCTTCAAAATGGTATTTATTTGTGTTTTTCTCCATTACCTCAAGTCAAATGGAAAATCTCTGGAGTCAAGAATACTCCTCTGCAGAGGAGAATAACACTACAAATGTGCACATGGCACCACAGCATATGATAAGATGTGCTTGTCAGCTCCTAAGAAAATGGCCTATTCTCCTAAGTGGGGCAGCACAGCTGTGTAAGATAGACAATAAAAATTAAAACCATCATGCCCCTGAAGGAAATTTAACCTTCATGTCAACTTCAGATACACAGTTCTAGAGAGAAGCATTGCGGAGTGGTTTTGGAGAAAAATGTTCAAAAATCAAAACTGACATCTCATTTTTATAGAAATTGTGAAAATAAAAATATTTGATTTCTTAAATTGAAAAACAAAGATCTTTTTTACTTGTTAAACCAGATTTCATTAAAATATGACATTGTCTCTCATTCACCCATTTTTTTCTGTTCTATATTAGTTCTCAGACCTTAAAGTTCATCTGTCCATAGTGCTTTCCTGATAATCTGCCTGTTCAGATGTACCTCAAAAATTTCCATAAACGAGGAGATGCTAATAAATTTATTTTCTTTCCCAGTGGGATTTTGTACCATCTGTGCAATAGCTTATCTTTACCACTGCTCAGTGTAGCAATTATGCTCTTCCAATTAGTGGCCATTAAAAATGTATCAGTTGGTCAATTTTCAGTTTAAGAGCACTTCTAAGGTGATCCAGGTAAACCAACATAACTTTGTGTTCCACTGACGTGCCATTATCTTTGAGAATCTTTCTCAAGTTTTAATTGAGAAAGTAGTAGCTGAGGACATTATTTATATTACTGTTATTGTGAGGGTCACCTGCCATAAATCTGTGCTTATCATAAGTAATTTGATGATGTTCTAAGTCAAAGGGACTGTGGGTATATTTCTCTCCAATAAAAAATTGGGGTTTTGCCTGCAAAGATCTGTGAGCTGAGAGCTGAAAAAAAACAGGACTATTATTTAAATATGTCAAAAATTTAACTTTCAAATAATCATTTTCCTCAAGGTATTACAAATCTCTTGCATCTGCTGAGAAGGGAGGCCCCTGGGTAGTTTTCCTTTCAGTTACAACTCGAAGGTTTCAGACATAGTTACAGAGGGACAAGGCCAATACATAATTCATTTACCTGACGAGACTATAGCACAAATGCTGATGAAAAGTCTGTTTTCAATACTGCATAAAGTAATGTAAGTAATTTTGCCAGTAATATAAGAAGAATTGCAGGGTAGGTTTGCTTTTGTCCTTCGTTGTGCCGAGACAATACTGACATTTCACTGTCTCCTTGAATGATTCAATTCTATGTGTTCTCACAAGATTTTTAGCTCCCTTATAATAATTAAAAGCAAAGAGAGAGTTGAAGCAATGCTGATTCTGCTGCTCCATTACAAACATCCTTGGCTGTGTATTTAGTTAGTATGCTTCCCCCATAGCGATTTGAGACACTTCCATTTACCATAAGTAAATATCAAACTGATCTTGATATCTGTATCTGTCTCATGAAATATACATACCATCTAAATGTGCCCAAATGATTAATTTACTGCTGTGTAATGATTAGCATAAAAATCTCATGACTGCTCAGGATAGAAACGTTGCCATTAATTGCTGGTTGGAGTGAACAAGGTTTTCTGCATGGAAGTTAATGATGCATTGCAGCTCTTGAATGGGAAAACGAAGACTTTCTGGGAGAGAAGGTTTTTTCCTTTTTTTCCTTTTTTCCCTTTTTTCCCTAAATGACAGGAGACACTGATCATATATAATAAAAAGGAATTGATATAATGTAATAGATATAAATAATAGAATAGAATAGAAAGGAACTTACACCTTTTGTAATCTTCTGTCTACTGCAAATGCATGGAAGCACTGTCCACACACACACTGTAGTCTTTCATGGTCATTACTTCTGGAAACTCCAGCCTTTTTGCACAAAGTCATGGCCAGCTATGGGCCTGTGATTTCTAGTTACAAGTATTTTATAAGTGCATTTTGCTAGCACCTGATTAAGGTTTTAGATGCCTCTCAATAATTGTGTTTGTGCTTTGAAGACGGACCTTGATGGCAGCCTTATATCCAGCTCTGTGTCTAGCTTGCAGTTTGATTTCACTTCAGGACAGATCAACTTCCTTCAGTTTATGTTAAGTCTGTGTCTTCCAGAGGTTTTTTTATCTTTCACTTTCTTTCTCAGCACTTGTACTGTGGCATGGATAGTAGGAATGACTAATTGACTGAAAAAAATCTGTGTATTTTGTGTATTAGGGCTCAAGAACTGTAAGATGCAATTGAAATTACTCTGAAGAGCAGCACGTAAGCACATGCTAGAAAGCTCCATCACGGCCAACACTTGCCATTATCACTGACCTCTGTTACTTGCACAGAGAGCTTTGTGATCAGTGCAGTGAGTTTTCATCACCAGTCATGGTTTTCTACATAATTGTGTGAAAATCAGGCTTGTGAAAACTAAAGCGGGATGCTCTGGAGGAGGGACCACAAAACTCCACGAAAAGAACAAGGTTATACTGAATCAGGGCCTGTGGCTTCAAGTACCAATGTTTCACTCTGCTAGGTTGTGTGAATTGGGGAGCATTGTCTAAATGTCCCTCAGTTCCACTGGTAAGTGGTGGTGTTTGGTGTAGCCTGATTTAACAACACAGTGTTAAAAGACATGATGCAACTAAAATGTAAGTTCATAGCAGAGGTGAGGTTCAGTTGGAGGAGAGGAGTAAGAAGTTAACGCCTTCCAGCTGCATGAGAATTCACCTGTAGAACATGTCTTTTAGTAATACTGTTTGCATTTGCAATACTTGCATTATTTACACTATTTGCATTTACATGTGACGTAAAAAAACAAACAAAAAAAGTATTCCTCCTTCTGATACTGCCATTTCAAAACAGGCTTTGGACTATCAGGCATGTGGGACAATTATCTGTGCAAAATGGTCACACACAATGCCATCTATATATACAATTTCACTAGTTTGAACTGTCACACACATCCTAAGTAGTTCACAGAATTAGTGGCCACACACTGGGGCAGTTTGGGAAAAGACAATAGGTTAAGTTGTTTCCCAACAGTCATGCAGCCAGTCAGTCCTAAAGCTAAGTATAGCTTAGTTCCTGCCTCAGCTAAACTGTGCTGCCCATAAATGAGTTGCTACTTTCTTTTTATACCACTGAGATAATTTTGAAGATGAAGTGTAAAATTTTGTGCAAAAATGACACTTTCAACTGATCATATGCAATGTACGTGGACTGAACTTTTGGGAAAGTCTTCAAAACTGATTTCACTGAGGTTCTTTGTGACTCAAGTTATAATCTCTGGAATACTTCAGCTTCATCTTTGTGAATGAGATTATGCAATATGTTGCTTATTCTAAATTGTCTATATATTTTGCTTTTTCCAGAGATATTATGTCAGTGATACAGCTGCAGAGAATTCATATCATTGCCTTTACTTGAAAGCAAATTTCACAGTTCTTTAGACTTCATCATTTTTTATTTTGCTTTAAATTTCTGTTACTAGGATAGAGAGCTATCACAAATTTTAATATGATACACAGTGCAGAGGCTAATGATTGTTCAAAAGCAGATAACAAAATAACAATATTTTTAATAGAGTGCCATGCTGTTCTTTCTGTGGCTATTATCAAGCTTTAGCTCATCAGGAAGATGAGTTTAATAAAAGGAATTACTAGAAAGTGAGTCATGAGACATTTAACCATGGAAAGTTAAATGTTGATGCTTTACCACTCCAAATTGTTCATTGTAGAAGCAGAGAAAATTATAAATACCCACAAGAAAATGCCTGCTAATCTTCAGCAGTGATTCCCAGTGCTGAGTTCTGCATAGAAGATATTTTAAGCCTTTGTAATGTAGCCTGAACCCTTAACGTGAAACATCGAGAAGCAAACACACTTTAGTTGTGAATTTCTATATTCCTTTTTCTCAATGTAAACAGGATGCAGCTCCATTAGGAACTCAGCTTAGCTTTGGTATTGCTGTCCCTCCAAGCAGGACTGCCCTCTGGCTATGTGGCAAGCCTATTGGAAGGATAAGTATGAGCAGTAGAAGAAATTACTCAAAAATTTGGTCTTGTTAGATCTTTCTGAAGCAATGAAAGTGTGTGGGGGTTAATGCACAAATACCTTTAGTTTGTTAAACAGCTGAACTTAGGTTTCAGCATGTGCAGTTGTTGGAACCTCTTTCCATTCTTTTTATAAACAGTAGTGCCTTCATAGGTATGAGAATATAACAAATGAAGTAATTCAGTGGGCTCTGTGTTAGTACTACGTGTATTAAACAAGCCTATGTAAGTTACAAAAAATGTAGCTTAGATCAACGTTTATCAACAGGAACTAACTTTTAAATATGAAGAGAGGATTCATTTCCAAGTTGTTAGATGGAAATGGATGTGATAGAAAGAAGTATAGACTTTTACTTTCAATACAGCAAAATCTCATTTCAGGTGTTCCGCATAGTGTGTTTGCTAGAGCTCATAGGGGAAATTAGAGAGGATGTGCATAGCCTTCCCTGTTCAGCAAAATCCCACCAGTGTTTGCTGGCTTCAGTAGAGGCTGCTCCATCCGAGACAAGACTCTCTGATTACGGGCTTGGCCATCTCCTGAGTGTTTGGTAACACTGAGTGTGCTATATTCCCAGAACTATGTAAGCTTGAATTTATGGGGTGAGGACCAGAAGCATTTATTGGGAATGTTCTGCAAGAAGTGTGTGACACAGCTGTTCTTGACACCACATCTTTATGGGACAAACAAAAATAGTAAACCAGCTGTTGGTAGCTCAGCCACCCGCTGAGCCCGTGTGGTTCTGAGGGATGTGGGATCACTCCAGGCCTCACTTAGAGGAAAGAGAACTGAAGATGACTGACCAGAGTCCAGGTTTTTGGTTGACCTCTTTCTGTACAAAGAATGTAGGATTGCCATGAAGAATCTTTCTGTTTGTCCCATGGATGCAGAGATTCTTTGCATCCATGCTCCCATAGAAATAGAATGAGAGGAGAGTTTTCATGCTTGGTGACCATCTGGAGATGAGTACATATTTTTGCTCTCCAAATGACTGAAGTTCAGGAAGAATGTTGGGTCTCTAGCTCTTTTTTGCCTCCCAAACTGCAGTACCTGTATATCTTTTAGACTTGGATTTTCAATGGGTTTGTAATATATAACATTGTCATCACACTGTGAAATCACTGAAGTCTAATACTTTTCATGTTCCATATCTCTGCATTTCAGAGCTGTGTCTAAACAAGCAGGAACAGTAATGGCTGTCAGCAGAGTGCTTGACAATATCTTCAAAGCAGAAGAGCTGAGTAAACGTTTGCTGTGTGTGCTCTATTAGGTGTCAACAAAAATTTTATCCCTTCCTCCCTCATCTGTGAAGTGATGGAGGGGGAAAATATTACCTCCCTGTGATTATGCAACAGTTAGTGTTAGAGTGGCTGCTACAATCCTTCTAAATCGGTTTGTGGTGTAAGATTATATAAGACATCAGAATTTGGCGAACTTCAGGGAAATCACAAATGTAACAGCGTTGTTTATTGTGCAGTGTTTATTCACACAGTATTGAGTGATCCTTTAAAACATAAGTGTAAGTGGCTTGCAGTATTTGCAGAAACATTCTGCTGACAACCTAAAGCTTTGGAAGACTGCTGTTAGCTTATTGTAATAAACTAACAAAAGTGAAATTAGTACCTGGGTTTTTTTAACTTACCACTTTTAGATTCCTCTAGGGAAAACCCCATCATCTCAGCTTAAAATAACTATAGAAAGTGTTCCCAGGGGTCCTCCGATTTACACTGGATTAAAATATGAAGAAACAAAGATTGAAGTTCCAGACAAGCATTGGTCTACTCACTAGGAATTTCTTAAAAATATTTGCAAATGTGGGCAGATGGTGTTGGGGTGTTATGCAGTTTAACAGAGCAAGCAGTTATATTAGACATTTTCTTTTTCCCAGAGTTATCCTGATTCTGACAAAAATCCTCCTGTTGCCATTAATCTCAAACATTCTAACAAGCTCTAACTTTACTACCATGCTGTAAAAGTTTACTTTCTGGCCACCTTTTTTTCCCCTTTGAATAAGCTCAGTTCAGTGGTTTCAATCTAAGACAATAAACCAGGAACTCTCAAATTCTAATTCTGCCATGGTAACCATCTTGCTGGGTGGTCTTGGCACACCCTAAAGGTATGCCTTCTGTGTGGACTTAATTTGTGAAACACTAAAAAAGAGGAAAAAAAAAAAAAAAGGGGGGGGGTGGGAAGAGTCTATTTTGTAGCCTGGATGCAGCCAGAAGTGTGGGCTACTTTTGTTCTAATGAGGTGTCTTTTAAATTCACTCACAGCCGAAAACAGCTGAGATTTGGGCATTTTCTAATTTATGCTCCATAGGTGAATTAACCTTTCTGGTGAACAACACTCCAGCTTGGTTGAAATATGAATACAGTTGTGGTCCATCTTCACTGGGGCTGATTCACAGTTTCGAGTGGAAAAGACATCAACATTTGGATTTTTGACCTCAAGACCAATGAAGCCTTAGAGTTGTGGGGTATTTTCTGATCGTTAATAAATCAACTCCCCGCACAGGAAATTACAGATCTTTCCCTTCAAAGTTCTGCAAAGAGACTTCTAGAAAATAACATTGAGGGGGAAAACTAGAAAAGGTTACTACAAAAACTATCCTATATGGTAGTACCATGAGTCTGAAAACAGGGAATATATTCCAAACTTGTGAAGTGTTGAGTTTGTTGGGTTTTTCCTCCAAGAGCAAGAGTTAAGATAATATAACTGCAAAGTCATTTTAATAAAGTGTCTAATTTATTCTTAATTCAAAGTCATTTTCTTATGGCTACAGGAAATATGCCCTGCTGAAGTCAACTCAGGCTGAATTCAACAGGAAAGGTCCCACGCCTCTTCATTATCCTGAACAGAAATCTACACGAATCTCACATATTCTGCTTTTGTACCTGATGCTTACTGAGCCTTTAATACAAGTAATTAGGAGTCATCCCTCATAAAACAGTTGGAAGCCAGTGAAATGTCAGAGGATTTCCTTCTATGTTCATTTTTATTACAAATTCTTGTGCTATCCTCTCAATTTTGCTTAGTAGGTACAATTAATGACACTGAAGATTTCTCAGAGTATAAATTAGAGTTTAAATTTTAAGAAGTGCCAGTGGCTTAAAGAAGACAGTTTACTGGTAACTCAATCTTCAAACTGCACAATATATCAATTACTCACTTCCTCATCTGTCAACTCTGTCTCTAGATTTGATGCAAGGTTTAAATGGCATCTTTTTGGTAAAGGAAATTTCAACAGAACTTAGTTGTATAAAACAGTTCTTCTTTGTACTTTAAGTGAAAGAACTTTGAAACCTAAACTGTCTTTAAAATACAATTGCCCCCAAATATTTTTTCCAAATACCTCTTTTTAAAAGTCAGTTTCAGTTTCTGTCCCGAGTAATATACATATTCACAATCCACACAGCCGAAAGAAAGCAGAGCAGGGAGGACGCATTCTTCTTGCAGGCACTAATGTTATCAAAAAGTGGAAATAGCAATTGTATATAAAAAGTCTGAGATGCTGCTGTTCCAGGAATGAAAAACAAATTCTTTTCTCATATTTAAAATAGAAGAAAACTAAATGTCTTTAGGGAAACGGGATGCATAAGATAAAATAGCAAGAAGTGCAAATGGGAAGATGATAAATTCTTATTATGTTCAAGGAACGTAATGTAGTGCCAAGATATCTGAATCACTTAAATATTCTGGTAGCTGGAAAAAAAGAAATGAGAAGCTGAAGATAAACATGCCTGTATTCAGTACAGCTATATAAAAAGTAAGAAATTCATAATCCAGGAAACCCTGCAGTTGCCTCAGATGTTGTCGCAGGAGCAAGCGCTGGGCCATGCTGCTGGCCGCCTTGGAAGTTTAAAACTGCTTTAAGCAAACCTGAGCCAGCTGGATGGAAGAAATGTATAACTTATGGGTTCATTATCCTTCATCACCCAAGAAGGTGAAAATTGACTGATCTTTGTGCACTTACATAAGAATTTTAGTTCAAGAGAAATTTGGAGCAACAGTCCCTGATACGAAAGAATTGTTGGGTGAAGCTGTGGTTGGAAACTTCAGTGTGTATCACTGCTTTACCAAGGCTTTTCATCTTTCTTTTTCCTTTTGCTGAAGATTGTTTCATACAGTCAATGCTGTGTCTTTTCTCAAAGTTTACTTTAAAGTTTGAAATTGACGGTCATCCCATGATTTCCTCTGAGCAAGTTTTCTGTGCAATGGATCGTCTTGAAAAACTTCTTTGGAGCTTGTAGCTTGCCAGTGTGATATCACCGACATTCAGTGTGCTTGCACAAATTTAATGCCCCAAAACTTGCCCTTGAATTTGTCTTCTAGGAGAAGATGATCATGCAACCACAGATGTTGATTATTTGTATTGCATGCAAGGATTCTTAATTGAAGAAATAAAGAAAGCAAACCCAACAGTTTTGCTTCTTCTCCAGCCTTTTGAGGTCGACGCCTCTGTGAAACCTCACCAGCAGTCTGGGAATAACAGGTGAAAGGAAAACTGCTGTGTGGACAGTGTAGGCAGGGCTTGTCAGTCAATTGCTGTGCTGTGCTATTTGCCTTTGGGATGTCACTACAAATTCAGATTCCCAATATCGCTTTCAGAGAAGCCTTACAAAAGCCAAAGGGCATTCATGTTTCACCTTCCTTTACAAAGGACATTCTGAAATGTCCAGACTTGCCTTCCTTCCCTGCAAAGGGCTTTATGTGTGTAATGTTGCTGTCTAATACTGTAGGTTGCTATCTAATACATTAATGTAAATAACAGGAATAGATTCCCACCAAAAATTGTTTTTACACTTTGATCTTTAGAAGAAATGACTGTACATTTTGTACATGATGGAAGCAAAGGTTCTGCACAGATAAAGTGAGGCATTTCCTGGCAGAGGAAAGTGTGATTTCATGAGATAAAAGGAAGGTGTATATTTTCTTGCTACTGAATTTGCCTGAATATACATCTTACAACAAATTTGCCCTTAATGATGTGAGGATCCATAAATTCAGGTCAATCTAAATAGCCAGTCAATCTGCATTGTAAATAATGGTTTAGTTAATAAATAGAAAAAACCTGATAGCTCTGATTTAGCAAGTTCTCTGAAAGTCTCTTAATGGCAGTTAATGAAAAGAACTTCTAAATCAACTCATGAGTTTCCTGGAAGCCGATGCAAAGTCATTAAATGAGAAGTACTCTAATGCAAGGTCGCACACCTGAAAGTATTCAAGCACTCACATCAGGACCACTTTGTGTCTGGGGAAAAAGATGATTGCAACTTCTGTGAAGAAAAGCAATGTGTTACAACACACTAATTTCTTCAAAACCAGAGTTTTCACAAGAAACTGAAAATCATTCCCTCAAAGTAACTGTATTGTTGGCACCCTTTCACAAAAAGCTGTATTTTCTCCCTAACTGGCTACAGAGGGAAAGACTCTTTCATTTGGTCTTGAGAAAAGCCCACTACTATCTTTCCTTTGTAATATGTGAAATGAAAGAACTGTGCCTGGCACAAAGACAAGCACTCCTGTGAATGCTCTGCAGATTGTTTTTCATTGTATTGTTCAAAGTCTTTATTTCCAACCTGTCCCCATTTCCTAGACCTGACTACCAAAGCTCAACAAGACCTCAAACCAAACAAGGACTTAACACAACAATAACAAAAAACCCACAACTGTGTTTTAAGACTTCAAAACACTTTCCGTTCCTCTTTCAAGCAGCTATTTATTTACCTTCAAACACAGGCAGCCTCTAAGGTTGAAGCTATTTATATCAAGAGATATAAACCATCCCCATCTTACAGTAAAGCCTCCTGAATGTTTGATATTAACCATGACATATTTATGCAGCTTTGTGGTGTTTTGTTCTGGTGCTGGTTCCACTAGCACCTGGTAAAGGCTCTTGAGATTTCCTTTTTTAGAAGGATTTGTATATTTTTCTCCATCATGTTGA
The DNA here is from genome assembly GCA_013397935.1 of Dasyornis broadbenti. Classification (NCBI taxonomy): domain Eukaryota; kingdom Metazoa; phylum Chordata; class Aves; order Passeriformes; family Dasyornithidae; genus Dasyornis; species Dasyornis broadbenti. The sequence continues at coordinate 413,607 of VZRN01001114.1, read as the reverse complement.
TACCTTTGGATTTGGATGGTGACAGCCTGCAAACATCTCCTTAATCCTGTGTCTTGGGAGAAGAAATTAAATATGAAAAATTAAAAAAAAAAAGTCTGAGAAGAGTCTGTCCCTTGAGATTTCCCTGTAGATGAGTGGACTGTTTCTCTTGGCTTCATGCACGAGGTACGGTGGAAAAACCATAAAGTTCCTCAGTGACTGTAGGTTGTTGTTACATGCATACCTGATTTCATATAAAGACATAGGAGGATTAGGAAACCTGGTAATGAAATAGATATTAAAGCACAGAGTTACATTCAATATAGTTTCATGTTTGATAGAGAAGACCCTATAATATATTTTATGGAGTGCATAAAGTTGGCAGCGTAATAAATTCAGACATAGATCTTGAATGCACGCAGGTAAGCTGGCTCCACTCATGACCAAATTCAGGTACACTCCCTATTAGATCTTCTACACACAGGATCTTGCAGCAATGGGGTATAACACAAAGCTACACTGACTTATAGAAAGTGGTATAAAATTATACTCACTTCTCTGAAATTGAAACCTAGGTAAAGTAGATTAGTTTACACCACTGAAAACAGCCACTCATTACTGAAATCAGTGTTTACCCAAGATTTTGCACTTGTTTGCACAGCAAATTTTAAGTTAGTGTGAAACTTTCTGTTCCTGATAAGCCCCCTAAGGTTCCTTGCTGCTACTGTGTTCATGGTCTATAGCACAGGCTGCACATTTTTGGGCAGGTGTGCTTGTGTTTGATCAGCAAACACTGTTCGATAAGGGTAAAACGACTATACTATGGCAAAAAGTGTTCCAAAACTGTCCCTGGTAGCACTGAGAAAGGACCACTGGTGCACATGCCCATGGCCTGGGTTGTTTCTGAAACAAGAAAAGTTGATTCCAATGTTATTTCTCTGAAGGGATAATTTTGAAGTGCGCTGTCTTGGCATGCAGGACTTCAACAGCATCCAAGTGACTTGTTGGATGGTACCGCTGTGGTGAAGCAGCGGCTTGGCATTTGCCCTCTCCTACTTGCATTGCTGGAAGTGGAAACTCTCTGAGAGCCCACAGAAAGTATGCAAATGCTGTTTGCACTGAGGGCAGACTGTCATAAGGCACAAGGGCTGCTGAATAGCATTTTTCATACTTCTGGCCAGGGAACTTTTCTTCCAGCAGGAAAACTTCTGCTGCTGCTGCTGCTGTGGCTGCTTTGGCTCCACACAAGGGTGTAGTGACAGCAGTTGATCCTTCCTCTAGTCCTGAGATAACCTCTGTCACCACTGTGACAGACCAGCGGGTAAAGCACTAGTGTAAAGTGCACTCATGTGAGAGACCACCCCAATCTACTTTCATAATCTGGAAACTATTCCTTGGCATCGTTTCTTCTTCAGTACTGGTAGCAGGCTCTGCCCTGTGTAATTTTGTACACAGAGAACTGGAAGTGAGTAGAAACACATACTTCAGATTAATCTTTGTTTACTGTTTTGGTTTTTTAATAGGAAAACAGTTACACGTGATCTTCAGGGACAACTCCTATGATGTTAAAACAAATAAAGCTTATTTGCCACTGGAATAAAAAGCTCTGGGTATGAAAATATTTCTCAGATCACACCAGGCTGGGTGAAGAGGGATTTACTGAGAGCCACATAGAGGGGAACCTGTGTGGCTCTGTTAAACCAGTGTTAAGAAAGTGTATATTACAGTGCTCTGTATTTGTAAGATACTGTTGTAAGATGTGGGTTTGTTATAGCAAATGTATTACATGGAAAACACAGATTTTGCTTGCAATTGAATATTACAAAGAATATGATGGTTTTGATCGTATTATAAAAGTCATTATATATTAAATATGAAAAATTGAGGCGCATTCCTGCGTAGCAGGCGTAGCAGGCATAACAGGCATAGCAGTTACTGGTACATATATGGAGGGGTTGTGAAGTCTAACAAAAATCAGATCACACAATTCAAGAAATTAGTAATTCCTTTCAAATTAAAATCAAGCCCCAGTGTTTTGTTAGCAAATAAAAAATAAGGTTATGCTTCTTTTAATGCACAGGATGAAAGTAGTTGAAAGTATGTAGCAGATGTTTTGATTGAACTAGCAGGCTTTTTTCCATGTGCAAAAGGCAGTGTACCAAGCAGACAGAGTAGTTCTTGGAAGAAGCAAAGTGGTGGTGACAAGTGCTATGAAAAGGAGTCTAAACAGGGAGATGAGGGCTGAGTTTATTCATCTGGTTCATTTAGTCCTCCCAAGCTACAGATTCCTGTTTTCAGGTAAATAGAGTTGTGCTTTAAGAGCCTTTCTATCTTTGTTGCTCCCTATGTGAGCAGGAATGAGTTACAGAGCATGGCAGAACCTTCAGCAGCAGTCCTGTTCAGCTGGACCAGCACCATGTTTGGATGGTTTTTTACATACAAATGAGAAGGAGAGAATTTCCTTTCTACCTTTGGCTTTTTCTCGTATCAAAGTTATTAAGGGACATAAAATCATCAGCTCAAAGGACAATTGGTCACTGCCAGCAAAAAGAAAACCAGGCTGCAAATGACAGCTGATCACAGTGTTTAATAAAAAAGTTCCGTGATTTTTTATTCTTATTGTACTGGGTGATAGAAAATTGCAGAATTTCTACTTCTTTCAGTTTCTTTAACAGCACTTCAGAAAAGGAACAGAGCAGACCCCTCCAGGCAGCTTTGTTTCCATTTCCTAAGAGAGGCCTGTATCTCCCTGCATCATCTAAGAATTATTGCATTGACAGTTACTAATGCAATTCTTAAGCAAAGAAGCTTTCCTTAATGCAATCTCCTAGAATTCAGGTATTTTCAAAATCTGTCTCGGTTTTTGGAGGCCTACACATTTGAAAACAATTTAGAGGTTTTAATTTAGTCAAGAAGTGACTGAACACACTGCAGAAATTTGCTTGGCCTGTGTAGCACTTGGAAATATGGGCAGATCTTATTGGAGATGTATAAAAATATGTGCACCCAAATCTAGGCAGTAACTGCCAAATGAATGCCAAATTCTTCAAAGGAGGAACAAACGGTATTAATTATAATTAAGTAAATGGACCTAGTGTGCGTTAATAATGCCAAATGTTGAAAATTAGCTGGAATCTGGTGTAGAGAGTGAATTTTTTTGGTTGACTGGCTATGGCTTATTTCACAGCCAGGAATGCCAAGCAACTGACCTGGTAAAGGTTTTTGTCCCCACTGAACCTGTCCAACTTCTGACAACGTTATTTGTTTGTTTGTTTGTTTGTTTGTTTTCCACAGTTCTAACATATTAATTCCATCAGGGAGGTATTAAAAATCTTGGCAGAATTAACCCAGTCACGTCTTTTCATGACATTCCTACCAAAATATATGGAAAATTAAAGTAATTTGAAACAATGAACTTTCATCCTTTCATCTCCTTCCCACAGCTGCACTCAAAATGAGAGTAGAACTGCAGGTCCTAATTATTGTAATAAGCTGTAATTCAGGGAGATAACTGTGAGTCACCAGTAACTCTATTCCCTGGTACAGCAAGTCTGTGGATATATGTGCGTGTAAATGCCATGCAGGAAATTCAGAACTAGCAGTATTAAACTTGTGAAAGGAATAAAACACAAATTATCAACCTTGGCCTGTGCTTTGTGTGCTTGCTCTATCAGGCAACCCCCAGTCCAGACAGGAGTCACATTTACTCTTGGCCAAACTTGTAAGTGAGCAGATCTGATATGAGCTTAACTCCCAATTTGCACCTGATCTGCAGAGCCAGCCCTGGCTTTGTCACTAGGACAAATATTTCATTAACTTCAGTGGGGCCTTACCCTAACCTTAACATCAGGCCTTGTGCTTTAGAACTGAAACTGAAGCTAGAGTTAAACATCCACTAGCTGTTTGTTGTTGTGATTTTTATTATTTTTTTTTTAACTAACACACAAGAAATACTGATTAGAAATCTAAAATGCCATTGATTTAAATACTGTTTTGGGAATGAGTGAAAATAAATTGCAGTGCAAGCTTCACACTGTGTACTTCCTGACTTGCACAGTACATGCCTATAAAGAGAAATTGCTGTAGAATGACTTTCTGCAAAATAGCTCTATTTTCATGCATTGTAGAGGTTCATCATCTCCTCTTCCTGGGCTGTGTTACTTTCCACCCATATGAATCCTTTTCAATTTGTAATTTCAGCAGGATCCAGTTCTAGTTTTACTTGTCAAGATACTCCCTTTTTTTGAAATGGTCTGTTAGTGAAATATCCCTGCAAGATGATGTAAAATTAATTAACCTGGTATCAGCTCATATTCTTATATGCAAATGGATAAGTTCAAGGCTGCATATATAAACATAACATAAATATCCATAAATGGGTCTAAGAATGCAGTTTGTTTACATACCAGTTCAAATAGCAAAGATGTTACAACTGGACCCAGCGGTAGTTTTCTGTATGAATCATTTTATTTTTTTCCCCAAAGAAGGATTTGTGAAAAGAATTAATTCTCTTCTAATGTTTGGAGGGGAAGGGGAATCCCCCAAACCAAACATTTATGTATTTATTTCTATATTTGAGACTTAAATGGGGTTTATTATTTCCTTTTCTTCCCTCATCTTTCTTCTGACATTAAATAGGACAGAGTAAATCTTTGGTCTGTGAGATTCTGCTCTGTTTATTCCCCTCACTAACTTTTCAAACAATGAGGAAGTAGAAGTGAAAGTTGAAAGGTAAAACTCCTCGATATTATCTATGCTAATGCATTCAGGAGACAACTCACAAATGCATTTTCAAACTCTTTTATATATATATATATTGGTGGGGGGGATTTTCTTTTAAGATGTTACATTTCCTTGCATTTTTCCATTATATTTTTTTCCTTTGTTCAGCTCACCCTTTTGACAGTGTCTTGAAATATTGAAAAATAGCCTAGCATTAGATTACATTACGGTAAAATCTAAAATATAATAGAGTATATTACCAGTATATTTAGAATTACAGCAAGTGTCTGAATTTTAAACTACATTTCAATCACATTTATAGTTGTATTTGAGTTACTTCTGATAGGCTATACTTTTCCCTGTTTGTCATCATGTGCTTCTTGTTTGCAGCCTATAATTACCAGGTATGTTCAGCTGACAGGTGGATCTGAACGCAGAGCAGTCGGAGCTGATGCCTGGTTCTCCAGTGCCTGAGTAGTAACAAATTCAAGCTATTCCTGTTAACTTTGCTCAGTATCCCATTTGCTATTTTGACTGGGTGAAAAATACCCAAAACTCCTGTCAAAACCCTCTGCCCAACCTGTCCTCCTCTCTCCCTGGGACTCCCTCTCTGGGCAGACTGGGGCAGAGACTGCATCCAACAGAACTGGCTTGGGACTAAACACCTGCACCCTCCGGTTGTACCAAGACTATGCTGGCACATGTTAATTCCTGGGTTTTTAAAGGATCTGTGCCCTTTGTGCCCATGGTATATTTCCATAGATCTCCATTGCAGCTTACAGATTCCTGGTATAAGTGTAGGCTTTTATAACCCTTTTTAGTTTAACTCAGGAAAACAACCCATATGAAAGGCTGTGTAAATTCCTCCAGAAATATCAGTGGATCAAATGAAAAGCCAGAGTGTTGATTTATCCTAAAGGTGAAACAGGAAAGGGACACAAGCTGCCTTCCCATCCTCTGCAAAGGTGCTGGGCACAACCTCTTTGCCTCAGAAGGGCTGGTCTCACCACCACTGCCACCAGCAGAGGCAAAGCTTTCAGCTACAGGTGCTCTGGGAAGTGGATGCCTTGTCTCCAAGTACTAGAAAACTAAGAAAGAAATTTATGAGCAGGGATTGTGCCGAGAGGACTGAATTAGACCACATCCAGTTGAGGGCCTGCAGCGTCCACACTGTCCCTTCTGGATACCACCAAGCCGCCAACCTCCCTGAAAAACACTTCTTCTCAGTGCTCTCCTTCCCGAGTCTCTCTTGGCACAAGGAGTGGAAGCAAGACCTCAACAGCACTCCCCTCTATCTGGACTTTAAAGGCAGTTTTAGTGCTGTCTCAGGTGACAGCCTCCACCCACATCCCTGTCCTGTCACTGCCTGAACTTGTGCTCATGTTCCTGCACGTTTGACCAAATGTCTGCACTGTGCAAAATAATGTCATCCCTCAAACTTTCAGTTTCCATTGGCTGACCAAAGACACTGCTGAGGTTTCAGCCTCACCGCTCTCCAGCTAGCAGCAGGCCAAGAGGAGATGGGAGATGCCACTCCTTAGCATGTTGACTTCACCAGTGCTGAATCACCAGAGGTCTGGAAAAGCAGACCTGCAGAGTAAGGACATAGAGGCAATTCTGTCCACCAGAGAGGAGCAAATGTGGAGTTTTGAGATGAGATCACCAGTTCTGAGCATGTACTGAAGACCAGGTTAATCAGTGCTTTCTTTTGAGATCATACAGGCCCTTTTGTTTGTTGTATGTATACTTAACACACCACTGCAGTTTAGCAGCATTTGAGTTGATCAGAGGAATGTGAAGGGAAGGTCAGTCTGTCTCAACAGGACTGAGATGCCAGAAGGAGGGTCCATATGCAGACCTAGCTGCTGTTGGAATACTTCAACATTCTGTGTTTGGTTTAATCACAATCAAGACTAGGGGATGGTGGGCAACCCTGCAGAGATGGCCATCTCCTACCTTTTGTGGTTTGCAGGCATAACTCCACTGAGGTACCTCACACATTGCTTCTGCGGAGCAAGCACCACCTGGGCCTCCTGTGTGGTGGTGGAGGGAGCACTTTTCTTGCAGGCAGTAGGCAAAGGGGAGGTCGAAAAGGCAGAGTCTGTCATAACACCCTCAAGAGCATGGTGAAGACAATGTGTTTTGTTTGGCCCCTGGGGCACTGAAGAGACACTCTTACAGCACGGCCACAGCAAAGCTGGGCCAGGGTGTGGGATGCGGCTTTGGGGTAGGGTGGTGAACACTTGAAAGGATGGGTGGGACACATCATGGGTTGGAGAGAAACTGTACAAGTAAGAAACAAGAGCCCTCCGTTTTCTTAGGACTGTTACAAGTTCTGCAGAGGGTGAGCTCCTTTGAAAGGTATCTTGCACTGAAATGCTGATGAAATATTTTTGAAGTAAGCTAAGCCAAAAACTACTGGGAACTAGGACGTCCTTATCAACAGGTTAAATTTGTATTTCACTGCCTATTTTAACACCCAGATATCTCGTATTTTCTTGGTATATTGATAGGGACATATGGATGAGGCACTGGAGATGGAGGGAGATGCAGGTGGGGAGCTCAGCCGGGTGGCCAGCGGAGCTGACTGTTGCTCCTTTCTCTCCTGTGTGGCCCCTCCTTCTGCTGCCTAAAACACGGTAACCTGTAACAGAGGCCAAGACAAGTTAGGAGAATAAAAAGCAGACAAATTTATTCATGGCCTTAAAGGTACATTCAGGGCAAGCATGGACCCCACATGAGGCTACACCGGAAAATGTATGCTGGGTCACACGCTCTTCACCTTTTATAAGTTCTGTCATATTAGCGTATCAGCCCCAATTCTCCAATCATACCCTCAGGCAATGATGTAAACCACCCCAGGCCCACTCCCTCTCCAACCACTCCACTGTGGTTACATATTTTTGGGCCCCAGGGTAGCCAAGTGTCCTTGAATTTCTATTGTTTTGGCTAAAGCTGATGGGAACAGAGATTTTTAGCATTTTATAAGAAGCATGGAACTACACCAAGTTACAGATACATAAAGAGTAAAAGCTAGGCAAAATTCTCAGGCGTCACTTCCTCCACTGGAGATGCATCAAAGCAGAGCTGTGAGGCTCAAGCCTTTATTATTTGTAGAAATACACACTGTATTTATTTCATGTCTGTAGGATGTCAGGGACTTTCACTGTCCTGTGTACACTACAAATGGTGGCTGTATTGGGCTGCCTGAAAGGTGGGTAGGTCATTTACAACCAGAAGCGATTACGAGGGATTTGCACCTTTGAGAAGAGCCGAGGGTTAAGTAAACAATAATTTATCCTCCTAGTTCTTCTTTGGTATAATACATAATTGTCTGTTGCTGTTTAAAGATTTCTTTCAGTAAAATTATTGGTGCAAGTAGATTCAGCTTAAAAGAGTCAGTTGCTGTGAGGGCGAGCAATGTAAGGAAAAGCCACTGGTTTGCCTGTCATCCCAGCACTGACCTTGGCAGGCAGCTTGAACAAGGACATCCCCTTTCTCTGGCCCAGCCTGATGCAGTAGATCTCCTCTTACTAGATCTTTACTTGTGCTCCTTTGGAGACACTTCAGCCTTCACCATAAACTTCATGGTGGTGACTCTCCTGGGGAATAGAAGGAAGAGGACCCTGCTCTCCTGAGCATCCCCTAAACCAGCAGGGAGAGCAGTGGATCCTTCCCTCTTGGTTCTGCCAGGAACTGCAGTAGGGTGGTGCCCAGCCTGAAGTCCAGGATCCCACTTTGGGCTAACAGGGGGAATTCTGGAAACAGGCTGAGCTATTCAGGTCCTGGCCAGCTGCCCTGCATGTGCTGCTCTCTGCTTTGTGCTGTGCACTAGGCAGTGGGGCTGGGGCTGGCAGGAACGTCTCTGTGACAGCCACCTGCCTCTGGCTGAGCCTGGATTCATTTCTGTGGTGTGACATGATCCCTTCTGACCACACAGGGGCCATTGTTAGCAACACAGCAGTTAATCCTCTTTCATAGATGGGAATAGACCTCTGGAAGAGGCCAGGAGGCTGGAAAATGCTTTTAAGCATCTTCAAGACAAAAAGTGTTAAAGTAGTTGCTGTTATCTGCTAGTCAGCAGTAAGAGGACAGAGAAAGAACATAAAACAGGGAAGGCAGGGAAAACTTCTACTGGTATTATCTGGAAATGCATGAGGAAATAAATAGGTGTGGTGTTGTTAAACAACAGATGCACTGGGGAGTCCAAAGCCTAAAACCCCCTTCATTATCCAGTTTAAGGCATTAAAAAGCTGTGGCAATAATGTGAGATATCAGCCTAACGGGTCTGTTTGTACAGACTTCTCTAAATAGTTCTCCAGTCAGATCTTTTGCTTCTGCAAAATCTTTCTTTTTCCCTTGTGTTTTGATTCCTTTCATCTTAAAGGACACACTGCCATTTTCCAATCTGTAAATAAAACTCACTATGATAAAGGTCATGAGCTCAATCTCCAGGAAGAATTACCCTAGATTGAAAGGTAAAGCCCATTTGGGGGTTGCCAGTGCTGCCCTTTGCATCCTCTGATACCAGGGCCTGATGGACACTGCCCAGTTCCCTGCATCTGTTGAACTTGCATCAATATCTGATCTTCCCCCTGCCATTACCTTGTGCTGCAAAAACAGGACTTTTGGAGATTTACTATAGGGTCAGGAGAGAGTATCGTGGTGGGCAAAGCTACCGAGCACCACCAAACCTGGACTTTGGCTGCTGCAGTGGAAAAAGTCCCTCACAGGTTGGGCGTGGGTTTTGCGGGCTGTGCATGGTGCATGTGTGTGTATACTCAAACGTTGTCATCCCTCCACTCAAAAGCCAGCTCCATTGGCAACTCCTGCCTGAATTCCACGGGGAAATATTTGGCAAATCACATGTTGACATGTTTATCTTGTTAACTGTCAGGATGAGTAAGTGTGAAAGCTGAATGCTATCATTCAGCTTGAATGGAGCAATAGCTACCACTCATGAAATCTGACAGAATAAATATAATTTCACACATGATTTTTGTCAGACTTATATTAATCGTTTGTTCAGCTGCTCTCCTAAGTGACTCTAAATAGACCTGTGCTCACTGGCAACCCCAAACTCCAGCTCAGGGCTCACACCTTGACTCTACACTATCCAGAGATTACAAAGTGATACTGTTTCCTGCTCATAAATGACAGATTGAGTTAGCTTCTGCTGTGGCATATATACATTTACATGTCTTCTAACATCTAATTTCACTGAAGCATCCCACAGAAAGTTCATATTTGGGCTTTTAACACTAATCCAATAAAAAAGCAATGCAACCATTTCAAGACAGTTATGGCATCAGCAACCCCCTGCCTGCTTTCAAGCAGGCATTCATGGGAACTTCTTGAGGGAGTTCACATAGTGTGAGAAAATAGCAAGCGCATTGAGCCTCATTTCTATGGCACAAATATTTCAGTGTGCTACAGTACCTCAGAGCTAAGAAATCTCTGAAACATCAACATTTAGTTTCCTGCTTGATCTAAGCTGGCCTCGCCTCAGGCAGAGTTCGATAACATACAGCTTCATTGTTTGCCAGAATTAAGAATAGCAGAGCTTGTCTGATCAGCTCCCTCTCCAGCAATATCAAAGTGCCTCATTCCCATTAAAAGCATCAAGCTTTAGCCCATTTCCTTTCTGATATTGGCAGAAGTGCCAGCAGGACAGGGAAAGGGTAGATTGAAGGTTTCCCCATCCCTAGTTTGTTTGGCTCTTTGCTTGCTCTAGTGGTGCTGGCATACCCCATGCACAGCTGGAGTTTGTAAACAACAGCTTGAACCATTCAGTGCAACATTTGCACATGAAGGAGTAAGGCACTTAAAAACTCTGGCCAGAGTTTCCGTGTTGAGCAGGTAAGCACAGGAGTAGTTCAGAGGTCCATGCAATAGGATAAGGTCTGGAAATCAGCACAAGCTCTGGAAAGACAGAGTAGTCCCACAGCTCAGAAAGAAATGTGGTTCATCAATGTGAAATGGCAGAGTGATGAAATCGGGGCTCTTAGCAGTGCTATGCTCTATTTTAGCAGTGACAAAGACATGCCAGAGACAACTTTTTTTTTATCAGATCACATTCAGAGCTCTTTAAGGATACAAGACAAAAATCTGAAACAAGGAAAGGAAGAAGATGGTACTGGGACCTACAGCTTCTCTCTTTCCACATCTGCAATATCCTCTGTGCATTACAGCCCCAACGACACGCTGCCTCTCCCAGGGTCCCTGCCTCCTTTACTGTGCAGGGTTAATGATGCTGCCTGAAGCTGTTCTGTATTTACATGCAGAGTTCAGTGTGTGGCCTTGCTGGCTGTACCACACAGCACTGACACCCTGCATCTCCTGGCTCCTGCAGCACATGGGGCAGCAGGAGGCCAGCAGCTCCCTTGGCTCACTTTACCTTGGCCTGTGCTGGGTGCTGAAGGAGGTGGAAGGGAAGGATGTCTGTCTTCATTACTTAAAGACTGCCCTTTTGAAATATCAGATGATGAGAGGAGAATCATTTGTTTAGGGAGAGGAGCTTTGCTGGTTTTGTTTGGAGTGTTTTTGTACTGAATGGTATGTCAGAGAAAAGGGGAAGGTTCTTCCTGTTCCAAGCAGAGCAATCATCTGAAGCAGAGTGCTACAGGAAGCTCTGAGAGGCTTCCCACCTTCACCCACTTCAGTAAATCCAAGACAGCACTGTCCCTCACATCAGTCTGATTTAAACTGGGGTAAAGTCCTGTGTAACATTGCTGTGGTAGATGACACCACAATTACTTCTTGTCCCCTTTTTCTCTCTGTTCTCAGAGAAAGGCAGTCAAATTATTCAGCTCATCTTATGAATTGCAGGACTGAGCAGCACCTGCAATTTCACATCATTCAAACTAGCTTTTATGTCTCTTGACACAAATGCCAGACCCTCGTATGCCCCTGAACCAGCTGCTGGCAAAAAGCTGTGGCTGAGGGAGTTATGCCAGTGATCCTGAATTCTGTCAGCCAGCATGGCCTCCCAGGGAAAGAGCAGGTTATGTTGGGACAGGAGAGGAAATCTGATGTATTTATTTTTTAAGCTGAAGGGGCAATGGTTAATACAGCTCCCTGAGCCCAGGTCAATTCTCACTCAAGATTTTGGATTTTACCTGGAATAAACAATAAAACCTGTTACTTCAAAAAGCACTAGTATGACTAATACATTTGTTCTCCTCTTCCAGTGGAGTGATCTATATTTGCTTTTGATATAGAATTTTTCATGGGGAGAGATTTCCCCTTCAGTTGTGTTTTACTTGCATTTGTCACATGCATTCTACTGGCAGAAAATTCTTCTTCTTAAACTGAACCTCTTTTCTTTTTTTCTGTTCTCATTATTTATTCAGAAAGCTCAGAAAATCTTACTAGAAGTACAGCCAGTTCACCGGCATTTGAAGAATGAGCGTCTTCCCAAGCAATATAACATCTACATTTTCATTTGCAATTTAAGCCAGAAGAAACAACCTCCATCTTAAAATGCAACTCTACTTGTTGTTTTACTGCTCCATGGTTAAGTCACCCCTGAGCCTTGGCCCAGCAGGTCTTGCATCTTTGTACCCCAGCTCATTTGAACAGCACTAGAGGGACCTGCCCCTGACTCAGACCAGCCCCTCACAACACACCAGAAAAGGGCAGGTGTTCCTGGGTGTTTCAGCAGACACCTGGAGAATGTGGCCAGGCTGCTATTGCTTCTCTGGGGTAACTGGGGCATCTTCAAAATCCCATGGTGTAGTTATTCCAGCTTGAAGAAACGGTACAGGGGAATTCCCAATATGTGCAAAAGTTATTTTCCTGCTTTACTCCACACTCTGCAGATGTGTAGTTCAGAATTTATCCCAGGGGCAGGCATGCATTGCCATTTCTTGTTTGTAAATATTGTCAGCCAAAGTACTACCTAATTAAAAAGCACCACCAGTACAGGATGGGGAAGGAGGATGTTCTACTGATGGGGAGGAGGCCCACCTCTGTTTTCCACCTTTAAATGGTGTTTAATTGCTTTCTTCAGCTGTTCCTTCCTGTGTCTGCCCTTTTGAGGAGAAACCCCCAGTCACAGGAGGTTTCTGAAGGCAAGAGATATTATCGTGGACGGCCAGGGAAGATTTGGCCAGGGCTGTCCATCTTCCCAACAGCTGAGTGCATTGCTTTCTACAAAAGAGTAGTCCGAAAACTGGCCTCCTGTCCCAGATTCTCCAAGCATCTCCAAGTTTTGAGTCTCTTGTGTTCAAAATGGATTTTCTCTGTATAAGAAACAAATCTGTGGACCGGCAGTGGATGCCCCCATTGAGGGAGGGCTGCATCTCTATGTGCACTTCCAGCACAAGGGGAGGCATCCTCCGCAACATCTCGGTAGGCGGGTGAGTTGAAAAAGTCATCTTTGTTTCCTGAGCAATTTGTCCAACCGAAAGAAAAAGCTCCATTTGAAACTTGTCAGGCCTTTCAGGAACAACTTAACCATGCCAAGCAGAATTTTTGGAGACACAAAATGAAGGCTTGCAAGCTGGAGCAGCCAAGTGCTGCCATTAATACCCTCAGACAACCGTGGCTTCAGAATCACCTCCCACTTCTTTGAACTGTTTTGCTGGTGCTGAAGCTGTATCTCCCTGAGATAAACTGTGCAGTCCTGATCTAGCTGTGGGGTCCAACAAACTTCAGAGAGAAGCCATTGTCACGCTCTGCCACATTAATCGAGCTAGCAAGTCCGTGATGCTGCCAAAAGTCCTTGTAAAATATACTCTAATTAGACAATTTTACGAAGCTCACTAGTTGGGGGGGTGGGAGGGGGCACAGAGAAGGGGGTGAGCTTGGGGTTTTTTTAAAGCTACTGGATTATAGGATCTCCTAACAGAGCAGTTAGGGTTTAGCAAGCAGTTAGGGTTTAGCATTACAGTCTTGCTTAGTTTGCTGAATCTGGCCTTTGGGCTAATCCGTCGGATGCTGTTAGTTTATGCAAACTGTGCAATCAGAAGTATGTGGGTCATTTTCATAGAAAGTCCTAAGCAAGAGAAAATGATCCATTTAATTTACATTTGGTGCTTCCCAAACTGAGCATTGTTTTCACTAGTAGCCTGTGGTGTAAAGTATCAAGGCTTGTACAACTATGCTTTTGTACAAATCTAGGGAGAGACGAGATACAACGAAATTCCAGGCAGTGAGTTCAGCCAAGATCCTCAGAGTTTCTGCCCACAGCTCTTGCAAAAAAAGATACTCAAGAGTATGTGTCCTGCTGCCACAAACATCAGTAACATCGTGCAGGCACATCCTCAATCCTTAGCCACTGCAGGAATCCCAGGGTCTTTACTTTTTACATTGTCTTCTTTTATAGAAGCTTCTCTTTCTCTTTTAATTGTCTTTCTTTTCTTTTTCTTTTCTTTTCCCTTTTCCCTCCTTTTTTCTTTCCTTCCTTCTTCTCTGTTTCTTGCACTTCAGCTTAAACATAACAGATCCTCACTCAATTTTCTCCCACTTCCAAAGTATGGGAAGATCATCAGCAGCTGTTGTTGCCAGCTTTACTCTCCTAAATTTCCTTCTATAAGGCATAAATGTCACTTTAGATTTGAGGTTTGGCAATACTGTAACTATTTCCTTTCAGGAAAAAAAAAGGAAACACCAAGGTCCCAGCATTCCCAAAGCTGTAATGTTTTTCTGGGCAAGTTAGGGCATATCATGAGGGGGAGGGTTTTGAGAAAACAGCTCACCCTTCGAAAGACAACTGCCCCTACTGGTGTTCAAGGGGAAATTTAACATAGAGTGAATAATAAATAAATAAATAAATAAATAAATAAATAAAACCCTCTTCCAAATCAGGAGATAGCTGATGATTTACTTAGGCATTGGGGACTTTGAGCATGTGAGAATCCCCTGATATTTTGGAGAGACCACCAGGATAACAGCTCATGAAGGTGTGCCCAAGGTCACTGCTGACCCTTTTCTGCCATGGATGGCAGGAGCAAGGCCATCGTGCAGGAGGAGATCAAAGCTGTCACCTGTTTACACTGCAGGTTCATGGGGCCTCTGGCCAGGCACTCCCAAAACACTTTGTGGAGCTGTGCTGTAACCTGATTATGGGATTGTGCTTTGTCTCCTGCTTGTTTTTATGCAGTCAGTGTACTCTGAAACAAGAGTCTCCCACTTTTTCCCATACTGGACTATCACCTACAACAATGGACAGGAGTCGTGCTTTGTCTGTAAAGTGTCACAAAAACACTTCCAGAAACTGCAGCCCAGCCCTGACATGGGTTTCAAACAAGTTCAGAGACTCTGGATTCAGAGTAATAAATTTTTGTCCTTCTCAGTGTGGAGGAAAGATGTTCCCTGAACTACTGTGGGTCTAACATAACTGTGTTTGTTCTTCTTATCCCTCTGCAGATAAGAATTACTCCATGTTTGTCTGTCCTCATCTGCATCTGCCTCCTGACTTCCCTACAATTTGTTTTTGATGGTGGAAGAGACTGTTCTGCTGGAAGCAGCTCTGGTGTAGGGCTGGGATTTTTCAAAGCAAGCCAGTGCCCACTCTTCATCACCATATTATGGACGGATTTGCTAAGCAGTGTTCTCTCTCCTTGTTGCCCTTCTGTAAAACTCCAAAATCATTAACATGTTAATCATTTTCTGAATTGGAAAGGATGTTTTAATTGAATTTGCACTCCAAGAGGATATGGAGAAAGAGAACAGCATTACAGCAGTTAGGAATGAAAGGCTATTAGTTCTCGCTTTTCCCCCTGGTACATTCACTAAATATAAAATTGGATTTCACTTGCTGGTGGATTGGTGGCCATAGAGAAGAAAGCAGTATGTGTTTTCAGCTGCCTTCACAGACCACTAGCTTCATTGCAATGAAGACCTAAGACACTCAGTAAACAAATTGGAGGAGAGTCAGCAGTGACTGAAATAAAATGATCTTCACAGGCGATGGTCCTAGAGCCCTCTGTTTGGGGACCACTGGCCTTGTGTCCTTGGTCCTCCTCAAAAATAAGCAACGGTGATCTCCTGGAAGTCTCCTGGCCATGACAAGGAAACTTGAGTGTGAATCAGGTCTGATTTGAAGCCGAGGTCTCCAACAGCTTCAGTTATCCCTATCACTGCACCACGAGCTTTGGTGTGAGGCTGGACGTGGGCTCCCAGCATCGCGGCTTCAGAGCATCCCTGTCCCAGGGCTCTGTGTGCAGCTGGCCTGAGCACTGTGCTGATGGCAACAAGCTGTCAGTGGACTTTATTATTTCCATAAGAAACTATTAATCATCCCGTTTCTCTTAATTCTGTTATTTTCAGGGGCACGAGAGAAACACTAGGCAAATAATAAACTTCTTATGAGTAAGGAGGATTAGAGTCAAATTCTCAAACACAGGACTGCAGGGATTTAGGGAAAATTATATTTTCCATTTTTCTTTTTTCCACACTAAACCCCAGGGCAACAATCTCAGACAGCACATTTTGCAACTTTAAAGGAGCTTCAGCAGTTTTATTTCATCTCAAGTGTGGTACAAGGAAAACTTGTGAACAGGGATCCAGACAAAGCCATTGAAGTTCAGTTCAATCACGTTCTTTGGAGAAAAACCCTGTGATACAAAAGGAAACGTTTTTGAAATCATTTAAAAAATTACTTTGGAGTCCTACACCGTTCTGGGAACCTGCCCTTTACAGCTGCTTTGTGGCTTTTGAAAATGTGAACCATACACTTTTGTGGGGGTATTTCTTCATCATTCAAGACCTGTAGATATTAATGGGGAAGAGAAAAGATTTCCCTCACAAAGCTTCTCTGAAGATGGACATAGCAGCAGAGTCTACAGGGGGAAGGTGGGAAGGAGAGGAGAAAATGCCTTTTTTTCTAGAGAGATGTCTCACCCGTAACCAAAGCCTCCTGACAGCCTAGAAACATGCCCTTTCTGCAAAAATCATCCTGCACCTTATTCTCAAAGGAATCCAGATGGTAGTAGAAAGCCGAGGGAAGACATTCCTAAATAAATAATTTTTTTAATAACTTCCATATTCATCTGGTTCTAGTGGTGGATTGATATAGAATTATGCCTCCATAGCTGAGGAGCTTTCAGTGGTCATACATGTGTCAGCAGGAAGAGTAACAGCTATGATGTGAGGGGGGTGAATGGAGGATGATCTGGGATAACAATGAGTTGACAAACTGAGGACTGTGGAAGAGTTTTGGAATGTGCATTCACACACTTTCACTTACTGCTGCCAGGTCTCAGTCATCATTCCTTCCCCTGTCCCTAGTCTTTTCCTTACATGATCCTGCCCAAGAGAAGTTCAAGGGCAACTGTTTAATGGCACTAAAGAAAGTTTAAAAAGTGAAGAAAGCGTTTCAATATGTCCTATCCTGCCAAAAAGATGAACTGTGTTCTGGGAAAGGAGGTGCAGGAGCACAGCAAAAGAAAGAGATGGAGGAGATGCCTTCTTTGTCTTCTGGAGTCCAGACTGCCTTAGTGCTTTTCTTCCTGCCTTTGCCTAATGGCACTGGAAGTCTGAAATGCTTTTATTACTGTTGGAAATGCTGAGCCTGAACATGGGAGACATGTGGGACAATGGAAGTACTACAGAGCAGAAGCTGTGAATGCTGACACCAAGTGAGTTGCCAAAGCTTGTCATGAATAATGTAAGAATAGCTCCAGTCCTTTTCCTGCCCATGTGGAGAGATTTGAATGAATTCAGTGCTAATGTGCTCTCTGAGAACATATGCTGCCAACTGTATTTTCATAGGGTAGAGTGGGAAAACTTAAAATCAGCCATCAAAGTTAAACTGCTTCCCATATCTCTGTAAGATGGTTATTGCCGAGCATAAATGTGCATAGGATAAAAAGGTCGCTTTTTCTGGGCAGAACAACTGCAAGTAACTTATCATCAGTGCAGGATGCTGAGGCTGCAGTGAGAACTCCTCTGTATCCCCCCTGCTGGCACCACTCAGTAGGGACGATATTCACACCCCCTGTCACAAACGAACCGTGAGCAGTGCTGCTGCTGCTGCCCGGAGCGCTGCTGGCACAGCCACAGCTCTGCTGCAGCACAGGGCAGGCGCTCTGCCCTGCTCCACCGGAGGGGAGACAATGGACAATGGATCAAAACGGAAAAATCAGGGAAGACTAAGGAAGGTGGACAAGATGTCATCACAGGTGTCTTTGGCAGAACAATGTTTGGGCTAATTGCTGTCACAGCAATTGACCAGCTGCTCCCAGAATGAAATACCCACGTTCTGGCTGTGCAGAGGATCAACCCTGTTTATGCAGTGAGATCCTGCAGTGCTGCCTTCAGGGTGTGAACGGCACATGCAGGGAGGATTGAGGCTGGAGGAAAAAGGTGGTGCGCTTCCTCATGGTCCCATGGATGCATCAGAAACTTCTGGATGCTCACCAGCCAGATCATCCAGACAAACTGAGGAGCATTTGACAAAATTCAGCTCGTTATTCTTCTCACTGGCTAAACACTGTAGCAAATCCCAATCAATTCACACAGTTTAAGCCAAATCAGAGTTGGAGTGGTGTGTTGATTCTTTAATGATGTGTAATGAACTAGCAATCTTGAACAATATATTCAGGATCAATATCAGCCACAACAGATAACCACAATCCAGCCACATGCAGCTACAAATTTCTACATTACCTTCTGTAACTGATCCAAACATGCACACACACACAACCCCCTCCCAGGCGGTGGGGATCGCACATACCCCTCCTCATCTGGGTGGGTGGGACCCCCTGCGTGCACAGGGAGGTGTGGGTGCCTCAGCCCTGTGCAATCCTGCCCGGTCCCATACCCCTGGCACCCCAGATGTGGGTGAATAACACCCCCTGGGAACTGGCCCTCCTGAACACAGGGTATAGGTTTCTGTGGTGGACCCATTCTGAAGGGGACATTTTGGGATCCCCAAGATATCTCCTCTGCCAAAATCTGTTTTGCAGTGTGGACTTATAATGATAAAATTAAGGTCAATTTTTGCATGTCATTGTGCAAAGTTATTTCCTAGTTAGCACAACTGTATAACCACTAAGGAAACCTAGAATCACTTTGTATTCAGGCTCTTGAGCATTATAATAATAGTGGAAGGGTTTTTCAAATGATCTACTAAAGAATAACACCAAGGCCTGCTTTGTGTCAACCCCATCCAGCCCCAGAGGGAAAGTTCTCTCCATGCTGTCCAGTACTTGTGATTTCTTTTTCTTCTGTTTTTGTCCTACCCCTAAAGTAGTCTCTATGAGACTTGTGTTATACAACATTACTGCTGAAGTGAAAAATGTGTCTCTGTCTGCCAGAACTTCAAGTACTGTTACTGCAATATGATGAGTTGGAAAGAGTTTGCTCATGTGGGACATGGTGTAGGGCAGTAGATAGTTGTGTGTCAGCACACATTGTGCTTGCTTAGCTGCGTGTTGGTATAACAGGCTTCTGTGGAAAATCTTCTTTTTAATGCTCTGTAACCAGTCTTAAGAATGAGAGTTTTACTCTGAGGGGGTAAGAAAGCAGAGCCCTCACCGTCCCACAGAGGTGAGAACATTGCAGTTTGAGAGATTGTGAAAGGATCTGACCCATGTAGATACAATTCCTTTCAAGATTCATCTGTCATCTTTACGGACCCCTCTTTTCTGCTAATAAGTGTGTTTTCAGATCATAAGCTATGGATTATCAGTTTTTAAGCTCTGAAACCAAAATATATTTTAACAGGTTTCAAGTTCTGACATCTGATTCTTCGGTGGGGCTAGAGTCAGAAAGCCAAACAAATCAGAGCACAGGCCTTTCTGCAAAGATGTTAGGTTGTGGTTAATGGAAACAGCAGAGCTTGCAGTACATGTGGACTTGTCTTGGCCAAGTTCTATAGCTTGTTAAAGTCAGTGGTAGTGGAGAAGAAAATCACCTGATCTCCAGAAAGCTTCAGCTCACTGTTCAGAGTTTATTTTAGAAACACTTGCAAACGTCCACTCAGCACAGTTTAGTATCAAGATCTCCATCTTAAATGAAGAATTTGAGTGAATTTTGGAACAGAATTAAATTTTACAGGATGATAAATCATGCTGGAATAAAAGCTTGAATAGGTGCTCCCTTTTCCATTAGCCTTGTCTGACTGGGAAACAACTTCTCCTCTGTTGTTTTTAGGGAGAAGGGTCATTTAAGACCAATGTCTATATCTCTAAAAGCAAACAACATTTTACAAGAATAAGTAATTAATTAAATTTAATTTTAAACTTTATTTAAATTTGTAGTTCACTTAATCCTAAGTTTGCTCCCAAGAAGGCAGGGGAAGCAAAACTCATTTTGTCTTTTTCATTTTGGCTCCTGTGGGCTAATTGCATTGGCAAGTCTGAAGTAATTCAAATAGTACCATGAGTGCAGTGGATGAAGAGTGTCATATTTCACTGACAAGAAGGAAGAAATTCACTCTAGACTTGAGTCCTGAGGCTGGAAAAACCAGGAGAAATTCACAGGAGCCACTCCACTATCAACATCTTGACTTGTGTCTATGCAGTAATAGATGTTGCAATTTTTAAAAAAATAGATACTAAATTTGAAAATGTCTTTTCTTGTGTTTTGACAAGAGTACTTGTTCTCTAATTCAAATTAATTAAACTAAACAAAATATGTCTTAATGAGGAGGTAGATCAGCAGTATTATTAAATCATTTAAGATTTGTACCAAGTCCTAGTCTGGGATTGAAGTGGAAAATATGTTTAAAAGGAGCTGTTAAATTGAAGTCTAAGTCCATATTACTTCTTAGGGGAAACATCATATATTACAATAGATTCTTGACTCTAAATACTTTCGTAAAGTATTTTGTGAAGGCTGAAAGTGGCTGTCCAAGGAAAACCTGTAGTGTCCTGGTATTGGACAGTGCCAGAAATACAAAATATTGTTAAAGCATAGCTTTGGTTTCTAAAACATTGCTGCTTTATTTTATTCAATTGGGAATAGCAAAAAACCACATATAACTCACTGCCTGAAAGTCAGTATCTCTAACAGTCCTGAAAGATAATCTGATGTGATTTAAAATTGTTTCTGCACCAAAATTTGATAAATTCTAGTTGGTGAAAATTTCTGTCAACCCAATGTGTAAATGATTGTCTAACCAGAGACACTTTGCAAAAATGTTTAAGAATTCAGATTACCTTTGGGGTCTTCTGTACAGTAAATATAGAGACTTTCTGATGAGGTTAAATATACATCATTGCAGCTGAGTTTACAGGGCAGGTGGCAAAATCTTTTGAGTTTCTGTCTGTATGAAATGTGGTATGTGAACTCTTTAGAATGAAGCAGGCCCTGACACCAAACATGATCCGAGCATCTCTGACATCTTCACTTCAGGCTTAAGCTTCTTGCAAATCTTCCTCATACATCTTGTTAGGATAGCTAACATGTGTCTGTATTAGTTCTGTACATCTTCTATAGACTGAAATGCCACCAGCCAAGAAAAACAACTTTGTGTTTTATCACTTGCACTTCTCTTCACTATGAGGCCCTTGAGTGACACTTTGCTTTTGGGTATGGGTTAAAAGAGAGTAGTTCAGAATAAATTTGTGAGGCACATGAAGGGATGCTCCTGTGACTTCTCAGTCTGCTGACATTAATCTTAGACAACTTGCTACAGTAACATCTTGATTGATAAACATGAGCCCTGGAGATTATGGGGTTTCTATTCATTCTAAAATTCAAACTGGAATTTCTAGCGAAAGGATTTCCAGGATGGACTCATTTCTAATTTAAAGTGAGCAGACTGGTGACCATAAACAGTCCAATAGTACATGGGTGATGAATGACCAAGCAAGCATACTGTGGTCTTTATACGTACAAAGTAAACTCAGTACTCTACCTTTTGATTACACAAAGAGGAGCCCTATCCCTCAGCATCATACTAACTGATCATACACTTAACTGAAAGAAAGAGCTGATAGAAGTCCTCCTCTCTCAATGATCCAAATATCCTATTTCTCAAATGTTCCAAATACCTCACTTCCCCCAGGGCTTAAGTAATGCTGGAATTCATTTGCAAACAGAATCCTAGTAATAAGCCTTGCCACCAAATGCTATTTGCAGCAAGGCAAATATCCATAATAAAATGTAGAGAACTAACCAAATTCTAAAAGGGAATAAAATTTATTACAGAAGTTAAAAATAGCAACTTTATGGAGTCCAGATTTATCTAGTGATGTAAATCAATTTAATCTAGTAGGATTATGTGTCAGAAATATAGCCTGATACATCTAGGCTTACCAAATGTTGATACTTACCAAAGACCTAATCTTTTGTTAATTTTCCTGATGTGTATTAATAAATTCTGTATTACTGTGAGCTCTTTCTTGTGTACATTCTATGTAGAATGCTGCATAAATAAAACCTTGATCTTTCTCTTGAGTTAGCTACCTATTTATTTCTGCTGTATTTGTGTGATGACACATTATGCTGGCAGCAATATAGATAAATGGTAACATATTTCTCTAAATAATGAAAACCACTGTGTTTCATTCACAGTAAAGAAAAGTCCTTTTTTTTATGGTCTTACTTGATTTTAAAAAAATTATGTATGTTTACTGATGTTTGTCTGAGACAGAGAGAATTGTTTGAACGGACACATCTAGAGAGCTGAGTGATGTTCAGTGACAGCAGGTACTCAAGGGGTCCCCTGCAAAGGAGTGGTGTTCATGCTGGAATAATCCTTCTGCCCAATTCTACCTCTTTGCTGCAAAACCTACATGGTGTTTTCAGGAACCATGTTTGTGTCCCAGATCAGTGGTTAAAGGCTAGTTGCATGTGCCAGGAAATGGAAATCTTCTGTTATCCTTCTCAGCTCAAGAAGTTGTTTTTGGCACCTGTTAAAAGGAATTGGTGAGTTCTGCCCAGGTTGAAAAGAAGCTTACAAAGCAACTGGATGTGGTGGCTGAGCAGGCGGACGAATAATGTGCTCTCCGCAAGGGATGTGAACACTGCAGCAACCTGTACAGAAAGCTGGAACAAGGTTTCACAAGAGTGATGTTTCTTTTGATTAAGAGCTGAATCTGAGGGTTCTGAGGCTGGAAAGGAGCTGAACAGGCATGATTTTTGTCCGTTCTACTTATGAGAAACAACTGAATCTTATATCATGGTACAGCTGAGAGGGAGCCAAGACTCCTTTGGTTGTAAATTCAATTCCATCTCTAAGCTGGTTAACAGAGGTAGCTTTCTGACTCCTCCAGATAATGTTAAGATTGAAGTAGGAACAGCCATATAGACAGGGTTTGGACAAATGTACTCACAGCGACTAAACAGCCCCTTATTTGCAGTCTCATGGTTGTCCTTGGAGAGCTGTTCATTCTGGAGTCTGTGAGCCAAGCTGAAACCCTGGTGAGACCCATTAGTGTCTTCCGGTTGTTACCTGTAATGGTGGGGCCCACCCTACCCATAACGAATAAAAGAGTACTCAGGGAGACAGTGTCAGACCCCAGGAGCAAGGCTGCACTTCCTCAGGTTGGTGTGAAACCTGCTCTGCACTCTCCTTCCTTTGCCCTGCTCACAAGCAGAGTGAAGCTTGTAAGGTGAGGTCAAGCCCACAGAGAGGTCCTCTCCTCTTGCACCAGGAACATCCCAGGGTGGTGATGCCTTTGAAATTTCATCCTGGAGTTACCACATAGGAGAGGGCACTCTGTTGTTGTGTCTGACAACTCTGTTGTTGTGTCTGACAGTGCTCTGTCAGTCCTAAATAGCAGTGTGGATGGATTGTTGTATGCTGACTTCTCCGCCGTGCCAAGCAGCCCACTCCAGTCCTACCTGCCTCTCCGGAGCTGGCTGCAAGGACTAGCTGAAGGTCTGGCAGCCTGGCTCTGTTATCTTGCAGTAGTAAGAGTAGATACTTGCCTCCTACATGGGATGTGACAGCCTTACTGTACTCACAGCACTGGCTTTTCCCTTCAGTGTCACTTGGGCTGGTGGGATTACTAATAGATGCATGGCAAAATTCACCCTACTCATTGGGTTTTAAAAGGCTGATGCCTTCTAGGTGGATCGATACTGTCTGACATGTTGCCCTGTGCTACTAGGTTAGATTTTTATTCTGCAGTGATGCAGGCAATAATCAGTAGTACAGCTACTTTACAGCTTCAATCTTCCACCACTTATCTTCTCCCAGAAAAACAATTTGCACATCTTTGCTCAGCTGATTTCCCCAAACTTACCTGAGAGCCTTATCTGTATTAAGTCAATACACAACAATATGAAAATTTAAACAGAAAGACACTTTCCTTGCTATTTAATTTGAGAAAGGGGAAAGAAGGGTTATTAGATAATTTACAGTACTCAGATTGGAGGGCAAATCAATTCTTGATATAAGTCCATGGTTCAGCAGCAATGGACGAATTCTGCCTAGCGACAGGCAGAACTGTTGATAAAGCTGAAAAGCCAGTGGGAGGCTAGTGATGGGTTTCAAGGTGTGGGGAGAAATCAGTGTCCAGTTGCTAGGAGATAAATACCTAGCACACCACGCTTCTGAAAAGAGGAGGATGTTTTTGTTTTGTTTTAGCAAACACGATTACATCTAACAAATCACAAACATGCCCCTAAACACAGCTTGCTCTCTTCCTCTGGTTCTTCTGACTGAAGGATTGATTATTTTTCTTAGACAGTCTTCTCTTTCTTGTTACTCTCTACAATTAATGAAATCTAAGCAAGAACATTGTAGTAGCTGAAGAGGAAGTTTTGTGCAAGCAATGGAGACCAGACCATGTCCAGCCAGGCAACGGAGGGGTTTGTCCTGCTCTGCTCTGCACTGGGGTGGCCTTGTCTTGAATATTGTGTGCAATTTTGGGCACCACAATATACGAGAGACAAAAAGCTATTAGCAAGTGTCCAGTGGAAGGCCACGAGGATGATGAAGGGCCTTGAGGGGAAACTGAGTGAGGAGAGGCTGAGGTCACTTGGTCTGTTCAGCCTGGAGAAGAGGAGACTGAGGAGACACCTCATTGCAGTTACAACTTCCTCCTGAGGGGAAGAGGAGGAACAGATAGTGATCTATTCTCTGTGGTGACCAGTGACAGGATCCAAGGGAATGTCCCAAAGTCAGAGAAGGTTTAGGTTGGAAAAAGTTCTTCACCCAGAGGGTGGTTAGGCACTGGAACAGCTCCCCATGGAAGTGTTCACAGCATCAGCCTGACAGAGTTCAAGAAGTGTTTCAACAATGCTGTCAGGTACATGGTGTGACTCTTGGGAACGGTCCTATGCAGGGCCCAGAGCTGGACTTGATGATCCTTGTGGGTTCCTTCCAACTCAGAACATTCTGTGATTCTGTGAAAATAAACAATGTTCTTCCCACTGTGCCAGGCATCACAGGCAATCTTCAGCACGATGTACATATATTTACACTTCATATATGTGCTTCTACTTCCTTCATTTTCAGGTAGAACTGAACATCAGTCCTGAGTTGTTTGAATAACAATAGTGGTTTAAATCCCATTTTATTTAACTCAGTGGCCATCTAACTGTTACAGCATCCTAAATCTATTCATTTGTTCATTTATTAAGTAATGCCTTAACTGGAGCTGTTCAACATTGATCTGATTAGTGTAGTTATGATAATTCAAAACTTACTATAGAGAGAAAGGAGTTACAGGAACAAAATCAGGGCATATGCTCCTGTTCCTTATGACCTTGCTTGGCTTTCTCCATGTGGTCATGGGACACTGTGCACTGTATCTGTCTCTTCCCAAGAGTGTGCTTTGGGCGATAATGCCTGTAAGAGGTGTTATTGGCAGAAAACTCCACACATCTCCTGGATTCACCTGACATGCTTACGTCCAGCTACTCATCTGTTTTGTCACCAAGGTTAGGGTAGCAGGGCAGGTCAGCCCCCTCACTCCCCAGCAAGAGCTTACCTGTTTGTTAACTGGCCAGATAACTCAAACAGGACAAGCTGTCTTGTAGTGAGTTATTTTGCTGCCGTGGGGTTAGCACTGGTCTGGCATCTCCCAACTGCCAATAAATATCTTACTCTGGAAGTGAGATCTGGCAGGATAAGCTGGATTTCTGACTGACATCCACTCACTTTACAACTATAAAAGTCACACCAAACTTGCATAAAGCAGAAATTTTCTATGCATTTTCCTGGAAATATGTGTTATTTCTCCCATGAATAGGGATGCTGCTTCACAGTTACTCCCCAGGGCTTTAGTGAAGGAATTTGTGTACATTATCATTATTTTGGTGGTAAGTTAAATTTGACTCTTAATCAGAACTATTTCTTTTGCTAGCTTTAATATAGGTACCTTGATATAGTGCACTGTTTTATGTTATGCTGTAATCTACTAGTAGTTCTTTAGTTTTATCCCTATAGTAAATGATTCTGATTAACATCTGTCATCTGTTATCTCTTGGCTGTCTAATAAATAATTCATTTTTATAAATAGATCTGATATGCCATTATTAGAACTTGCAGGCAAGAGTGATTCCTTAAGCTTGAATTGTTGCCAAAATAGGCTAAGGCAGGGCTTGTCTGAAGCTTCCACTCTTCCCATGACAGCTAGGAACTATGCTTTTGCAGAGCTTCCCTGGCATCTGCTTGAGATTTAATCCAAAAGCACTATTTGACTTTCTAAACTAACAAATATTGCTATCTCTTTGTACAAAAAGGCACATTTCCTGTGCATGCTTGTAGTTTAATGAGGAAAATGTAACATGACAAAGAGCAGCAATATGCTGATACTTCTCCTTAGGATGCAATGTGGCTTAAAAATTCCTTTTATATCTTTGAAGGTACAAATGTGCCTTGATATTGCTATACTATTGAACCAACTTCTGTTTCTTTGTTCTGGAGATCATCCCCACAAATAGACTTCTCATGGTTCAGGCTAAGGTTCACACATCACTGGACACAACCTGCTGATATGGCAGAGCACTGTCCATCAGAGCAGGAAAAGGGTTTGCTGCTCCTCGTACAGCAGCTGTGGCAAACTGCCTTGGCAATGTGCAGGGCTGTCAATGCCATGCAAACATCCCTGCACCATGGCCTGCTGACCCACACCAAAATGGTTGGTGGTTGCTCAGGAATTTGAGTCAGGATCTCAGACGGACCTGCGTTTCACCTGCTCAAGAGGGTAGTGGGGTTGTCTAAAGAGGACAGTATGAAGGAGAGAGAGGGATAGCCCTAGGAGGGACCCTCTCCTCATGCCATGCCCGTTGCCTTAACCCCTTCCCTAGCAGCAGGAGCAAAATGGCTTTGCAATAGCACTTAGGACTGACTTTCTCTGTGTGTATCTCCTCAACCACATGCACAAATCCCTGCTTCCCCAGCAGTTGCATATTCCTTTGGCCTCTCTCATCCATCTCCCATCCTTGTCCCAGCTCTTTCCACAGGTCAGCAGTTGCTTTAATGCTTCCTGCACTACAATTAGACAAAATCCCACCTAAATGAGGGACACAGCTGCTGACAAAGTGAGGGAGGATACGTTTATGCTATGTTTGGAGTATGTTTGCTAATACCCAAGGCTTACAGCTCAGCTTTCACTGTTGCTGTCATTACCATGTGGACAGGTCAGCCATCTGTGTCCTCAGGCTCCAGCATATATCCTGTGTTCCTAAACTCATCCACACTGGACAGAGAGGTCCTAAAAAGCACTCCAGAGTTGTGTGCTGGGCCCAGGCAGAGCACACACCACCATAAACCAGCCCACCACTCCACATCCAGCAAGGAAAATGCACAGCCTGGGTCATATTTGTTTGTCTATGCTCCAGAGGATCAGCAGGAAAAACTCTCGTTGTAGGAAAGAAACGTGTTAGCAGTTTGCCCTCAAGCATTGTGATGGAAGTCAGCTTACTTAAATGGTGTCCATCCAGGAAACCTACAGACTGGTTTTGTATAATTTCAGCATCCACCTAGCCCATGGCAGAGGTGTTTTATCAGTGGTGCTTGGCATGCGCTGTCCCCTGAGGTGGGACTGGGCAAGGGCCAGGAGAAGGTCTGTTGGTTGGCATGGCCAAAACTGGAGCTGCTGAACATGAGAGTTAAAGAGTATGGACAGCTACGGGAGAGTGCTCCGTGCAAGTCCAGCCCATGTTCTTCATTTTTACAAATTAGTCCAGATACTCCTTCTTTGCAACTATTATGGCGTCCACCTACAGCTGACTGTAATTTCTTGCATAGCAAGTTTCCTAATTAAAATTATCTATTATGTTTTTTCCCACTTGAAGATGCTAATTCAGGTGAAAACATTTAGATTTTCTTCGAAAATTTTTGAAAACAATGGTTTAATTTTAAATATTTACAGCATTAAGCACTTCCAGCTCAGGAAAAAAAAATAAGGAACCTGTGTAGTCAAAATGGTTTTTCTCTGATTTGTATTCATTCCTAATTTCCTGAAGAAAAAAGAGACACTTCATTTGCCATTTTTCACTTTACATTTCCACCGAGAGGATGTCAGTTTTCCAAATAGCTTTGGTTTTTCTTCTGAGAAATTGTCAGATGTAACTTACAACTTACATTAAACTCTCATCTTCAACAGACATGATATAAGATCCTTCAGCTGTGAAAGAGGAATTGTTTTTCCCTGAATTACAAATATATTAAAAACACTTTTCTCTTGCTTGTGAATCCAGTACTTTATATCTTATTCAGGAAAAAAATATCCAACTCACATAACAGAGGCAGAGCTGGCATAGTAACATCATTATTTAGACTTGAGACCACCAAATGGGATCAATTTTAAGCAATCAATGTCCAGAGCTAATAAATATTGGAAGTGTTTTTAGCAACTCGTGGATTCATGAGTTGTTAAAACTGCGACTACGCTTCAGCTCTAAGACTTCTTCCGCTGAATGTCCTGGTTGTAGCAGAAACAAAGACTCTCAGGATGAATACTGTATGCCTTAGGTCACTCTGTGTCTTTCATGACCACACCCAAGTCTCATGACTTCTCTTATTTACAACAGAGATTCTTAGAATCCTCTATTCTCTTCCCACTCCAGCCAAAGCTGTAATCAGTGGTTGTGAAAACCAAGACTTTTATTAGCGTAAATTAGACTGGCGTATTGCTCTGCTTTTTCTTGTCAAGGGATTGACAAACTTTTCCTCAATTCCCTTTTCCACTAATGAGCTCAGAGCAGCAGGAAAAACCCTGAAGGCATTGAGGCCAGCCACGCTCCTGGGATTGCTGTTTCCGTGCAGATACACTGGGATCTAGAAATGCCAATCTAACAACACCAGAAATGTTTTAACTGTCTAACACGTTGGGACCAGTTTCAGTCTCCTGTAATTCCCTCTGCTTAAGTCAAATTACTCCAGGGTAAATGTGGCTCCCAATAATATGTCAAAACAAGCTGGCTGAGTTCTAATATCTACAGACTCTGGAAAAAATAATAAAGGAAAAGTACTTAGAGGAAGATGACGTATATTGTGGCAGCTACTTTTGCTCAGGAAAAATATCCTAATTTTTCAAAATTAATGAGTTTATTTAAGATTACTGTATCCTAAAAATCTAGAATGAAAATTATCCAATCATTTTTTTAAATAACAAGGCCATTGATTTATGGAAAATTTACGTGGCCTGTAAGACTACATTTTCTGGAAGGAGGAGAGAGGCTGTAGATATAAGGCCAAAAGGCATGATTAAAAAAGAAAAAATTCAGCCTTACAAAAAACCATTTCTTCAGGAAACAGAAGAGGCTTCTGAGTATAGGGCATTTGCAGGATGGGCAATAAAAGGAAAATTAAGGCTTTGTTTCAGCAGAGGCATTGCTTTTCTGTTTGCCCAAGAGGAAATGGCAGGTTTCCTCGAACAGGTTTGTGTTTAGACACCAAACAAGCTGAAAGGGACCCTGTGAGCAGTCTCTGGTCTACTGGATCATCCTGCCTTGCTGGAAATACACATCTAAGTTGGTGGCTCCCTGAGGACATTTCTCTCTAAGAGAGCAGGTAGTCCTGACATCCCATAGGGTCTGTGAAAAGGCAGTAGCTTTTCCTTGAAGCCTGAGGTTGGCAGGATCTCTGGTGGAGCTTTTAAAATCATTCCCTTTCACTGCTGGCATTGGAAAGGGTTGCCCTACAAGGACAGCAATTACCCAGGTTCCCTGGTGAGCAAGGGGCATTCAGGGATATGTTCCTGGAACGGCAGGAATTATGGACACCTTCAACCCATGACAGGAACAGCTCAAACTCAACCCATCTGCACGGGGATTTTCCAGTGTTGGGGATCTCAGGATCGCTTATTCCTGCAGCATTACATCACTGAGCTGAATCTGGCCCAGGGCCAAAATGCTTGTGGTTAAATGTAATGAGACATTACTCGTTTGGCTTCAGTAGAGTGATGACCTTGAGTGATGGCAGGACTACTAATCTGCAGAGCGTTTATGTGCAGTTCTAAATCAGATTAACATTTGCTGTGTATTTGGGTGTTTGGTAATGGCCTATCATTTCACTTTCTGAAAGGGAACAGAAATGGTCAGGGTGATTTTCTAAAGAGCACGCAAAGTAATAAACCCAGAGGTGGTATGGGACACCTGCCGAGAACATACTGCCCTAGAAACACCATCCATACTTCTCTTTTGTATCAAATCTCTCATTTTGAAAGCAGACTTCAGAATTTTTGGTGCATCAGATGCATCAGAAAGACAGTGGACACTCCAAAATAGATACTGCTTACAACATAAAATGTTTGGTCAATCTGCCATCAATAATAACTCTCATCTTAGTTGTGAAACAGCAGTGCTTGTGCTTAATTGTTTAGGTTACAAAACCTTCAGCTCAGCTCTTGTGTCATGAGAATCTTTTTTCTTTTAAATAAAATCTGCTTGGTGATTCTTTAGTCATTGCTGTAGGATTGCCCTTCCAATGGCAAAAACAAAATGAGTTTTGCTGAGCATTGTTCAATTCTCAGGACTTAAAGACCAATAATTGGGTTTTGCTCCTTATAATGTGATGTGCTATGTGACTGTATGCAGCAATACATCAGAGAGAAAGGAGCCCCTAGTAGCTGTTGTCCTTTAATAGTTAGAAGCCATGTATAGCAATCCCACAAGTGATATCCGCATTTTCCATGGGCATTGAGCAGGCTGTTCTGCAAAGCATCCTAAAGCTTTCAGGGAAAGATCATGTTTAATTTTTGCAGTAATGTTATGATCTCAGGAGATTATAGTCGTAGTGAACTGAGGTGGTGGAGAGTTCTAATCTCACTGCTGTGTAAGCAGTACTGAGAGGTGTTGTTGGGAGCACCAGTAGCCACTGCCAGCGTGTGGGTTAGCACCACGGGGCACAACTTGGATTAGTGACCCCACATTTGAATGATGGGGCAGTGGAGACCTACAGGAGGTGGCACGAGGGCCTCGTCTAGTTGGTGTTGGAGCACTGTATGAGCCGTTGGCTGCCTGAATACGGCACCTTTTCACAGGCAAGGACAAAAAGACAGATACTTACGCTTGAGTGTTACAGTTACAGTGATTGCAAGCTTTCTACTTCGTATTTATAATGGTGGGAGAAGTGCAACGCTTGGTAAAGATCAGACTGAACCTGAGTCTGGAACTACACACTCCTTCATGCCTTCTGCTACTCATGGCAAGGAAAAGGCCTTTTTTTCTTGAAAAATTTTAAAAGGGATGGTTCTCTCTCTTACCTCTACCGTTTCCACTCATTGCACCTGGCCAACAGACAATCCCAGCACACTGGTTCCCAGATCGATAGAGGACAGCACTTGCCTGATACCGACCAAGCTCCCAGGGAGTGGGAACTGCTCTGCCCAGTCTTCAGCTGTGCTCAGCAGAAGCATCTGGATTTGCTCCTCTGTGTCTTATGAGTTAGGCACTTTTTAAAAGGGTTTTGATTCAGATGAATTATTTTTTTAAAAGTAAAAAAAAACCCAAACCCCTAAACGTGTGGGATCAGACAAAATTTTTTATGTCTTAGTGTTGCACTTGGATATGTACAACCAGTAGTGGCTCAACCCTTTGTCTTCTTTCTTTGCCTAATACCTTCTGTTCTATATGTACCTTTTCAGTGACAGTGTTATATGGTTTAGTACAAAAATTGCTACCCTAGAATTTTGTAAAAGGAAGATATGAAGATGGAAAATCTCACTGAATAAAATTATAAAAACATTTCCTATTAAGTTTTTAATTACCTTCCAGCAGCACTTGATAGAACCACTTCACTTCCTGGGAATTTCTTTGTTTTACTACATAACTTATTGCCTAAATGAATGGTAAACTGGACACAGGAAAGGGAATGACCTGAGAAAGATTGATTTCTATGTTGCAAGAAGGACATATAGATACTCTTCTTCCACTCACATGCTCTTGGAAGAGTGTGATGGACCATGGAGAGAAGAACAGATCTGGGAGGTATTTCATCTTGCCATGTGACAGGGGTCACATACTGCAACATGCAATTCTTACTTTATTTCTTAAAAAAATGCTGACACCTGCTTCAACAACAATATCTCCTGGGCCACATAATGAATGAAAGCTCGGTAAACCTAAAGCAAGTTGAGATTCTTGGCTTGAAGGCAGTGCTAAATGTAAGCCAAAGACCATAGACCTAACCAAGGTGCTGCAGTTTAGCTCTCTATATTTCTATTGCACTGCAGTCTTGCAGTTTTCATTTCAAAGCAGGCTTACTTTTCCCATGACAGACCAAATTGAAAAACAAAATCAGAGTTTTCTTGTTAGAGAATGATAGCATTGGGGATATTTCTCTCAGGCATAGAAAATTCTTCTGCTGGCTCCTTCCTGAGCAGGGAAATTCAGATGAAAATTTAAAATACCTCTCTCCGTTTATTCTCGGGTCTGTGGTCATTTTGAGGGTCTTTAAGAGGATGCATGAGCTTGCATCAGACCTGCAGCATCATGCCTGAGCTTGAAGCTCTTCACAGGAGCTGGGGAGAGGGTGTTTAACATCTCACAGCCACCCTGGGCGGCTTCTGCTGAGCTTCAGTGTCTTTAGGGCTCTGTTTACAAAAGAGCAAAATCCCCAGTTTCCAATTTGAATGCCACTAGTCATTTGTAACCTTAGAAAGCACAGTGTAACCAAACATGAAATCTGCTCCTTTTTCATTTCCACTCCACCAACCCTCCCTCTTCCGCTCTCCTTTGAACTATTCTCACCACTTGCCAGTGTAGTACAGCTTGTTAACTGCCTGCCATTCTGATTTTTCACAAGTTTGCCACGTTGCAGTGACAAGACCACGTCGGGGCCCAGATGCTTCAGAGTAAATAAATAGCACATCTGGGATTTGGAAATGGGCCGGCTCTATATTATGGAAAAAGCTGATGTGAAAACACATCCAAAGAATACACAGCTGGAAATCGTTAACTCTAGAAAGAAAGGGGGGAAAACCAGAAGAAAAAGGAGACAAAAACTCAGGCATTACTACTGCCTGAGATCTTGTACATTATAACTGCTGAGAAACAGAAACTCAGTTTACACAGCAGTTAAATTAATAGCATTCCTGAAAAATTGATAGTTTATAATAGTTGACCTCAAGCAACATAAAGGCAGCACAGGGTGGGAAGCTTGACTCCTCGCTGTCTGGCTTTCTTGGTTGTGTTTGGTAACATCCCAGCTATTTCACAGGCAAGCTGGTGGGAGGATGTTGGTGGTGGAGTGATGCGCCTGCCCTTCTGGAGCCACGCTGCTGAGAACTGCAGCAGTTTCCCAGGCCCCCGAGCAGCCTGTGTCACTCAGGGTGTGCTGGTCCCACAAAGGCACAGTGGAAGGAGACTGAAATGAAGGCAGTCATGCTCACAGCATCACTGCCGCAGGCAGAGGAGCAGCACCCCTAGTAGATGATTCAGGAGGGTGAACCAGCAGCAGCCACAGAGGGGGCTGCTCTCACCCACGCTCTGAGCCAAAATCACGTGCTATTTCCATCGAAGAAAGAATTTCAGCAAGGTAAAACCAGGACAGGGGAGGCACGAAGGAACCCAAAATAGATTGAAGTTGTACCTTTGGACTTTTTTGTTTTGGACAAGGATCTCCTTGTTAAAAAAACAAACAAACAAAAAAAACAACAAAAACAACAACAACAAAAAAAAACCAAAAAAAAAACCAACAAAAAACCACAAGCCTAAGCAACAAAGCCCTCAGACAGTGAAACTACTGTGAGCAAATATTTTAAGCACTGCTCCAATGGAGGCATGCATCATACAGGAAAGCTCCTACTTCATATGGGCACCAGTCCTCATGAGAACTGTCTATGGAATGCTAGAGGCTGCCACAGTCCCCATGCTCAGAAACCACCTCTCCTTCCACTAACTCTTTAATAGCTCAGAATGATCCTGTTTTTCCCAGGTGAGATAAGCATTGATT
Organism: Dasyornis broadbenti; assembly: GCA_013397935.1. NCBI lineage: Eukaryota > Metazoa > Chordata > Aves > Passeriformes > Dasyornithidae > Dasyornis > Dasyornis broadbenti. The sequence goes on along the minus strand of VZRN01001114.1, from coordinate 379,655 downwards.
GCAGCTCAGAGCCAGGAAAGCCAAAACACCAGGTATCCTCTGTCCTAAGGCAAAGCAGCAGCCTGTGCTTCTGCAGTAGGTTCATTGCACATCAGAGAGAAAAAAACATTGTGTAACTTATTTTTTTTCCGTTCTTGTTTGCCAGGCTTCCTTTCTCTGGTACACATTAATTTGGATTTATCATCGCATAAATGGAAAATGGAGTAATGGAGCAAACCCAGATTTCTAGACTAAAATATACCAACTTGGGCAATTTTGAATCTGTTGTTGCCTATGTATAAAATAGAGCTAATCTGCAGTAGTGTTAGGTGATGTTTTCCTGTAGTCTTGTATGTTTAAGAAGCCCTTAATTGTGCCGGATGCCATTTCAGTTTCTGCATGCCTCATGGTGATGCCTGAGTATTTCCTAGCATTTATTTTATTTACCCTAACAACACTCTGTTTTCATTTTACAGTTAACAAATAGGATACCTTGGCAAAATCCTTAAAGGATTTTGGGCATAAGAACCTAAGGACTGTCTCTAAAAGCATCCTGAGCTGCAGACATACGGGCGTGGAGTGAAGAGATGTGTTTGGTGCCTCTGTCCCTTACACGAAGGGAAGGACAGACAGCATTCCCCTTGCAGACAGCCCTACCCATGTTTCTGCTATGCCCTCATTTCTCACTTATTTAACCCTATGACCTTATTACCTTAACCCAGATTAGGCTGAAGGCAAGTGCTCAGTTGATCGCAAGTGCTCTAAAGCCTGAGGCTAAGAGCATGATATTTTGAGAGTCAGAGTCAGATCAAGCAAACTATGTTGAGCATGCCCATGTCAGCAAGCTAGGCCTGACCTGCCACAGGCTGTTCTGTCCTTTGTCTGTGTATTACTAATGATGCCAGCAGCAGTAACAGTTTTTACTATGGTCCTTTCTTAAAACCCCATGAAGAGCAGGCATTAGCTGCTCTGCAGACGCACCAGGTCATTGGGTTCAACTGTGTAATTAAGAATTAACTGAAAGAAATTGTATGGCCTGGGCAATACAGGAAATACATACCATAAAACAAATCTGCAGGAATTTCTGAAGCTGTGTTAATCCAAGCAAAACAAAATAACCCACAGAAGGCTGGAGATAAGTCCTGGCTTCCCAAACACTCCGTTCCCTCTTCCTCAGAGCTATTTTCAAAGTGACTGTGCTCATTTTCTCCAAGAAAGGTCTGGGGTACTCACCCTCAGGAGAGGATGTAGGAGGAAAGTCCAGAGTGGAGATGTCTCCTCGCAGTACTATGTCCATCTGATCTTACTGCAGCTATTTACTTGGCAGCATGATTTTTATGGATCCTCTTAAAAGGGTCCAGGTCCTCCTTTGGGGAATCCAAACCTAAGTTCAATGTCACAAATGATGTAAACTTTATATTACCCAATATTCAATGAAAGAGAGCAGCTGTGGCTGTGGCACCTGGAGGATACACCTGCCCCAGCTGCAGGTCTGCAGCCACATGGTAGCTCAGCCCAGCTTAACAGAGGAGCTGGAAGCTGTGCTGAGGAGCAGACAGATACTGTGCGTCAACAACTGGTTGCACAGCTGGTGCTGACTCCATGGATTTCTACAAACTCTTTGAGAATCAGGGACTTTGAAGGTCAGGCAACAGGCTGGCCAACCCAATGAGAGTTTTTTAAACAAGGGGCAATGCGGAAAGAGAGGATGACACACTGCCAGGTGAGGAGGAGGTGGAGCAACCCGCTGAGCAGAGGGTGCAGAGTGATGCAGGCAATGGAGACCTCATATACACCAAAACAAGGGCAAAGGGAGTCTGCCACTGGGTCCTTCCCTCCCACGGCTAGTAGGAGTAGGGCATCGCTGGAGACACATGACATGGAAGAGACGGTCCTGTTGCTGTTATGCCAGGGACTGCAGGCCAAGCACTGCCCTTCACACATGATGGGCCATGGTGAAGCAAATAATTTGTCAAAAATGGTTGGGTGCTGCTGAGTTCAAAGGACCATGAACACCTCTTTCTTGGTGGGTAGAGGTGGCCTGAAGGCAGCGCACTGGATGACAGGTTACATCTTGAACCAGTGTGAGTGAACATGAACACCCTCAGTTACTTGCCAGTTGTTCGGCTGCTGGGGCCAAGCTCTGCTCTCTGAGAAGGGGAGCCTGTCCAGGCTGTGTCCTGCTTCAGTATCTGAGACCTCAGGTACTTCTTGTCCTGCAGCTGCTGCAGCTTTATCTCCTCCAGACTTGGAAAATCAGCCTACCAGATGTCCTCTCCACAGCCCAGAGAAGGAGGGCAGCGGGGTGCTAGGCACTGTGGGAGACAGGCAGCAGTGGTGGCAAGGACACAGTGGAGGGGACCACATTGTCACAGTGAGTGCCAGGTGTGCTTCAGAGCTGTGTGGAGAATGCGTGGGCTGATGAGTGCTGACATGCCTGTGGTTGCAAAGACTGCAGAGGAGATGTTGCAGATGATGTGCCTGTGAAGCACTGGGGTACCTGTTCTGTGCCAGACAGCTCTCACCTTGACTATTATGTACACGTGCAGTTTGGCAAAGATCTTGGTGGGATTCTATGCTGTCATCACAAAAGCCAAGAAAGGATTTGATTTTCCAAGCTATTCATTTTAAGGAGTAGAACTTCTTCCGTCAAATCTTTTTTTTTTTTTTTTTTTTTTTGTAAATAACTCTTACACAATAACAGGCTTGATTTTTTTTTTTTCACCGTGAATCCTCACATAGTGTCAATAAAAATAATTTTACTTGGTACAGCTAAGTGTAAAGAACTGAATAAAAGCCCAAATACAAAAATCTGTGATTTTGGTAGAGCTAGAGTTCAGCTTAGCACCATCCAGAAACTTCAGGGCTAGTTTTACATTAGTGATGCTTCTTCCAGATGCTGACTGTTTACAGAGGTGGTCCACTTTGCACGGGTCTGTGTGTGTTTCACAAAATGAACTACAACTCTCCAGAGAAAGCTTGAGGTTTGGAGCAGTTTGCAGCTAGTTAAACTATTGAAGAAAAACAAAAAGCTGAAGTCACAGACACCACAAGCAATGGGTCAGTGCCTGTCAGTCTGAACTTGCCCGTGCTTATTTGAAAATATGCCCTCAGCCCATCTGGCTTTGCAAGTTTGTTTGATTGATTGTTTGTTTGTTTGTCTGTTGGGCTTTTCTTCTTGTTGCAGCACATTCGTTGCTTCTTAAGGAAAATGTGACTTTAGAATTAATACATAATGGAAAATGTTATGTCAAGCATTTCCTTGTGCTTTCAGTTTAATCTGTTAAAGATGATTTACTGATACACTGATTGTTTTTAATAAAAAGAGAGAGGTCCCTATTTCTAAGTTTCTCTAGAACTGTACTTTGTTTATGTACGAAGTCCAGTATGATGTTGCTGTCTGAACAGTCTTTTAAAGTATTGTTTGTTTTTAATGTACTGTTTATGGTGTTTGGTTTTTTTTAAGAGGGTAGGTTAGGACTTGTGTGAAATACAGGCAAACTAATTCTGGATAACAAACCTCAGGTTTTCTCGAGACTTGTTTCCCTCCTATCCTCTCAAGACGTCAGCACGAAACACTCTACATCCCTGAACTTGGCTGCAGAGGGTGCATTTTGTCTCCTCAGACTGGAGGAGGGGTCAGCAGAGAGCGGGGATCATCAACTGCACTCCTCTCTGGAGGGTGGCAAGGCCAACCCTTGCCCCGGTGGGAAACAAGGTGGTACTTCACATCTTGAGAGCATTCCACAAAAATGCAAAATCAGAGTGCCTGTCAGAAGCACTGAGCATTCCCAGTTGACTGGAAAATGGCTAATCTTGTCCCAGCTTACGAGAAGGACAAGAAGGATGGAAATTACAAGCCTGTCAGTCTCTCTTCAGTTACTGGTAAAATTATAGAGAAGATTATTTTGGGAGGTAATGAAAAACAGCTGAAGGACAATATAGCCATTGGGCACAGCCAGCACAGCTTTGTGAGGTGAAAGTCGTGCTTGTCAAACTTAATTTCCTTCTATGACAAGGTAATACACCAGTTATCAAGAGAAGCCAGTGGATGTAATCTCTATGGATTACAGCAAAGCTTTCAATACTGTCTCTCTCAGGATCCTTCTGGACAAAATATCCATCACACAGCTGGATAAACACATCATGTGATGGGTGAGCAACTGGCTCAGGGGTCAGGCATAACGGGTTATAGTGAATGGGGTGAACATCAGGCTAGGGACCTGTCACTACTGGGGTTCTGCAACCTAAGCCCAGTTCTCTTCAATAACTTCAGTAACAACTTGGATGCAGGACTTGAAGGCATACTAAGTTTGCAGATGATACTGAATTGGGAGGATCTGTTGACTCCCTCGAGGGCAGAGAATCCTTGCAAAGTGACTTTGACAAATCAGAGAGATAGTCAATCACCAACTGTAGGAAATTTGACAAAGACAAGTGCTGGATTCTGCACCTGGGATGGGGCAACCCTGGATGTACAGACAGCCCTGGGAATGAGAGGCTGAAGAGCAGCACCGCAGAAAGCAACCTGGGGGTCCTGGTCAAAGGAAAGTTGAACATGAGCCAACAGTCTGCTCTGACAGCCAGGAGGGCCAACTGTGTCCTGCAGGGCATCAGGCACAGCATCACCAGCCAGGCAAGGAAGGGGATTGTCCCGCTCTGCTCTGCACTGGGGCAGCCTCACCTCAAGTATTGTGTGCAGTTTTGGGCACCACAATATTAGAAGTATATAAAGCTATTGGAGGGTCCTGTGGAGGGCAACAAAGATGGTGAAGGGCCTTGAGGGGAAGCTGTATGAGGAATGTCTGAGATCATTTGGTCTATTCAACCTGGAGGAGACTGAGGGGAGACCTCATAGCAGTTACAACTTCCTCGTGAGGGGAAGAGGAGGGGCAGGCACTGTTCCCTGCTCTGTGGTGCCCAGTGACACAACCTGAGGGAATGGAAGTTGCATTAGAAGAGGTTTAGGCTGGAAAACAGGATTTTCGCCCAGAGGGGTGGTTGGGCACTGGAACCACTCCTAGGGAAGTGGTCACAGCACCAAGTCTGACAGAGTTCAAGAAGTGTTTGGAAAATGTTCTCAGGCACAGGGTATGACTCTTGGGATGATCCTGTGTAGGGCCCGGAGTTGGAATCAGTGATCCTTGTGCGTCCCTTGCAACTCAGCATATTCTGTGATTCTCTGATTTTAGACCCACAGCTTTGGGGCAATTTTCACATGACCATTTGACAGGTTACATCAATCCGTCTCTGGCATGCTCAAACAAGTGGGACTACATTGCTCCCTAGAGGCTGACCAGACACTCTCTTGGCCAAATAAAATGGTCATCCTTGCCAGATTTTGAATATATTATGTGTCTGTATTTTTCCCATCTACAGTCCCCTATTCATGAGCGTATGTTGAGTGCCAGTGTTAATTGCTTTCTCATCCCATGCCTCTGAGGTAGGAGAGGTCATCGCAGGCTGCATGGTGGTCTGTAGCTCTTGTCTGGGTTTCTATAAGAACCCTTTTTTGGATTTCAGGAATGTACATTTCCTCGAGACAATCTGTTAGCTTCTTGAGAAGGCTTGCAAGGCTCCATAGGTCAGAATAGTGGAGGAGTTTCCTCAGCTGGGTAATTAATTTCTGGTTTTAAAATTAAACTTTTCTCTTGTTTCTCTAACATTCACGTGTATTAGACATCTGAAAATTTCTTGGATCAGCACAGGCCACTAACTAGCATTGCATGTTAATTCACAGTGTTGTATCTGCACCTGCATCATCTATGAATCTATTGTATTTACTTTTCACCTTGTCTTTTGTAGCTTGAGATGTAAATTTTTCCCCCTGTTGACAACCTGACCCTACTGCTGAATGGCTTTGTGAGGACAGTGGTTCAGCTTCACAGTGAACTTCCGATTTCACAGGCACAGAGTTATTAGAGATTATATTTACTGGCTATTTTTCTTCAAGTTATATTTATAAAAACTTTGTAGAAACATTCAGCTAAAGGTATAGGGTTTGGGGGGGTTGAGTTTCATGTTCTAAATAAGAAAAAGAAAAGAGGACAAATATCATGCTAAAGTTGAATCGAAGCGGTGTTTTAGGGGGCTGGTGAAATTAACTGAAATATTTGCTTATGTTACCAAATTTTCTAATTTTGCTAAATTGTTTAACTTATGTTTCTTTTAATATTTCGTATTACAAGCTGAAAAGTTTCATTAGGAAAGCAGCTGTGGGAAACATTATAGCATTTCCAGATATAAATACTTCACATCAAAATAGTTATGCCTTTACAGCTTTATTCCCTCCTTAAGACTTCTCGCCTGAAACTTTCACCAAACTAACTCAGCCCAAAACCAGACTCACTGAGATTCCCTTTTTGGTATGTTCACTACTAATTTTTTAATACATAATCTCTAAGAAATATATGTAACATCTCTGATATAGATATAGCATCCTTCTAACAAGCATCTTGGTAAAGAAAATGTTTTCCATTAACGTTTTTTTTAATCTGCTCCCATTAATTCCTTGGTAGGTGTTAGAAACCTTTCTTTCAGTGCTGAATCTTGCACTGAGTCCATGACGTTTCCCCACAAAGTATTCAGTGTACTACTTTTTGTGATTAGTACTACATTTTCTATATATTTCCCAGAGTGCTAACCAAAACAAATGGAAATACTAGACAAAACCACTGCCACTAAGGAACAGAAAAAATTGCCCCTATATCTTACCTGTTCTGCACAGAAATGAAGTTCTGTTTTAAGGGGTAACTGGTTTCTGGTGCACCAGGCAACTTCCATTATCACCTTGCTACTGTCACTGGGGCATGTTTTGAACACTAATTCCATTCCTTCTGATGTCCTTTTTCAAAGGGAATACTTGTTTCTGGGCATTTTATTTTATTTACTCAGTCTTAACTCTCTTCTTTTTAATGCTTATTGGTCTATGCTTGCTTTACTTTCATCTTTCAAAAAAGAACACCCTCTTTTTTATCTTCTGGGGTTTTTTTTTCAGTCAGATATTCATATCTGAACTGGAATGTACATCCCTCTATGGTTAAATATTGGTGGTTCATTCTTGTTGCAATCTACTGGCAGCAAAGCAGGTAAGTTAATATTTCTGGAGGCTATAGGATTCCTTTCAACAGGAGAAAAATCCCTTCTTCTTTACAAAAATAAAGAAAGAACCAGAAAATCCAGGAAGAAAAAGGGAAAATATTTTCTTTCTTGTTAAGCCTAAATATATATATGTATGTGTATCTATATATTATATACATACACACACACATATATATGTGGCATTTTTCAAGGATTTCTGTGCTCCTTGAAGAGCATCTTGCAAAAAGTTTCCAAAGTCTGTGTCCTTTCAGGACATACTGAATTCTCCCCTTATAAAGGACAAACTAGCAATGTGTTGAGATGCAAACTCAGTCACCAAGCTCTCATTTCCATATCTGGCCGTGACAATACCTTATTTTCCTTTCCCTGATACACTGATAAAAAGTCAAGATAAAGAGAATTATATTCTGAAGAGTCATTCCTTGACAAAACCCACAGGGTTTTGTATCCCAAACTACTCCCTATTTAAATCCTTTCTCCCCTTTTAATTTAGCTATATCCTCAAGCCCTGAAAATTTAATTAAAATAGCTTGGTACTCTGATATTTCACTGGTCTTCCTGTACCACTAAAGGGCTGCTGGATGTTTAAAGTAATGCTGTTCTGTGCTTACCATGTGTAGTGATTCTAATGGGAAACTATGAATAAAATATTTATTGAAAATCATGCTCATTTTTTCTTTGTTGTAATGTTTGTGTTAATATCCTTATCTCTGGACCTCATAGAAAAATACAATATAATATGGCACCACTAACAGTAGGAATACAACGGAATACTACTTGAGGACAGTTCCAGCCTCCCCCTGTAAAATATGGTCAAAATTACAGAGCCACAGGGTCAGGCTTACTGGTGTGTGCTGCCCCTTTGGCCACCTTCTGCATCTCCTTTTCCAAAGACTGGCCCTATGGGCAAGGACAGTTTCATGTGTTTCCACCCTCCTTTCTTCATCACCCATTTTGGCTACTTCCTTTCCTTCAGCAGCTTTCTTCACCTTCCAACAGCTCTGTCACTATTTGTAAGGAAAAGTGGACACCTGAAGATGTAAAATTACATTTGTTAGGTTGCCTGTGAACATCTGGAGGAAGCAGTGTTTGTGCAATATCACCTCGGGACAGTCCAACACGGTACCAATTTGCTGCCCTGTGGCCTGCAGCATGGCAGCCTTTACAGACCCACAACTCCTCATTTTGTCTCTCCCCTTGTTTTTCCCCCGGGTACAGGCAATGATGTTTGGCACCATTGCAGGGCCAGGTGTCTCCCCAGGATCCTGCTGGGTGTGTGGGGCACCACAGTCAGGCTGCTGGGAGGAGGAGTCCCACAATACTTACCTGGCACAGAACTGATGGGGACAGATCTCAGTTTCAAAGAAGCAGGTTCGGTTCAGGATTACAAGCAGAGATTTGAGTCAACAGAGGAGAAGAACGTCACGCTCCAAACCAGTTTGAAATGTTTTTGGTTTTTTTCCCCACACTGGTTTGCTTTTTCTCCAGCTCAAGAACTCAGTAGAACTCAGCCATTCAATGAATGCCAGGCAGGAGCCACATCTCAATCCACAGCTTTGCAGCTCACTGGGAAAACTCCTTTTAGAAGCATGTGTTCCCCTGAACACAGGGGAACTAGTGCTCCCCTGAACTGAAGGTATCAGTTCCAAACCATACCTTGGACCATTCTGGCTATTAAAAAAAAAAAAATAAAAAAACCAAAAAAACCCACAAAACAAAACAAAAACTTCAGAAAAAGTACTAATGCTGGGCAAGGTGCCACACTCCACAAAGATGCTAAAACAGTAACTTCAGGACTTGGGAACTGCCCTGTAAATGTCATGGGATATTGGCCCAAAACTTTTATCCAGATTGCAATACCTCTCTTGATGGAAAAGCGAAACCCAGTGAGAGACAAAAACTAGTAAAACAGAAGAAGTTCAATGAGTTGTTCCTCCAAGCTGATCACACATCTTCATAGGTAAGCCTCTGAAAGCTGTGGATACTAGAGCTGGTCTTTCTGAAACCAGTGAAACACACTCCTGCACACACATCCTTGTACAACCTTCTGTTTTCTGCTGTATGCTGCATCTTTTTGCAGCACTGTGAGATAAATACGAAAAACTATTCCCAAATCATTCCCTCTCATTCATGAAGTTGTTTGGACACTTTCAGCCATGAAAGAAGCTACACCTTGCTCTGCCAGCTCAAAAAGTCTAGAGCTGTCAAGGTAATGGAACATGGGAATCAGCATATCGGACATTTGATTTCTCACCCCTAACACACTGTTGGTATTACTAAATGGAGTGCTCATAAGACTGAAATACAGGCTTTTGACATGGTTAGTTTCTCACATAGCTTTCTGCCTTTCTGGAGATGGAGGCATAAGCAGACTAAATCTACATTTGTTCAAAAGGAAGCTATTTATTCTTGTCAGAAAAATCAGAGAAAAGAAGACCTGAAGAAATATTAAAGTTGTAAAAGGGTTTGATCAACTGGAATGAGATAAACTCTTCAGTCTGATGAGAAGTCTGGAAAAACAAGAGACTCAGTCTAAAAACTAGGAAATTAAGAGTGAAAGGGGAATTCAGGCACAGCTATTTCAATCAAAAAGTAATAAGCATGTGGAATAAATTATTGCTAGGTGAAGCTATTGAAGCAAATAAGAGGAATGAATTTAAAAGACAGCTAGATATCTTTATGGAGAGAGCAAAAAACTTCACATCTTTCCTATTTATATTCTTTGAGTTAGATCCAGGACTTAAGTGTCTAAACAAAGGACCTAGGAAGATGTTAACTGCATAAATCCAGAAATACATCCAAAAAGTCCCAACTAAGTACTGCAAATGCTAGAAACACCTGGGTTACACAGTGCCAAACATGTTGAGACCCAGGACAGAGTCTCCATGTCCCCCAGAGCTGTGTCAGTCCATCCCAGAGCATGATGCTGGCTCCCACTCCAGTCCAGATTTGAACCAGTGTTCCCCAGGGGCTTGATGCACAGCCTGCCTTTGCAGCAGGCCAAATGCAAGGCAGGGCACCAAGTCCCACACAAAATACAGCAGCAGCTGCCATCTGACTTGAAAATTATGAGAGGTGCAGTGTTAATCTGTGCCATCTTTGGTATAGCGCTTTGATAATAACCTTGTGGGATAAATGTGGAGGATCCTGATGCTTTTTTTTCTGGATGGGACTGAAATCTGAATGTAAGAGGAAAGGGTGAATCCCTTTTCTCCAAGAGGGTTAATCATGCAAAAGAGCATTTCAGGCTTAGTCAGAGAAAAGGCAAGAAGTTGCATGAGTATGTCCTACTAGGTGGGCTGATGGGAAAAATTACTGTACAGTGCTTGCTCTTTCTCGGGATTGTTGCTATTTTTTGTATCACACCATCTGGTTCCATTATTTTTATTAGTCTGGGGTACTTCTACCCTGGCTGATAAGAGTACTCTTATCATATTTACAAGTTTTCAAAAATGCTCATTTCATTATCTCTTGAGCAGCTTCAAGCTGCCAATGGAGGACACCATAGGGAGACGGTGAGGTGGCTGTGGCTCACAATCTGGAAGATATGAGTGAGCTGGGCAATGTAAGCCTCAGATCATAAATATATGTTGGGCTCTGTCTGACATTTACAAGAGCCAAAAAGAGACTGTGGGCTTGATTTCAGAAACTTTTAAGACGTTTCAAGCTGTCTGCAAGATGTCCCCTTCTCTCCCCGCTACTCCCCACCCACTTAAATTGCAATCATATGCTATGAGAGTGGCTCCAAATAGCCTAGGACAAGAAACCATCAGGTCTTTCATTTAGGCTGAGTCATCAACCACTCAGCTGTTGGGACAGATTTACAGATGGGTGCTGGGATTGCATGCACTGAGCATCTGAAGCAGAGCTGGAGGCAAACGGAAGCAGATGGAGCAAGGTAGGAGAGGCTGCATGCAGATCTGCAAGGCTGCCCAGGCAGGATAGAGGATCCTAGGGACAGCCTCCTGGGAGGGTGGGAGCACTCCAGGGAGGCAGCATCCCATTCCTGGCTTTCTGTGACTGAAATAGCACCGTGTAATCTTTGCAAGGCCACAAGTGGGAAGTTAAGTGTGCAACTGGAGCTATTTTGCAATAAGTCACAGGTGCTGAGGGAGTTAACCTCTTTAAAGTTTAAACTGATTTACACACCTGCTTGCCTTAGTGCTGAAGAAAAAAAACTAGAAAAGCACCTTGGCAAGATTTGTATTGATAAGAAAGTATCCTGTTAAATTAGTACTGATAAGCACTCTGCACTGATTTTCTGAATTAACTCTGCATGACCCAAACAAAACGTGCTCAGTGGTGTAATTGTATTGTTCTTGGGTCTCTCTAGTAAGACTTTCTCCTTTACATCTAGTTCAGGGGTCAACTGAACAGTGTTAATGCTGTGGAAAACAGGAGTAGTGTTGGAATAGGGCTGGCACCTGGCTAGGAAGGTGACTGAGTCATCATCGGGAAGTAGGTCTGGGGATGCCTTGACTGAGGGAAAAGGCAGAGGCTGTTGAGAAAGAGACTCATCTGGTAAAGCAGGTGGGCAAGCATTCCTGCCAAACTGCAAAACACAGCAGGCTGCTATTTTTAAAGCACAGAGGGTAGTTATAATTTGGAGAAAAGGTGAGAAATTACTTCTGAAACACCCAACTTTCATTTTGTTTCTTTTAGAGAATTTGTAGTGCTTCTATATCTGAATTTCTGCTACAGAATGGTGAGTGATTGCTCATATGAAGATCATGGCTTACATAAAGAATGCAGAGGCAAAAATCTGCTCATATCTAATCCTGACTCTCAGACTGATACAAGCTTTAACCTTGACCACATCACTTAACCTCAAAGGAACAACTTGAGGATTCATTAGCTGGTCCTTGAGGACTGCTTTGAAGATGAAAAAGGCTTTATAAGTGGCAAATATTATTATGTGTTCTGGGAACTGGAAATTTTCAATGTTTGTATATATAATCATTTACAGAGGATTTGCTACATAAAAGAAACTGTAAATTTTGCTGAAAATTGCTGGATTGAAGATAAGAACTGCCTTTTCCAACTGAGAGGATTTTTCATTGCAGCCTTTCTCTTCCTTTCCATAAAGCCTTTACAACATCAGTCAGAGATGACTTGTTTCACTTGTTTCAGAAGGAGCAGTTGCAGTGGTCACTTGTTGGTCAACGAGTGCAAGGGTGAGGGAGAAGGTTTGCAGGGAATATGCTCCTGAGCTACCCAGTGCAGGTCCACAGTGTGGGCTCATCCCCAGCCAGGAGGTTAGGTAGGTTGTGTGAGGTGCCTTCCACAGAGACCCTGTGCAAGAGAATGCAAATCAGCACTCACCAAAGCTTCAGTGCCGTGTTGACAGCAGATATTAAAGTGAGCAAGAGCATGGAAGCGCTGACTGTAAGGAGGTGGTTGGTTCCATTGGCTTCAAAGGAAGATTATGTATTAGCATCATATTAGGATTTCTCCTTTGAATCAGCTTTCAAAGAAGAAAGCAGCTGCTGTATATCATAAAACAGATTTGTATAAATGTATGAACAGGTTTAGGAGGCATATCTTCAACAAAATGGGACTGAACTCTAATTCAGGAGGAGTCTCGCCTTCACAGGTTCTGCCTTTCCCTACATCATTCAAGTTTGTGATAGTGCTATTGACAACAGCAGCATTAAGTTTGTGTGCTGATAAAAGCAAAGAATTGTCACAGAAGGGGTAATTATTTAGGGGTATGTATCCTAATCCAGCAGTGAGCTGGGTGAGAGCGTGGTATCGATTACCTTGCTGAGCCTGCATCCCACTGGCAAGAAAGATTGCAGTGCTCTCAGAGGCAGAACTTCCTTGTGCAGCTTTTAAAGATCTGTCAAAGACAAATTTGCTTCTGGACCATGTACTCTTAATTAATTTATATTATTGTTGATACAGCATGCATGCTGTCTACAGGCTATGAGTGCCCAATGGACTTGAGCTTGCTGCTTCCACATCAATCAATTTCAGGCATGTTTTCCCCTTAATCTGTGTGAAATTGGCTGGCTCAAATCCTATATTCTCCACTTAATCAAATTGCTTATTGAAATCAATGGAGATTCTGACTGAGTAAGGACCACCTTGTTTGTCTGATCGCCTCTGCAACAGTCATGCGCATTTGTATACATGAAATAAAGAATGGAAAGAAATGGAAATTACACAAGGACGTTCGAGCATACAAGGAACAAAAAAAAAAATGAAACTGTGTAGTCAAAAGGTGAGGGCACTGAACGTTTCTTCTCAATGAGACTTTTTCACTTTTTTGCTTGACTGACAATAGCTGATTTGCTATGAATTCAAGAAAAAGGGGGAAGAAAAGTGAGAATATTTTACATACCAGAATAAAATGCTCTCTTGAACATGTAAGGGTTTTGTTTCTCACACAAGTGTGAGTCCTTTCTGCCTCCAGAGAAACCACTCAGAAGTGGGACATCAGGAGCTTCCAGTAAACAGTTGTTTGGGGATCATGCTGAAAATGCAAAGCCGCAGTTAGGACAAGTAGGCATGTTCATGTTTGAATCTAAAGAAAACATAAATTGCTGGACAAAATGGAAGCAATATCTGGAAACTCCTCATGAGCTTCTGCTGTTCTCTCTCACGGTACTTTCTCATTGACCAACACCAGGAAAAACATCCTGCTGCAAAGTTGTCTTTTTCTTCTCCCCATTTATTTTGGAAGACCTGTTTGTTTCCCATTAGGCACAATTACTGGCACTAGGATAAGTGTTTGGGCTCTGTACATCGCTATTGTCATCCCTACTCCCCAGATATCCAACAGGTTGCCAAGTGTTCTGCTCAGGAATGCTCTCAGGCAGGTACCTGCTCTTCACTTGGGCAGCACCCAGCAGCGTGGGACTCTCAGCCTCTCCAAGGGATACAACTTATGGAATGAAAAGTTGAGCTTTTCAGAGACCCCTAACACAGTGAGGTTATCTCAACTTACCTCAGCAAAAACAGGAATTTGTGGGACAATCATATTGTGCACTGCAGGATCGGTGAGTAATTCAGCATCTGGCACAAGCAATCAGTAATACCTGATCTGGTTGGAGAGAGAACCGAAGCATGGAGAACAAGCTCTAATTACCTACACTATCTTTAGAACATCCAAAGTATTTTTGTACTCCCTATTACCTCTGCAGCAGACACTTCATTTTTCCATGTAAAAGATTTTAATTACATAAAATGCTTAATTAGAATCTTAATTTCCATTTTAGAAAATAAATACACCACGCAAATTTGCTGTGCAAATCACTGTCTTGCTCTTAATTTCTTTAACAGTCCTCTCAAACTTTTCAATAGATGCTACCACTTCTCTTCCCATTGACAATGTCTATGGGGATCTTGAACACCAGACTTATTACTGCTTCTCTCTGCAGCTTTATTTAAAGGAGAAAAAACTAGGTCTTCTGCCAGGCCTTCCTTCCCTCAACTTCTCCCTTGAATACCTTTCCTGCAGACATCCTGGAGGACAGCCAGACTGCTGGTTGGAAAGGTCTATGTTATAGAAACTGATTTTGGCAGTCAAAAACTGGATATGTAGTAGTGAAGTTTGTATGAGAGCAAATCTTGTATAAAAGAAAAGCACCCGCTTGGGACAAAGATGGGATCATATGAAGCAACCAAGATTAGAGTGGGATAAGTAAAACTTGGCTTTATAGAGGTGGGGAAGTGAACAGGGAAAGGAGAGGGGTCAGAAAGGTAGAGGGCTGGGGAAGAACATGATGGGTTTGGGGGCAGAGGGCAGGAGGATGGGGCAGCAGGGGCTCAGGAAACTGCCAGAATGGAGATGAATGCAGCAGGAAGAAGATCCAAGAGGGCTTCCAGGGGCTTGGGTGTGTGAAATACATTTGGAAGCTTGACTACAGCTCCTTGCTGTGGGGCAGAGAAATCTCCATTTTCCCAGTAGTGGATTGAAGCATGGATCACGCTAAATGACTTGGTGTGAGGATCCATAATCCACTGGCATATTTTTACATAGAAAACTGTGGTTTGACCACACAGATACTGCCTTTTTTCAGCAGATCTGGAATCTTGATTTTAAAGTTCATACTCACTCTCCAAATCATTTTTGACTGAAAATTTGCAATGGAAAAAAACTCATGGAAGACTCGTCTTTACCCTTCTTTTATAAGCTGCTGTACTGTAGCTACAGTCACTCTAGAAATCTGTGGCCACACTACATGCCAGCTGAATGCCTGCTGACTGTGGCTCTCCTTAGAGCTCCAGAACGGGAGAAACCTACTTGTGTCATACCAATGTACTCTGGCAGAAGAAGGAATCCCTCCAGTACTTTAGCTTGTCCACACAGCATCATGTAACAGCATACACAGGAACCTGAACAAGGCTTGGCCCCCTTGCAGAGGTGCTTAAAGGAATGCTGGCCTTTTAGCAGAGCTTTTTGCTTGACTCCAGCATCCCACCTCTCTGCAGAGCTACTATTCTAGACAGAGGTTCATCTGTAACACGCTTACACTGCCTGCAGCTGGCTTGCAGAGCAGATATCTGCGCAACGCTGCACTGGGTGGGGCAGATGTCCCTTCCCTGCAGACAAAAGGCTGAGCTCAAGCTGCAGAAGCTGGCAGCATTGAGGTGCTGTAAGGCTCTGTGTCCAGCTGCCAGAAGGGATAGTCACAACAGCCACGGACATTGGTGGAGAAGATGCCAGAGATGACATGTAGCACCAGAACACCTGTGACGGTTGCAGCAAGGCCAGGGCGAAGCCTGATGGAGTGGGCAGTCGTAACAAAATGGCTGAAAACAGAAATCTCTCTTTGTGAATGAATATATGGTATCTGGGGATAAGTTCAAGGAAACATATCAAAAGTAATGAATCCTAGCTAAAACTCTAGGCATTATTGTAACACCATGTGTTATACTATTGCAAGCCTCTTGCTGTGCAAATCTGAGAGCAGTAGGCATCAATCTGTTGGGGGATTAAAGTACAAATAAGCAGATAACCAGTACATGAATAAAACAAATTGAAACCAACCTGCATATCAAAGGAATCTGTGACAAGTGACATACTTTCACACGAGTGATTGGAAAAAGGAAAGAAAAAAAAAGCCAAAGAAATTTAAAATAGCAAGATGTTGGGCAAGCTAGAGTTAAATGCAGTAGGATAAAACGCTTTCTTCATGTAATATCACTGCCTTCCCAGGACTTACACCTGAGACTGACTTGGCCCTCTTATTTAATTACATGCTGATAAACCATCATGAGATCTCATGGGAAATCTTGCAAGATCTTGTGACAGATATTAAATTAGCATTTGTCTTCACTGTAAATATAATCTGATCAAAAACATTTCATGTGTGCAAAGAAGCCAGGTTTGAAAAAGAATGTTTCAGCTATGGAAAGAAATAGCATCTATAAAATCAGCCATTGTGGAAGAAAAGAGGTAAATTATCAGATTTTTTTTTCTTTGAAAATGCAGAACAGAAGGGGTGATATGCATGATACACTTGTACATTTATCCCTTACACGACACACAGAGTCTTATTGAAATGTGGACGCAGTTTCTCAATTATTTTAGTCTGAGCTACTGTCCAAAGCACTGAGTGATGTCTGGTCTACTACAGCAAGCCAGTTGTTTCCACCTCTGCCCTTCTGCTTGCCCCAGGGTCTGTACAGCTGGAGCTGATCCAGCCTAAAGCACATCTTCTCTCTCAGGTATCTTCTTCTGAATTGGAGCCATTCCCACAGCTGACTCCCTGAATGGAGGCAGGAGAAAAGACATCACACGTCTTTTTTGGTGAAGGTGTGCTTCAGTACTTGTATCAGGGTCCCTTGGTGCAGTACCAAAGGAGTAACTAGACTTTTACCTGGAGAGCTGTAAGACACAGAGAATGACTTCAGGGGAAAAAAATGTGAAATCAAGACAAATAGGAGCTTCTGGAAATTTCTCCTTTGCAGTCTACCTATTAGGAGCATTTAAAGGTCCCTAGACCTGTCATTTGCAAGCTTCCTGCTCCTTCCTTGCAAACCTTGGCAAGACAAGGAAGCAGGGGGTACTCAAGGCTGTGTGGTTTCAGAGCTATTGGCAAGCAGGTCTGAGTTGCGTCCTGAATCCTAAACAGATCTCCCACCTTGCAAAGCACTCTCCTTGGCAGAGGTGAAAAGGACACAGGGAGAGGAGCATGTCCTCTATGGCAGCATTACTGGTGAAGCCCATGGCGAGCAGGGCAAGGACAAGAAGGGGTGACTCTTTAGATGTTTCTCTTCTTTTTTTTTTTTTTTTTTTTTTTTTTTTTTGTTTGTTTTCTGTGAGTTTAGTATTGGACAAATGCCAAACACTTGAGTCTTTATCCAAACTAGATATTCAACCCTTTCACGATTTTCTCATCAATTGGGATATAACTCCTAACAATGGGGATATAACGTTGACTTAGCTTCACCAAGAACAAACATGTAAAATAAATAAAGGTGTTGAGTTTCTGTTTCAACCTGGCCAGTTCCTAGTAGGAGGGCAGCAAAGATTTTCTACAAAGTAAGCAGTGAACCAAAAGAACCCTGTTTTTCTCGGATGTGTCATATGATTGCATAAATACATTCAATCTTATTGGAACTGCTTGTAAATAGAAGAAAAGCAAACAGGGTGGGGGGAAGGGAATGTTAAAGGACAGTGACAGTGGAAAATAAATGGTAATTGCTTTCAAAACCGAGAAGAAAGGAGTAGACGTAGCAAAACTATTAAACATGCAGTTTCATATTCTAGCATCATGTTCTCTTAAAAGAGCCTACCTTTTTATTTTTTTTTTTCTCATATTCTTGTGTTGCTTCTTTATGATTTAGTCATTATGAAATATGTTCCATTAGACCTCCTAAAGACATGAAGTGAGGACTCCAAAGGGAAGAGCTGACTTAAAGTTTGGAAGTTAGCTAGGTGTTTCTTTTCTCTCCACACCTACAGTAACCATACAGGTTTTCCTTCAGGATTTGTTTCTGTGTAAAATAGAAGTCATCCATGATCCATTTTCTCTTATAAACTGGAGAAGAGAGATCAGAAATCTAGGATGATTTCTGTGTCTGGTAAAAGGAGTGCTTTAGAGCAGCTCAAGTAGATCCACTGAAAGGTAAATAAGGTGTTTTTATTAATGGCACGTATGCTGCCATAGTGATATAAATCAGTAAAAAGGGCCTGCTTTGGAATTCTGAAGACAAGAGTCTCAGCTGCAAGTCCAGAATACCTGATGGGATGGAGAAAACATATTTCCTTTATATCATCTTAATATCATATTAATATATTTGGCACATTTTAGAGAAACCTCTGGGTTTCTCTAAATGCCAGTCAGTTTTGCATGGTCCCAGAGGTCAAGCCAGGTGATGGCTTTCTGAGGCTTTGGAACATCCAGGTCATGCTTCTTCTCCCCTGTGTGGGAATTCGGAAGGGCACAGTTCAAAGCTCCCAAGCTTTAATACCCCACCTGGAAATCACTCTGCCACAGCTTTATTTTCAACATGCAAGTCTCATGTCACCTCATCTAGGATGAAGAAGAGCACAAGGACAGGCAAAGGGCAGTGAGGTTCCCAGCATTTGTCCTCCAAGATTACAGTGTTATTTTCTCTGTTATGTGATGTTTGAGCTCTGGCCTAGCTGACTTTACAAATAGTTGACTTATCTGATTGAAAAAGGGAGGCTGAATTTGCTTTCAGAAGTTGTGTCAATCTTTTCTTGAGCTGTGCTGTATGGTTTATCTCCCGGGGAATGCTGAAAGAGCCTTGTTCGGCTGCTCTCCTCCACAAGGAGGAACTCCTCAAAGGGAAGATGAACCAGGGAATGATTCTCCTTGAAGGAAGTGAAGACTTAGTGAATTAGTGGATTTCAGTTTTCAGACATGATCAAGTACCTAAGAAATTATTGACCATTGCTCCCTCTAGATTTCAGGACAAGGTGATGGGACAGCAAAACATGACTGCTGGGAAAGAAAATGATGGCTTTGTAAAAAGACCTGAGTTGGCCTGATCACAGTGGGTGTCACATATTCCCTCTTCCTTACCATGAGTCTGTGTGATCTCCCCCTGAGATAAATTTTTGGGATGCTAGACACCACATATGCAGATTCAGAGAGGAATGAGACAGTGAAAAGTACATTAATATGACTTCTTATGTGGCTCACTGTTGCATTAAGAGCACAGAAATTTGGCAGAAAATAAACCTCATGTTCCAGCTGGTCCTCAGAAATCAGGACTGCATAGGGTTAGATTAAATTCTTATTAGAACCAACTAGGCACTGTAAGTCTGGTGACATTCAGTAAAGTGCCAAGAGCACAAATAGTGTGGGTTACACTGTAAGTCTGGTCTTATTCACAATCACAGATTCATAAACAGTGCAGTTTACCAATTCAAAACTGTAATTCTGATCAAGTTCAATAAGAACCTTCACAATCCAGATTCATGAATAGTGTGGTTTGTTGGATCAACAGATTATAGATTCTTGATAGAATGGCGGTGATAAATTCATAAGACTTACAAGATATAAGCATGTAGCACTATGTACAAGTGTTCCTGGGTATACTCTGTTGCACTCAAAGAAGCAAGACTTACCAAAGAGGCATCTCTGCTTTGGGGAGGAGAGAGGAGCAAGCCCCTGCAAGGTGATCATATTCTCATCCTCTGCCAGGAAGGATTACAAAAGCTGGATTTATACTTTTGGGAGAAGTGGAGGTGACACTGTAGACAAATATTCTGTTACTGTTTTCATAAAAGGGGTGGCAGGAAGCCACTTGATATCTAATTGAGGGACATCAAGAGTTACAAAGAGAGACAGTATAGAGGTTGTGGGGTTTGTGTAAGGGCGGAATAGAATCACCTTCATATCACTTCTGCTACTTGGTCAATTGCAGTGATAATGCACCCTAATGTATCATCCCCATCACAGACTGTTATGCCCACAGTAACCCCTTCACCACATATCTCATGGCATATCTCATGGCTGTTGGTCTCATTCCTACACTCTCATAGGTATTTTCTTGGCTGTAGGTGTGAGAAAAAGTAGGTCAAGAAGATGGTGTTCAGGGAAATTTTGCTGTTCCTGGGGAAAAAATCAGGCAAACTTTTAGTAGTCTTTTTTACATAGTCTTTTATCCTTCTTTCCTGCACTTTGCTTTTGAAATCAGTTTTCCTGATACAGTTCTCATTGTCACAATTTGTATACTCACTTGTGGTTTTTCCAATTGCAAAAAATTTTACTATCCAAAGTTTTCTACACCTTTTTGCTACACATGTTCTTATTATATGAGTAGTAAATTGCTCTATCCTTTTAAGGACTTAGTCTGTTATTAATAGTTTTGTTTCATACCTGTAATTTAAAAACCAGAACATTCTTTGTGCACATACTCACCACACAGGCTTGTAGTCCTCAGGTCTTTACACAGGAGAAATGCTACAGTGTTTAAAAGAGTAATTTTCTTAAAGAGAATATATAGACTGATCTTTCAGTATTTCTGCTTCAATAAGGCTTTGCTTTGAAATCCTGAATACATACTAACACAACTGGTGTCTACCACACTGTTTTGAACTTCTGCAAGAAGTAAAGGACGAATATCAGAGTTTTAGATCTGATTTTAAACCCATTTTTGTAGAAGGAAAATTTAAAAGCTGACAAAGAAATTTCAAGGTCAATAAGTCATTGTAAATTGTGTGTGTGAGAATTAGCACTGCTGACAGTGTGCAACATGTACATCCTTGCCATGAGTCAGATCAGGGATGCACCATCTATGCTGGGTTCATGTTAAGAGTTACCTGTAAGGGTAAAAATCTATCTAAGCTAATTGAAAAAGAAGCAAGGTGATTAATGACCAGTGACATCCATCAAAAGAGACAATACTCTTGAATAATTAAATTTGGAGTCTCCATAATGTCATTAATTATAAAACACATTGAGCAAATTCAACTTTGAAAAATTGCTTTGACAAATGTCATGATTACTTTTTGTAATAATATAAGCTACACAAACCGTATATTCTAGAAACATTGCTATCAAGCGTAGTGATACACATACTGTAAGAATTTCACTCCTATCCAGAGAAAATCCCAAAGGTCAGTGTGCCTGTGACTGAAAATGTTGCCCCATTGCAGTAATCGGAATTTTAACATTGACTTCAATGGAAACACGCTTTCCCCCAAGTATTTTCAGAGGTAATTGAGCCTAACATGATGAATAGACCATCTGTACAGCCATGAATCTTAGCCACAGAAAACATTTAGAACTAATAGGAAAGGAAGTTGTAGGACCTTTTTGAACCAGGCTCCAAAGAGCTGGTATTTCACTGTCACAGGTAATAACAGAGAACTTGTGATATCTAGAAAAAACAGATATGTTTAATAAAGAAAGTTGAAAAATACTCAGTTCTTCCTAGAAAGATTCAACACACTGGTTAAAAAAGAGCATGATTCAATCCCAGTAAAGTGCTTTCAAAATACATGTGTGTGTCTGTGTAGTTTGGCATGAATTATTGCACGTCTTTTCCAAAAAAATACTCCAGGTCTGGAAAAGAATCCCCATTTATTTACAATTCTAAATCAACAGATTATTTATCAACCACATAAATAAAGGTGATCCCACAGAATATCAAGATGCAAATATCTGTGGTTTTTCATTTGTCATTAACTTCTTTTTTTTTTTTCCTTAATTATAAACATTTATTCAAACATATATATGACTTATGGTAGTATCTTCCTCCTATGAGGTGTTTCTATTTCTATAGGTTTTACTTTAGAATTTAATTTGGCTTTTGTCCATTTTTGGGAGGAACTTGTAATAGGACGATATTATTTTTACAGACATGTTAAATATTAATCCAACCAGCACACAGTTTATATTATCCCAAAATAGAACTTCCTGAAGGGAACTACTACAGTTTCTTCCAAGAGCACATTTTTTTCTGACTTCCCCCAATAAGGAAGAAAATTTCACATGATCATATTTTAAGAAAGCTGCCCATATTCATAATCTTTTCTATTCCTTGTCTTGACTTCTGTTTTTGTCCCTCCTGAATAGTTTTTCAGGACTAATATTGCTACCATTTTTTTAATTCCTCCATACAGGCGGGCAAGTTGGTTGTAGTTAGGAAAAAATTATCTGCTTCTCTTTCATGTCAAGACCCTTCATGCCATTGTGGTGGGGCAGTGGGCTCTTGGCTGCATCTCTAGAAGAAAGCAGGGCAGTACCCAAGTGGCTGCAGAAGAGCCCTCTGGAGCAGAGGCAATGCAGAGGCAGTCCTGAGCTTTATCGAGCCCCATAGCAAACAGGCGATTGTCTCAGACTGCAGCTGGAGAACTGCTAGAGAAAGCAGCTGTAGAAGACAAAAAAAGGCTGCTCACATGCCAACAGGAAGGAATTGGTAATGTCACTGAGTTTACATTAAGAAGCACTAAGGGGAGCACAGAAGAACAGCAAAGTGTCCAACATCTAGAAATATCTCAAAAGAGTCTGAAGGATCCCTGAGGTGTGGGAGAAGAGGGCCTGGAGCTTGGAAGCAGCAGAAGGAAATGAGGGCACTTAATGCTTCCTTTTGTTACTGGGAAAGAGACCCAACATCATCCTTCACCATCCATGCAGGGAAGGGATACCACAGGCAGTGCTGGCTCTGTGCTGTGCCAGGCCGAGTGCTGGGGCTGGTCATGGCACCCAGCACCTTACAGCAGTGGTGCTGCTGCTTGCCATCCACTCACAGCTCCTGACTGAGGGATTGCTACAGGGTCACCTCAAAGCAGAGAGTGCATCTGCTTTGAAATGTTTGTACTTTGTCTCCTGGTCTGTGTCAGGCAGTGGTAGAGCTGGGTGCTGTAGGATTGCTTCTACCTGGGAGCAGCCCTGGGGTTGGGCCCCAGCAGCTGCTTCATCCCCTTCTGCTGCCAAACCTCCCGTCCATCCAGCCATGGCTTTACACAGTGCTGCACTGTACTGTGGAGAGCTCTAAATATTTCCTTCTTTGTGGCTTCTGCCTCTCATGTGTCCCACAAAAAACCAAAATAACATCACCATAAAACCCATCCTGCAATCCCTTCCTCCCTGTAGGGTCCACCTGTCCTGCTGGAGAAGGTAGTTAAAATATGTGTAGTAGTGGATAATATTAAAGGAATAGAATACCCTGTAGTTTTGCAACCTTACTTTTGTACATTAAATCTGAATGTTGTCAACTGTGGTGTATATTTTTGTGAACCTGCTACATTTAAATATGGAGCTACCAATTCAAAGAGTGGAGTAGATATTTAGCAGTGCAGGGAAACATATAACTGACACCTGCTTTATACAAACCTCACACCCTGTGTACAGGCAAAATTACAAAGGAGGCATTTGTTGAGATCTTTGTTTTTACTACATAAACACTTGGACAGGAGAAAAACCAGCCTTGATAGGCTGATTTGGAAATATTTTTAAATACCCTGCAGGCATATAAATTTTGGAAACACCACAGCAAACAGCAGCTTCCATATTAA
The DNA here is from genome assembly GCA_013397935.1 of Dasyornis broadbenti. Classification (NCBI taxonomy): domain Eukaryota; kingdom Metazoa; phylum Chordata; class Aves; order Passeriformes; family Dasyornithidae; genus Dasyornis; species Dasyornis broadbenti. The sequence goes on along the minus strand of VZRN01001114.1, from coordinate 356,128 downwards.
ACACACAGGAATGGCTGTGTTTAAAAAAATATGAAGGCTGTAATACAAATCAGCATGTGTCAGGAAGCTGAAAGTTAGGATGGTGCTAAAGCCTCCCTCTCATCTTAGGTCATGGTTGCTCAACACAATGTGGAGCACAACCCTCACTACATCAGTCGCCAAACAATGGATTTCCTTTCAAGTGTTTCTTGCTATCATGAGAGTTTGTGCCCCATCTTCCAAGTTATATAAGCAGATGTTTCTGTGTTTATGTATGTAAAATTTATCCCAATATTAAACTGGAAGTACAATTTGGTGGTATGTATAAAGACGTTCTTATAAGGTGGTATGACAGTCATTTCTTAAAGTAACCAATTCAACCTCTTTGAACTTTTTGTAAACAGATGCTTGAATAGCACCATGGAGCTGCTGTGGCTGAAATCCTACTGTAAATATTGTTTTCTCACTGGAGAACATTGCTAGGTTTACAGTCACAGCTAAGATGTTACTTGGCAATAAAATCATCATCTGAATTACAATCCAATGTCATTATATCATCTGCAACATCTGTAGTCAGGATATATTTGGCATTTCAAGGTTGGAAGGAGGGAGAAAGCATCCTCAATAACACAGCAGTGCTGAGGCTTGGGAAGAGCCACAGGGGAATTAGGTTGCCTCCAAACACAATGCTGCTTTCAAATGCTTATTGTGTGGTGGGGAATGGCCTCTGGAAACTATTATTTTAGAAAGAGCAACACAAAACATCCCTGTTTTGGAGAAACTTAATTTAGTCAACTGTAATTGCGAGATCCATAGAGGAGCATAAGTAGCAAATCATAGTGATACTGCTGAATGCAAGGGAGCAATGGTTTCAGGTCATGCACAGCAAACAGACAAGGCTTCAGAGGCCTTCAGGACAGAACTGGGATTACCTGTGCAGGAGGGTAATTGTAGAAGAGGCTGTGCTTATATTAGACTGAAACATAAAGCCCCATTCATCTTTTGTTATTCTGCCTCTGCAAAGGCTGCTTGCTCCTGTCCTATGCCCAAATCAAAGGAACTAAAAGCCCAGTCCTGTTCCTTTGGATTTATTGCTGCAATGGAATTTCTTCCTCCTGCAGTCAAAGATAAGATTTTATTTTTGCTTGAGGCTCTTAGATCATAAGGCTGGCTTTGTGCTCATCATTCTGTGTCAATCATGCCTGTTGCTCACTCCATCCTAATGAATAACAAGGAAAAGAGAGTGACTTGCAAGCCTAAACCCAGCACCGTGACCATTCCTCATTAGTGATTGCCATTAAGGTATATAGAGCTTCTCTCCTGGCTAGAGGAAAACAGTTTTTATCGTGCTGTTTACTTCATTTTCCTGATGTCTATTTTGAGTGGCAGCTGCAATACATATTTGTAAGGCTCACTTAATTTTTGACCACTATTAGCAAAAGCAGAATAGAAGAGCATGTACAAAGAAAAAGGGAAAGGAATGAGCTGTCAGAGAGTGAAGATGTGAGACTCTCCCCGATCCTCAGCCATGCTGCTGTCAAGCAAGAGACTGATAAATTGCAGATTTTTTAAGAAATTCATCTATAACCCTTGGGGTAGAACATCTCTGCAAGCAGCTTGAGTCACCTAATCCACAGATGTTATGCTCTTGGTTTTCCAGGCATACCAGAATTAAAAGCATATTTTATACATATTTTCTACTGAGCCCACTTATTTTTTTCCTTATGATGTTGCTTGGAAGATGCAAGCCTTCAAAGTTGAGAGAGCTGGCAAAAATACCTATGGAGGTGCAAGGATGTTATAGCATGAGAGAAAACGAGGGTCTGGCATAATAGATAAGGGGGAAAATGAAGATGTTCCTTTCAATTAAGCATGTTTTTCAAACAATATTTAATGTTTTGCTGCTGGGTAAAATAGCTTAATTATTTCTGATGCTTGTTGACAGCTGCAGAAGTGAATGAATGGAGAACAAGCTGCTTTCTCCATGATGCCCAGGTAAAAAGAAGATAAGAAACAGTGATAGCTCCATTCTTCACAACTATATTTTTTTAGCTGAAACATCAGGCTTAGGAGGATAAAGCAAAATCCAGCTTGTTAGTTATACAAGGATTACTAGGAAAGTTTTGTCACAATTTGTTTTTAATGAACAGCCATTAAGAACACCGCCCAGGCCATGAAGCTTCAAGGACCTTGCCAATCCCAGCTACTTACAACAGTCCCCTTCTCCCAGCATTCAGCTGCACAATGTTCAGCCTTACCTAGCAAATGAAAGTTAGAGCCAAACTCTCAAGTAATTAAAATATTAAATGGGAAGAATAGCATAGGACAACTGTAGGAGGTAATACAGTTGATCTCTTCCTAAATTATAACCATCTTTATCTGTATTATTTTTGGTAAGTGCTTCTCTAGACCCAGTGTAGGGAAGGTCAGGGGTGAACACCTCACAGCTGGCTTGCTGCAAAGCTTCCTTTCTGCTCCCAGTTAATTCTCTTACTCTTCAAATAAACTTCTTATGTACCTAGAGAATATTAGCAACCTTCCCTCATGCTTCTTTTTTTCTAGACTAAATTTTACCAAGTCAGTCCTGAAGCAAACTGCTGGTCCTTCCTGTTGATCTCTGCCAACTGTTCCTGTCTGAGGGTCTCTTGCACTGTGGTATCTGACAGCCCTCCTGGTACCGAATTCAGCAGAGAGACCTGCTTATCTGAGAACTGACACGCCGATCTGTTACTTACTGTTCTGCAAAGAGGAAAGTGGGTGTTTAGTATCTGTGTCTTGCATGCCTCCTTTCCTCCAGACTCCAGAATACTTTACCATGCTCTTCTTACTTTCCCTGAAGTCAGGGCCGAGGCAAGGCATGTGGCACTGAGTGTGCACATGCAGGCAAGGTATTCTGATTGCTGCATTTGGGGTTACTCCATCACACACCTCTACCACCTGCACTGAGCAGCCTCATCGGGAGGGACCCTTTCTCTGCAAGCACTTTGGACACGCTGTGAGGGCCAGAGCTGCCTGCCTTGTGGGGCGGTGCCAGCAGCAGAGCACTGCTGGGCATCCCTGCTGTCTGTCAGCAATTGTGGCCCTCATGGGGGAAGATTCAGTGTGAAGTTACTGCCAGCCACCCACCACAATAGGGCCTTGGCAGCTCTGGCCACAGAGGTGCAGCTGGGTGCAGATTCCTTTATAATGGTATTATGCAGTCTCGATGGCTGTCGGCATGGAGGAAGTCACAGAAACCAGGAAACAAGATAGGCATGGATATTGTTTATATATGCATGTGTGCACATGGTATTTGCATAATTCTTTCAATTTAGGGAGCTTGATATCTTTAATGAGACCAACTTCGCTACAAACTAGTGGTGTTCTTAATCAGACAGTAACTGTGTTTTTTAACCTGAAGCTCCTTTATACTTATCACATTCCCTTGTTCTGACACTATAATAAATTAAAAATAAGAAGGAAAGATGGAAGTAGACATTTGAAATGCATTACCTTGAGTGTATCTTTTTCTCTGTGCAATTTTTCGCAAGTATGACTGTGAAGGTACACACGGCAGCCAATAAGCTGAACAGCTGCTTAAAGTAGGATTTAATGTTTGGGGGATTGTCAGAAAAAGGCAGTGGCTCATAATGAAAATACTCAGATTTTGAACTGCGTTGCAATCAGATGAATGGTCTCGAATGAAAAACAGGGCTGTGAAGCTGTGCAGTGTTGAGGGTGGCCTAAGTTCTTTGTTCCCATAGTTTCATAATTACGATATATTCCCAAGACTGGCTCTTGTAACTTAAGTAATGATCTCCTACCTTTTCTGAATCAAACATTCAGTATAACTGAATTAGAGCTAGATTTCTATCTTCTATGTGTATTATATATTTTTAAAAGAAACGTATTGACGAGAGCTCAGTAATTTCATAATTATTATCTCTAGTGAACATAGTATTTCTGTTAATAGGATTTCATTTTCTCAGATTAATTCAATGTCTTCAAGTATTCAGTGTGTGTCTCTCTCATATTTAATTCTATAAATGGACTGCTAATCTCTCAGCATGCTCAATATTTTGAATTTTCAAATAAAGCCCGATAGATTATATTGTACTGAGCTTTCTTCATGCTAATATAAGTATGTAAGTATTTCTGCATGAAGATTTGTTTGAGAGATTTTGTGTTAGGTATCTACTCTTAGATCAGCCTTTGAAATCCATTTCCTTCATGCACATACCGAAACACAAATGTAATATTATACTTATATACACATGTAAAATTGAGGAATATATGTAGGAAATACTGCACACTCAAAGGTATGTTGAGCCTCAGTGTTATTTACAGCAACTTTCTTCAATTGTCACCTCATAAATTTTGAGAGTATTTGCTGATGGAGAGCAGGCTAGAAGCAGAGAAGCAGCATGTTTTTCTCTTTAGGGTGCTTTGGGGTGTCACTGACTGGCTGGACATTGGCAAATTTTGTGGTCAGGGCCAGGTAATGCTAGCCCAAGGCTGGGACAGGGAAATGGTTCCCCTCAGCCTCTGGCCTGCGGCTGGGCCAAAGGGGCCAGGACAGAAGGTAGCAGCGGGTGGCAAGAACAACTGATGGGTCTCAAGGGTCAACAATAGCACAGACTCCAGTAGAGTGCATTTTTCTCTAACTCAGTAAGTTTTCATCATCTGGAGGCTTCATTATTGTGATGCAATTTTCATTAATAGTCCTTTTCTCCTCTAGTTAGTTATTTTAATGGCAGGCAGACTTTTTCCCTCTGCCAGCAGAAGGTGACTTACTCAGAGACATGGCAACAGACCTTGCATTAAGAAAGTTTTTGAGCAACCCCCTTCATAGCAATCATTTTCACACATGAGCTTTTATCACTCCTAAAATTCACCTGCACTTTCACTACTATCTATTTTGCCAGTGGATCTGAGTTAGAACTCGAGCTCAGCTTTGGGCTGTCTTTGCCAAGAGCAGAGCAGCAGGAGGTCCTGCACACCTCAGGGCTCAATGTCCTTGTGCAGCCACCTGTCCACAGCAGGTGCAGAGGCAACCCCCGGGAGCTCAGCTCTGAAATCAGTTGAATCATCAAGTGAAGCTCTCTAATTTAGGCCTGTGGATCTCAGTGCTGGCTTTGTTAGGTGATGGACAGTATTCCAAATTGCTGGAAGCCCAGTACTGAAGGTAATCTGATTGAAAGACAGTCTATTATTTAAGGTTTACTGCTTAATATACAACTATACTGCTTTGGAGAGCTGAAATTGCATTTTCTTCACAGTCTTGTGTTTTGGTGGGCTTCATGTGTGTTCAAGGTTTGGTCAGTGCAATTGTTGGGGTTCTGCAAGGTTAGACTTGTAGATAAGCCCTAAAGAAATAAGTAGGAATTCTTCTTCCCTTTGCACATACTTTTTGTACTTTTCTCCTTTCAGCCTGTCAGACAGAGCAATCAAGAATCCAGCTTTACCATCTCATTTGATTGTATTCAGCTTGCAAAGGTGTCTGTGCATTCACAGCATCAATCAATGAAGGCCAGTAAATAATGAAAAACTGCTGTCTCTGGATCAGCCTCCTCCAGGTGTCTGGGATGTCAGAGGTAGGCAAACACCTACTGGGGTCTTTCTGGAGGTAGCCTGAAGAACCAAAAAGAGGCAGGATGTGTTTCAAGGTGGCATTTGTTTCTGTTCTCCAGGACTTGCAGGCCTTGTGAACTCCCCCAGGGCAGAAGGATCACTTCAGTGCAGACAGTGCATAAAAGGATGCAGAACTGATAACATTGAAAGCAGTGTGGAGGAGCAAGCAAGCCATGCAAGCACAGCAACTTCACTGCACATATATATTCTCTTTGGAGGCTCCTGCTCTGGCAAATGCTGCCACAGCTCTTCAGGAGCTCCTTAGGAGTGCAAAGATCATAAGGAGGAACACTGCTCTGTTTCCAAAATTCCTTGCCCAGCGTGTCTGTGATGGCTGTTTTCTTTGGCATGTGGAGCACAGGATGTCTTCACCTTACTCCAGAAATGGTGGGAGCTGGAGGCAGAAGGCTGTGTTACCAAAGACCTGCTGAGTCTAATGAGGTGCGTAATCAAGCATCTGGAATCCCATGTTCACTGTGTAATTTCAAACAGAAGTTAGTATGCTGTAGGAAAATGTAACAGAAAACTCCTCCCTTGAAGAAACAGACACATGGATGATTCCTCTTTCCCCCTCTTCTTGGAACCAGGTCCAGAGTCAAATCCCAGTTCTCCACCCCAGAGAGTATCACAGCTCCTCCCTGCATGGCTATTCACCTTCTTGATCGTCTTTCATGAACATGTCATCTTGCTCCGCCAAGTCCCCAGTATTTCTGCAGGCATTTTTTCCATTCCGGTATCCTCTTTCCAGGCATCAGTTTTGAGTATATGCTCCTGACATGAGATTTCCTGTGGAAGTAGCGAACCCATCTCTGCTCTTTGAGTATTTCTGGTTTTTGCCTAGTGGCTCTGTGGTGTGAACTGGCGCTGTTGACCATGCTAGAGCGGGGACTAGTGGCCTTGCTAACTCCAAACCTTTATTCCAGAGTTCTTTTGTCCCATATTTTGCAATGTCAGACTGCAATTTCATCTGTGCTCACATCCAAAGTGCTTTTTCTACAATAGTCAGTATTGACAGTAGCAGATGACACTGCAAAGTGTCAGCACACTGAGCAGCAAAGCGAAGTACAGCCACAGCTATGCACTCAGTACCTTGCTGCTTTCACATCTCTCCTGCTTGCTTTCTGAGTCACAGCACTCTGCTTAAATGGAAATAAAAAGCACTAACAGCAGTCAAGCCTGCAGAGGCAGGATGGCTGCTGCACAGCGCCTGTCCTCGGCACTCCCTCATGGATCAACAAAAGCACCAGGCAAGCTCCAGCTGCAGATGCTTCACCCTTATCAATGAAGTGCAAAGCAAGAAGCACTTTATTTAATTTTCCAAATGCAGGGATTAAATAGAATTTTGCAAAGCACTTTGCCTGGTCCAATGGAGTACTCCATGGGGGGAGAGTATGGAAGTGGAATAAATAAAGAACACCAAGTAATTTTTCTTAAACAGGGTCACCTCTCTGATCACCACCACATCGCTTCTTTACGCTGATTGTCAGATTGGCAAGGTAAACACATTCCTCTCTCACATGCTTTCCACTCTCTTTGTCCCTCCTGCTAAGCATCTGGTGCAGACAGCAAACCATAAACCATCCTGTGTCTGCTGGAATTTAGATGCCTCAGCCTAGTGACTTGTGCAGAAAACAGAATGAGCACCTTGTAGCTCACAGGCATTCGGGGTCAGCAAGCTGCCAATTCGCTGTCTTTGGAAAGTAGAACACTGTGGCTGCCTGGTGGGGAAGAGCAGACATAATTGCAGGAAGTCAACTAATTCATGCAAAATGAAGCTAATCATTAATGGTGGGGTACACAGCCATTCTTCTGCAGTGCTGAACAATTACTTCTAAGTCAGGTATCAAGGCTAACATGTAACAAGATGTGTGGTTGAGTAGCTGGAGCAGAAAGCATCTCACTGGGTGAGCTGATTTCTGTTCCTTTCGTTGCCCCCACTCCTTCAGCTGAAGTAAGTCTCCCCTCCCAGGCTGTCAGGATAGTACCACTGATAAGTATGGTTACTGATGAGTATGTTGCTATTAAAAGCAGAAATGCAAAGGATCAAATCTGGCTGGGGTTTCTGCTCACTAGATATTACTGCAGTTCAACCCCTCTGTGCCTGTGTTTGCCCTGGAGAGTGTGAAACCCAGACACCTGACTCTAAACAGGGACATTACCACCCTGAGCACAGTTGCAGTCAATCTCTGTTCCTGTTACCAGTGATAAAGATGCAGAAAAAGGGTATACCTCAAAGGTGAGAGATCCAGAGTATGATCTAGCTTTGCTTCAACACATTTCAGTTCTGCTTTATCTCCTACTTCACTTCTTCAATTGTTGCAAGCACGGTTTGGTGTGGGGTGCTGCTGGAATGGGAAAGAGAGATGTTTCTGTCTGACTAATTCCTATTTCCCAGCCTTAGCGCTCAGAAGAAGAGCTTGGCAAAAGAAGACAGTAAAGAACAAAACAGTCCTGGGTGTAGCAGATTCTCAGTGAGGGAGCAGTGAATGACAGGGAGAATCATGAACATACAAAAGGATAAAGTTTGGACACTCACACAAAGATGAAAACCTTGTATCTCATCTCAGTGTCTCAACATCTTACACGCTGCTATAAGCAGCTCAGCTGTCCATACACGTTTGTGCCTGTGTATGAAGTTCCATTCACATTTAGTTTGGGTTGTAAAGGGTTTTCTGTCTTCTTTCACAGGAAAAAAATCCTAAAATTATATCTTCATTTGACACTTACATTAGCAAGTACCTGGCACTAACACAGCAAATATGCTGAAAGACACTGATATTTAAGTGACAAGCAGGTAGGATATGACAGTGGCTTTCTGCTGGGTGCCTTGTTTATAAAACCACACAAATATTTCCCAGAGAATAAATTATCTAGCCAATTTCCTCTGCTTTCCTGTTTGTAAATTGCTTCTAAGTAGCTCGTGTTTCTCTTGAATGTGCTTTGAGCAAATATATCAGGCTGTGGACAAGCAGTTTATTGTGACTGCTCGCTGTTTAAGACTCAAGCGGGTTTCACTAATTTTATTTTTATACAAAAGCTATTTCTATTTTCTGGATGGATGAAAGCACAGAGCCTGGCTTCTGATGTGAAAACTCATTCCTAGAAGTACCACATTTGTGTGTGACTATTTAATAATTTTCATTTAAAATAATTTCTTCCATGAAATAATTCTGTCTTAAGGAGTTCAGTGACCCCAGATTAAAGGCTGTGCAAGCTCCAGTAAACAGTAGATGAAACTCCCTTGGAGATTCAGGAACAGCTGTTTATCACCAAATCTATACATTGATCTTCATGGCCTCTTTGGAGCCACTTCAGTGCTCTTTGTAGCTCTCAGGAGTCTCAGTCCAAAGCATGAATGACATCAGGCCAGAACAAACTGAAGGCTGGAACACAGGCCACACATTTCTGTGTGTGGAAAGAGAGCAGAGAGGATATGGCTCCCATGAAGATGGCTAAACCAGGGCTTTCACATTCACAAACTATCCCAGCCCACTGAGAACTTTTGCTGTGCTATTTGGAAAGGATCTGGCAAAGTAGCCACTGCTTTCAGTAAGACTTGACCCATGCAGGCTCACAGCAGAGCTTCTCCTGTGTGTCTGTCCCAGGTGTTTACAGAATAGGTCAGTAAGGGTATATCCTCAGCTCTCTCCTGCAGAGTCTGTTTTCTCTTCCTTATCTTTTTAGGCAGACAAAGCAACAGCTTCATCTGCCCCAAGGTGCCGGTGGACACTGTGCTCTCACAGAAGATATTGAATGGGTCTCCTTCAGGCAGATCATGGCTGAATAGGACCACAAATGATCCCTTTAAAATGTATCGTGTGATGTAGGTGCCCTTTATCCATACAGCTCAACCTCCTCCACAAATATCAGACAGGCATTACAGTACAAGAAAAGCCTGCTAATTAGTAGACACTCCAGGTGAAAGTGCTCCTGTAGCTGCCCTTGCTGACCTGGCCCATTTACACACACATCACGTTTAACATCACAGACCTGAGCTGCCCCAGCAAGCAACGCCAGGTCCTTCTCCACTGGAGCGTGTGACCCAGTGATGTGCCTGCTCCCTTATCCTACAGGGTACTTATGACAGTGCTGCGATATGGAACTTGGGACTCTAAATCAGCCACGTCAGGTACAACAAGATTTTCTCTGTTGCTTATGTGAGAGGAGGAGTAACTATAGCATTGTATATAAATTGATCTGCAGCTTCAAATTTTCACCAAAGGCACCCAGACATTTTGGTGCTATTTTAGCAATTCGCATCTGAAATGTTGAAATTTTTGCTATTTCATGTAGCTGTTTGGAAAAACCAAATTTTTACAGAGTTGAAAAATATACTAGTTCTAACAATGTCTAATCCAGTCATCCCCAAAACTTGTTAAACACAGCAACCAATGTCCAAGAATATTTTAACAAGAATGTAAGACTATTCCTTTGAATAAAACTGAAGTGGGTTTATTGGTATTCGTTAAGCCACTCAGCTGCATTCCACAAACATTTGTATTTACCAGCATGCTTGTAAAAAGGAAAAAATGTTGTAAACATTCAAGCGAATGTGGATTTATACAAAAACTTTTGCCTTCAGAATATTAAAGTAACTGCCTTTAAATGTCTCCCTTGATTTAGAAGGGATCTGTTGAGGGAATAAAAATATTGTATAACACTAATCATCAGTGGTAAAAAAATCTAAATAACCCGACTGCCTTTGGTGTACTTATTCTGGATTTATAGACATCTGCTGAAACCAGATCTGAGCTTTTATTTTTACAAGCCTCTATTTTTTTATCTAAAATGGCTTTCAGAAAAAGCACTTTGAATCAAGTTCTGTCGTGTTTGTTTGTTCTGTGCTTTATAAAACTGTTAAGAATGATTTAATCTGTGCATGATCGTGGGACTGAAGATAATGTAATAATAAGACTTACTAAAATCACATCAGAGAAAATTATGTTATACTGTGAAGTCAGGAAAAAATGCTACTTTATCTCAGAAAATGTCTCATTTTCAGTGAAGTTTGCCAGTATGACAAGTATAGACTGATGTATTGTGTGGACTTGCATTATCTGCAGCCTCAGCACTCATCCCTGCACTTCTTCTATGGGTCCTTGGGTCACCACACAGTCACTGGCCTCTGGGTCACCCTACTGTGATCCCTGCCAGACTGGATCAACTGTCTGGAAATCTTAGATCATCCAGGAGCTGTAGCTGCAGGACATCTCAACATTGCTGACTTCCTCAAAAACTGGAGACATATTTTCCAGCCTTTAAGGTACGAAACCAAGATGTCAAAATCTCTGCAAGCTGTAGTTTTTCCAGTGGAAAAGAAAACCTACCCAAGACAGCAGAGAGCCACAGAAACTATTGCACTCTTGGTGTGGTATCTAGTCACCCTTGTAGCAAGGAACCAGCTGTCCAAAAAGCTCTGGGAGAATAACCTCAAGTTGTCAGTGACTGACCTAGCTTAGATGAGCTCCCTCAACTGACCCAAACTCCTGGGGAACAGCAGGAGAGCCCTTGGAAACGGGCATGCAGACCAGGAATTCTTAGGAGAAAGATGTCTCCATTTCCTTCGTGAAATACAGGCCAAATGTTTCCAGCACAATGAGCATCTGAAACGCTTGCACAGGAAATTTAAAAATTTCTTAGGATGGATTTTCTCAATTTGGAATAAAGTTTTTCATTCTGGCAGAGTTTCTTATTAAATATAGCTATCTCAGTTTGAATCAAAATATTCCTTTAACAAGCAATTCTGAAAAAAAACACCCATCCTTTCTTTCTCAAATTTCTTTACTCTTGTCTATGACCACAGACAAGATGGTTAATGTTATGCCTCTGCTCCACTACTGCTTTTGCTGTGTCTTTCTGTGATAATGGTATCACAATGTGAAGAAGGGATTACATGGCAGATTCAGAGATTTTGGTATGAGACATCTTCATGTGACTTCACAGCACCTTGAGGAAACTAGCTCATGAGCCTGACTGCAATGAGCAGGTTTTCTTCAGGTGACAGACTACGGAGTCTGGCTTCCTCCATGAGAACGGAGAGTACTTGGCCATGAAGTTCACAGATTTTCCACAAGTGTTAAAATTTCTTAACATTACAGGCCAGGATACTTGACTACAGGCTGAGGTGTAACATTTAACCTAGGCTCCTTTTCTGAGTAGCAAAGAGGAACTGCGGAGGGAAATCTGCAAGAATTTTCTTGTTCAAATACTGGGAGGAGAATGATTGCTCAAATCAGTCATCTTTAGAGACATGCAGCGTGTGCCTAGGTTATTGCTGGTCAGAGGTACTGTCTGGTCCATGAAGATGCCAAATCCAGAGCTCATCTTCTATATTTCAGGTGTGTTGATCACCAAGGGAGATGCTGAAGAAATGGATTCTCTGATCCTGAAGACCAGGAGCTGGATTAACTCACTGCACTATGATTTCCACCTGCCCACTAGAAAAACAGCCTGGATTGAATTGGAACGAAATTATCTACCTGTCTTTTCTGCACTGGTTGTTGACCTTGGCTTTCGAAAAGACAACAACTGTAGAGAGTTAGTCTCACAGCAAGAAAAAGCTACAAAACAGAACTCTGCAATAATTCTTTTGCTTGAGTTGGGGACTTTCAATCCCTTTATCAAAGTATTTGCAATTCTCATTTCAAAGTCATGGAAATAATAACTAATACTGAGTAAAAATAATTAGATATATTTAATCAAAAGTTAGAAAATGTGGTAAATAGCCACTGGCAATGATATTTCTGATTACCTAACTGTGCCAGAACAGGCAGTTAACAAAGCACAGTTACTACTCCACAGATTTCACATTCCCAAGTGAAAACTGTAGCAAATACAAAATGGGTCAATGAATAGTACATGATGAAGTTTCTTCGGAGAACTTTTAAATCAGAATCTGTGGTGTGTGACTGCATCTTCTTTAGTGGCCAGGACACGCAGTCAGGAGGTTAATGAAAAAAGCCTGCTCTTAACCTCAAGCCATTAACAGTTGGTTGATGAACTGAATCATGAGGGTTGGTTGTGCTTCGGTGAGCTGTAAACAAAACCTCTTGTGTAAATATTCACTCAGATAAGAAGTAAATTCACTGCAGCTTCATTTCTGCCATTTCCACCCACTCACGTGTGCTATAGCCAGTGCATTTCAGGGTCACCTAAAATGAATATTAAACTTGAAAATTAGTGTTGTTCCACAGACAACAAGCAGTCACCTTTGTAAAGGTATTTTTTTATCTGACCAAAGATTTGGTGAAAACTAGTCAAATTCTATAGCATGTCACAATATGGAAACCAGTAAACTTTGAATATGGCAAGTTACAAAGAGCTTTTCTGTCTGGAAACAGTGCTCAGCACACCCAGTCCTATCTGTGTGTATCACCACAGTGCCTGTGCACGAGGCCTCCATGGGCAAATCATGCTGGGAAGTCTGAGCAAGGCAACCAATGAAGCAACAAAAGATGTTTCTCATGAGAGAATAGAAATTACCTGTTTTGCTGGCAGTCAGCTATTTCTGATAGAAATCCTCATAGGACCAAATCTTTGAGAAAGATTTGGCTACTGAGAGAGGAAGATATTTTTCAGCATCTCTGGGAAGAAGTCTGCTTGGAAGGAACCAAACAGCTGAGCATAAGATTTTTCTTACAGATTAAAACCATTGTCCCAAGCACCTCAATGCTTTTTCTACACTTGCTAAATAATGCATAAGAATTACCAGCAGTACTGGGAAGAGGAGAGCATCCCATCCTGCAACCTCTCAGCTGCACACTGTATATGTTAGGAGAAATAGTTTGGGATCAAGAGCACATTAAACGCTCTGTTCCTTCTACACATTAAATGCTTTTATTTCCTAAATGGGTTAAGAATGACATGGCTGTCAGCTAAGACATGGGGCTTTGTCTTTGAATTTCCCATCTACTCATTTTTAGCAGTATCTTGAACTACTTTTGCTTTCCATGGGAAAAATAACTTACTTGCAAATTTAAGGAAGCAAGACTGAAAGTTAAAAACCAAAACAAATAACCACTTACATTTATATATTTCTACTAGTTATTTGCATTACTGCAATATAAAAGGATAGGGAAGAAAGTAAAAAATGGCTGGTTTAATCTAAGCTCCCCACTTACATCATACCAAGGTTAATCAAAAGATCTCAGTAGGGATTCCTTCTATAGTCTGCCCTTATTACCATTTTAGGGTTACACTGCAGGAGTTCTGCTGTTTTTCATCCTTACTCAGAGGCAGCAGGTTTTTTATGTCTCTGTGTACAGTACCATTTAACAGATTGAGGATGTAAGGAATTTCCTGGCATGTAAACAGAATAATGTAGTAGAGAGAGTAGATTATTACTTTTAATACATTTCCACTAAAGGCATCTCAATTAGTACAGCATTTTGATTTCACTCACAATTTTCTGTCTGCTAATTCTGGATTATGTCCTTTCCCATTTCATTATTTTCTCCTATTTCTTTCACTTTTCTTTTGACCCTTCATTCCCCCTTGACTCCTTTGTATTTCAATTGTATATCATGATTTTCTTCTGCCCCTAGTTCCTTTCATTCCACTCTCCTTTTGCCTCTTCTTTCTTCATATTGTCCTCTTCTTTGTCCTCACATCCTTCACTTTTTAGCAAATTGCCACATTGGCGAGAATTACTGGGGAAGATTAGAGATGTATGTCCTTCGAGGACAGTGGAATTTATCAACGATCAGGTCTACGAACGAAAGCCAGTTCTACTCAGAAGAAAAAATAAAGGCTGAAAAGTTAGAAAAGAGAGTATTATTTGAAGACTGGAAGTCAGCTTAGGAGTCAAGGTAATAGGCTCTACTTTGGCTATACTGCAGGCTTGATGTGTGACCTTGAGTAAATTACCCAACCTTCATGTGCCAGGATGAGCAATTTACCTACCTGCTAAAATTACCATAACAATATTTCTGTCTTAGGAGTGCTGCAAAGTTTAATTAAGCTTGGTAAGCACTCAAACATTCTTCATTTAGTAAAATTACCATCATTATGCATTAACCCACCATGACATTTTTCAGGCAGTAGGTGTCTTAACTTCACTGTTCTAGACTTGAATATGACAGTATCCTTCAGCTACATTTAGCCAATAATTAAATGGTTTTATAATAATATATATTAATAATATTAATATTAACATTAATTAGAGCTGGAATTACAGAAATTGTTTGAAATCCCTAAAATACCTCTGACTATCACAAAAGCCCTGAACAGAAATGCTGCTGCAGAACTCACCTATCTCTTCTCCTTAACACAAGTCTGAATTCCTCAGCTGACTGCATACATCTGCCTTCACGTGCCTCAACCCACCTTTCCATAGCATAGGACCTGCCTCTCCAAGAGGCTCAGATGTCACTTAATTGCTGACACCAACAAATTCAGTAACTCCATGTGGAAAAGGCTGCTCTGATACAAACTTCTCTCATGTGACGTCTCCAAAAACACCTTCAAATGCGACAGGATGCCTCAGCCTCTACAGCACACCTGTGCCACCTTTCTCACGATGGAGTTTCACTGCAGGAGCAAGACGGCAGCCAGCAGTCTGCCACACTCGCTGCAGAGGGCATGGCACCAGCTCATGGGGCTGTGTCACCCAGGCAATGGGGATGCAGGGCTCAGTGTCACCCAGGAAGTGGTCACAGAGCTGTGTCACCCAGGCAGTAGGGCCACAGGGCTATGTCACCGAGGCTGTCCAAGGTGGCCAGGACCACCCTGGCTCTGCCTGCATAGCTGTTTTGTCAGCAATATTATAATATATAGTACAATAAAGAAAATTATAATAAACTTTAGCTTCATGTGAGAGCCAGGATAGTGGCAGCACTTTGAAGTTAGGCTTGATTTCCACACTTTGTCTGGTAGAAACATCTATTCATGGTAATTCAACTACACATCAGAGAGAGGACTAGATTTTAACACAGCTTTGCACAAGGATTTTGCACAAATGAAATCCAGTGAATTCCTTTCTAGCAGAAGTGAATATACTTCTTCAATTTATTTCTGATACAAATGCAGACTGACATTTTGTTCATAACTAAGTCACACCCCTCAAGATATTTCCAAGTTACTTCTTTCTGCAAAGATCCGGATAAGATCTCATTTCTGAGTCTCTCAGCTGATATGGCTTTCTTACAAATCCCTCCTCCCTGAAAAGGGAAGCTAAAGCCTACTTCTTCTATGCATCTCAAAAGGAAATTCAGTACGTTTTTGTCTGACTGTTTATCATTTCTTGCAAATACTCAAATCCATTTCCTTTGGAAAAGGTTTGTCTTTGTATGACAGGCATACAAATAGGTTTTATTATAGTACTCTATTCACTGGTGCAGCTTAGCCTGGAGATAAAAAGGAATTCATTTTCTAGATTTTTCCCAAATGTCAGCTCTATATTATCAGAGTTTTTAACTCAAGAAGAATGGGCAAATGAAAAAAAAATATGAACCAATATATTATATCCGACTTCATGTTAGTGACCAAGAGCCCAAATTTACTCTCCAGTGAACTGAATCAAAGTAGAATCAGGATTGCAAGGTTAGGCAGAAAAGCACCGAGTCATCTGAATTTCAATAATGGCAACTTAGACACTGCAATCTTTTAAATATTAATGGCAAGCCCCGCTCACTGACTTGACCATACTGTTATGTATGCCCTAAATATCAGAGGAATTGGATTTTCTTTTCCCTCTTATTTTTTCCTTTGGCAGTTTTTGACAGATATATCCAAGACTTTTTAAAAAACCAAAACCAAAAAACTACCTTTATCACACTAGGACACTTCCACCCCTGTAAAGCAAAGCAGCCCCTCATGACAGTAAAGAATCAGTAGATAATAATCTCCTGATTACTCTCTCCTATTCTTTTCTGCTGAGACTTGAAGGCGACCAGTGAGTGCAGAGCCTCTTCAGACATGATTGTTGTAACTGCTCTTGCCACCTTGGCCATTACCTGTTAACGTGTGATTTGGATTTGTAGGACTATTATTCAGACCTGTACAATTAGGACCAGACACCAGCTGATGGCTTCTTTCATGGAAGGTAGCCATGATGGCCCCTCCTCTCTCCCAGGGGGTATTCCTGCTATGGGAAACTTATCCCCACTTTCCAAATTTCTCTTCACAGCAGTTTGCCCACAGCTCAAAATACTTCAAATTGTGCTGACTGGGAGGTATTCCAACAGTATGATTTGTGGCACCGGAGTGGTTTAGATGTGTCAGCAACTGCAGAAGTTGTGCTGATTATCAGAGATAGAAGATGGGTAGAAAGCTTCACACAGTCAATCAAAGTCAAGGTAAATACGTTTAGAAACAGAGTAGCAAAAATAAAGCAAAAACCTCCTTACCTGAGGATTCATACTGCCTGCTTCTTCCCTCCCAGTGTCTCATCTTCAAGAGCTGGACTGAGGAAGCAAGAAGTGACTCCCGTGGCAGTGAAGGCACTGTGTAGCTCATGGTTCCAGGAGCATGTTGATCCAGGCATGGATTGGATGACTGTGCAGGCTGGGCAGCTCACAGGTCCTGCTCTCAAAAGGAAGCATAATTTTTATCTTGTTAAATCCCTGTACACATTGCTCTCTCTCAGCACAACGGAGGTATAAAATGACACTCCCAGGAACCCCTTCTTTTCATCTCGCTACTGAACTTCAGAGAAATTGCTTGAACTACAAGTACAAGCTTAGTATAAGTTTAATTGACTGTAATGGATGTGATGTACACAAGCCCTGGTCCTTGCTGGGGACTTCAACCACCCCAACACCTGTTGAAAGGACAACACAGCAAGGCACAGGCAATCCAGGGTGTTCCTGGAATGAACTGATGGTAATTTCCTTCTCCAAGTGGTAGAGAAGCCAGTGAGGAGAGGTGCTATGCTGGACCTTGTTCTCACCAACCAGGAGGTGCTGGTGGAGAATGTGAAGCTCAAGGGCAGCCTTGGCTGCAGTGATCATGAAATGGGATCCTTAGGGCTGTGAGGAGGGTACACAGCAATCTCACTACCCTGGACTTCAGGAGGGCAGAATCTGGCATCTTCAGAGATCTGTTTGTCAGAGTACCATGGGATAAAGCCCTGGAGGGAAAGAGGGACCCAAGAAAGATGTTTAATATTCAAGGGTCACCTCCTCTAAGCCCAGGAGTGAGTTTCCCAATGAAGAGGAAGGCAAAAATAACAGGAGGCTTATGTGGATGAGCAAGGAGTTTGTGGACAAAACTCAAACAAAAAAGAAAGCCTATAGAGCATGGAAGTAAGGGCAGATAATTTGGAAGAAATATTAAGAAATTGTCTGAGAAGTCAGGGATCAGCTTAGGAAAACTAAATACCTGATACAATTAAATGTGACCAGGGATGTCAAGCTTCTGTCGGTATTTTGGCTATGAAATAAAAACTAGGGAAAATATCTGTCTTTTTTTCATGTTCAGTGAGCTAGAAGAAGTTTTATCAAATATTCTATGTCTTCTGACAAAGAATACACAGAAATTAGCATTAAAAATGCATTTTTAGAATTGTTTCTGTTGCCTTTGTTACTGTATCATTAGAGCAAAAGCAATTTTGATTTTGTTGTGAGAAAGCAATGGAATTCTTACATGCTCTTTAAGCTATTTCTGTCCTTTAGCTTCTCTTTCCTGTAAGGATCAGAAATTAGGAAGCACTGCTCTCAGAGTCTCACAGGTACAGGTAGAAGCTGTCCCACACAGGCACTGTCCTGTTTTGCAAGATCCTGATGACATGGTGGCCCTGGAAAGAAAACACAAGGTTCTTCCACATACTTGGAGAGACAGATGACTAAACAGGCTGAAAAAACCTGAGAACATTTCTCAGGTCTGCCCCCAAGAAATGTGAAATCCAGGCAACCTGAGACTTTGGGTCATACTGATGATCTTTGTTTTCCTTTAACTGTACTGAATGTGGTGAATAAGACAGTGCTGCTGGCTAAGAGTAGCACTGTCTGCTGAGTGCCTTTCTTTTATAAAAGTTACCATTTGAGTCCAAAAAATGGAAATGCTTCGGACATGTAGCAATACTCCAGTAGAAGACCTTTATGCAAGCCTTTGAGTATAGCTCTGTGTGTACATACACATGGAGGAATGGGAGGCAGAGAAAGAGGCTTTTAAATGTATTCCCTACCATTCTCATCCTTTATAAAGTCTAATTTGTAAAGGATCATTGAACTATAAGTCATTGCTATAACGAAGTTATGAAATTTTGATCTAGAAGAAGCTATCCCTAAGTAGCTTCAAGACTAATTTGTGGCTTTTGAATTTTTACTGACCATTAAACAACAGGTTTAACTTCTTTTTTCCCCAGAAAGTTACACCATTTTTATCAGCTCTACTTCTGAGTAAAGTAAATGTCTCCACTGTTTATTCTTAAGGCAGTGTTTGTGATGAAAACATAAACATATGGACTTAGATTCTGCATTAAATGTAAAACTCCAGAAGTTAGGCATGATTTTGAAAGCTCAATGAACCCTATTAGGCATTTTATTCTGCCCTGAGCTGTGCATGAAACCCAAGTACTAACCTGAATTTTGCATTTCAGTGGATGACAGTACCTAAAAGTGTCCAACTCCCTGTTGTGAATCCATCCAGCTAAGGACAGAAAATTTTTTAAAAGCCTCTCATTGCATATGATAGAATCTATTTGCCTCATAATTGTAGTCCTGGTTCTATAAAGAGACCCCCAGCAGTTGCTAATTGCATCTAGAAACCTCATTACATTACACCAATTGGATTTTTAATTAGAAATGCAGATGGTAACTCATTTATTACTGTTGTAAGATCCAACTGGGAAAGAAATTTCAATTCGTTTTGGATGCATTCACCTTTTGGATGCTGGAAGAGAATGAGGAATGAGAATGGTAAAACTGTCTTTCAATAAAGATGTATTATTGCACCAAGGCTGAAGGTCACAAGAAGTAAAAAGAAGAAGCATCTATGAAGCCAGCTTCAGAAAATTAAGAGCCCTACAAAGAGCTCTGCTGGGATACTTGGCTGGGAAGTTGAACAGTAAAAAGCTAGCCAAAATTATTTAGTGGAGTTATTACTATTTCTTTCTCCATTCTTTTGAATGGAAAGAATTATGGTGAGCATCTCAACCTGCAGCTGAAACTCTCTTGTGCCTATATTCTTTTTCTCACTGTACAGAAAAGAAGACCTGTACTGCTGTGAGCTGATATGCCCAGTGCTGGTCCACATCCCACTCCTGATCATAGCCATGGCAGGACCCAGCAGTCTCTTGATTACACAACAGATGAGGTTACAGTGTTGCACCTTCAGGGACTGGTGATGACAACCCGCACCAATTTTCTCTGTTTGCCTTGTCGTTTCAGACTGTAAATTCTTCAGAAAAGTGGCTTTCACTTTCTGTCTGTTTCCTGGAACAAAGCAGACCCTGACGCAGAGCAAACAAGACAGCAAAATCAACCACTACAGCATGGTTCTTTCCTCTGAAGGTGTAAGTGCTTCTCCCCCTTTTTTTTTCGTTCAGTTTAAGCTTCTCGTTTCTTTTTTTTTTGTTTTTGTTTTTTTTTTTTTTTTTTTTTTTT
>VZRN01001114.1:289264-335974 GCA_013397935.1 Dasyornis broadbenti | reverse complement strand
TTTTTTTTTTTTTTTGTTTTTTTGTTTAGGATCATGTGTTCTGTTTCTTCCACTTGTATGCCATCAGGAAACAGAGAAGTGTTGTTTTTTCACTGTAATGAAATCACTTGAAAATAAAAAGTCATTAGCTGATGTCAACCTGAAGAGGCGAGCGCTATCAGCATTTTGGTTACTTGGTACAACAGCTGAACTGCTTCCTCTACAGACACATTTGAGAGTGTGAATCTCTGTCTAGTGGTCCTAATAATATGTCTTCTTGCCTGCAAATTGTGTGAGCACAGAGCTTGTCTCAGATCAGAAAAGAGTAACACAGCAACAACGACAATTCTCTTACCCTTCAGGAAAGTGAAACCTTTCCTCTTCTTGCATTTTTTTGACAATAATGTTACAATTTCTACTGAGAGTTTGGGTGTTTAAAAAGAATTAAAAGCTTTTACTTCAGTTTATAATATGAGTTATTAGAATTACAGTTGTGCTTTCAGAAATACTTTCAATCTTTTACGAGTAAATGTCAGAGCCTGCTACACATTATTCTGGATAAGTGAATGGTTGCCTTGCTTTCTTTCCATGAAACCAGAGAATACAGGCACCAGATAAGGAGCTAATCCTGCTACAGCTGGAGAGAAAGTATTTTCTTTTCTCTCTGAGTAAGATGGGAGCAGGAATAGCCTCGCTGGCTTCCAAAGAGCCATATCCTTTCGTTCTTAGTTAGGCATGATACTTCACATCAGGAAAAGTTGAAAATGCCATGTATAATTTAGCTCACTTGCTGAATCCTGTTTTAAGATCCTGATGTTTGTTGCTTTAACGTGACCAAATTTAAACTATCCAGCCTGGCTTTTTGTATTATATTTTTCCCATTTTCTTCCCCTAGTAATAAATAAATTAATAAATAAATCATCAATCCACTTGGTGTAAAGTTTCAATCCAACACAGGTACTTAAGGTTTACCGAAAGCAGTCCTACTGCTAAGATACTATTTTGCTACTCTGATAGAAAAAAAATTGCTTAAAAAAGCCAAATTACAAACTTCTGGAACAAAGTCTGTTACCATGAGCATGGTAGTCATCCTAAATTTTGACAGCTGTATTCACCACACTATTTGTCAGTCGTACTTGAGGTGCTGCAGATCAAGGAGACTCTCACCTATGTCCTTGGAGCTCAGAGGTGATTAAGGTAGTATCAAAGAGTGCCAATTGCCATCCAGACCAGCTGCCCAAGGGGAAGAATGAGAGGTGAATAAAAAACAGGAAGAAAGGAAGCAGCAGCAAATGGCAGATTGCCCTTTTTTTTCTATTGTACTTTGTATTTCTTTTGTATTGCACAGGGAGGACAGGCTACAGTGGGATTATCAGGGCTGTGCATAGAAACAGGCTCTTATCTGTAGGATCCCCTCTCCTCTTCGCGGAAGTCACCAGGCAGTGAATTGCTCAGGAGAGCTCCAGGAGAAGGGACTGCTCTAGAGTGCATAAAGCTGAATGCTGTCTTAGAGAGCTGGGCTGGTGCAGCATTCTACTTATGGGCTTATAGATTACATCATTCTCATTTTTGGATACCCTGCATGAAACTCTGGGAGGTATAATGAAAAAAACAGAGATAAACTATTCCACATTTAAAGAAATATGTTTTAGAATCCTAACAAACACTGAATTGCATTTTTTTAAAGCTTCTGCCAATTGATAAACAAGCATGTTTACTAGCCTCTGCTGTGGAAACTATGCACCTTGGATCTAGAGGTTGCATTAGCCTGTTAAGAAGAAAGCCATGGAGTGCAGATAAGTGCACTCCCATTTTTACAGATTTGTCATGCCTGTTGCCTTGATTTCCCAAAAAGGCACTATTACAAAATACACCTTCTATGTGTTTGTCACAAATATCATCCTGCATCAATTAAATCGATCCATCAGCTAATATCTCTTTTTATCTCTGCACAGCTCAGCAAAAGCAGGAAAATATTAAGCTCAGAAATTGCTATTGAGTACATACATATCAGTTGTTAGTATGTTGCCTTGGGACTGTATATCAGGGTAATTTTGGAGATGTAACAAATTGTAGTGCAGTTTAAAACCTCACTGATGCACACTGACTTGAGTTACTGGAAATAAGTGGAGAAAGGGGCTTAGCTCAGTTGCTACTGTCCTACCTCAGCTACAAAAACTAGACAAAATGTGAATGGATACCCTTTTGGGGTACCCACCTTCACATATACAAGGCACATAACTGCAGGTAGGCAATCATATATGGTCTTTTTCTCTACAAGTTTCAACATCAGAACAATTATTTTCAACTTTGGAAGAAAGGATCACCATGGAAACATAATGAGGTATGAGAGTGATCTGACTGATTGACAGTGTTATAGCAAAAGAAGATTGACATGAAAGGCAGAGATAAAATTCATGCTGTTCTAAGGCACAGTTTCTCTAGTAGCTGAATCATCTGGTTTCAATTTCCAGGCACTAATATTACATGAGATTCTCTCGTCCTTTTTCAAGAGGAATGCATTGCAGAGGTCACATTTTCTCTCTGACATGTTGTCAGTCACAGGGATGGTAAAAGCACTGAAGACTTTTCTGTTTAAGTAACAGAAGGATAAGACCTGAAAGAAAAGGTTTATGTCTTTGTTAAGTGCAACCCTGCTATAAATCTGTGTATTAGTTTGATCTTATCAAATCATAGAATTATTATGGTTGGAAAAGACCTCCAAGGTCATCAAGTCCAAACTTTGACTGAACACCGCCATGCCAACAAAACCATAGCAGTAAGTGCCAATTCCAGTCATTCCTCGAGCATTTCCAGAAATGGTGACTCCACCACCTCCCTGGTCAGTCCATTCAAATGCTTAACCACCCTTTCAGTGAAGAAATTTTTCCTGATGTCCAGCCTGAATCTCCCCAGCACTGCTTCATGCCCTTTCCTCTTGTCCTGTCACTTGTTACCTGGGAGAAGAGACCAACTCAACTCCCTCCTGGCTACAGCCTCCTTTAAGGGATTTGTAGAGAGCGATAAAATCCCTCCCAGGACTCCTCCTCTGCAAGCTAAACAACCAGAGCTCCCTCAGCTGCTCCTTACAGAACATGAGCTCCAGACCCTTCCCCAGCTCCATTGCCCTTCTCTGGACTCTCTCCAGCCCCTCAATGGTCATCCTGAATTGTGGGGCCCAGAACTGGACACAGCACTCAAGGTGTAGCCTCACCAGTGCCAAGTACAGGGGAACAATCAGTGCCCTGGTCCTGATGGTCGCACTATTACTGATCCAGGCCTGGATTCCTTCCTGGCCACCTGGACTGGCTAGTCTTCTCAGTACTAAAGCTAGAGGAAGTGTTGCCCACATTTCTCTATGGAAAAACAGGAGGTACTTGTAACCCTTAAATATTTTCAAATGCATTCTGGTTTTGTCAAATTTTTCAGTGCAAGGAAAGGTCAAGAATGGAAAAAGTCTCGGTAGAATAGTTATTTCAGCTGCTCATTTGGAAATTAACTCCTGTTTTGGAATGTCAAACCATTTCATTTTTGCGTATAATATACTCACAGCATTTAAAGAAAATATTCTCATTTAAAGTGAATAAAATACTTCATTCCATCTGAAACTGTATTTTTCATTTCCTTGTTCACATTAAAAAACCCAACAACCTCTGACTATTTTAAATTTAGCCTGATCTAACTGCCTCAAACTAGAAATGTAAAGGAAAGAAGTAACTATTTCCATTTCTTGCATTCATAATTTCAAGTGCAAACCTTCACTTTCTGCCCTTGCTATATGTAGCAAATAAATGTATACATCTAAATGTATACATCTACATTACCTAAATATATACATCTTATGAAAGAAAATTCTTCCAGTCTCACGTAAGAGCTGTAACTTAAGAAGATGTCGTAATTTCTGTGAACAACTAAGCAGGGGACTAATGCTATTAACCTAGTCTGTGATCTGAAATCTTGTAAAGAGAGTTGGTTTTTCCTGTTTGCTCTGAGCTGCCAGCTCAGCCCTGGCTCATTTTGTCCCATGGCTCCCTCTAGCTCACGCCCTTCTGTTCAACCACTGACTCCCTCATTCACTTAAAAAAACTCAAGCACATGAGCATATTTCTCTTCATTCCACAGTGTTTCATTTTCTGTTTATTTATTGATCTATTTTTACTCAATCTACTCATTTTTCTGAACAATTTTTCAGCTCCCAAAGCACTTGGTACACACTAAGTCTTTAAATTGGCCGAGAACTACAGTTGGCATAGGCAGAAACAAAGTTCAGGAACCCAATTTTCAGTCCTTACTCTATGACTTCAGGCCAAAGAGTCTGATGTAAAGTGGTCACAGGACAACAAAACAATCACTTTTAAGATAGTTCAAGTATGACAGTGATGCAGATGTTAAAATAAGACCTGACCACAAGGGTCCTTCATGACTGTTTCTGTTTTCCTCTTTAACACCAACCAAAGAATAAATTCCCATTACCTCACTGAAAAGCCCATAGAGAGCCAAGCCTGATGTTATATCAACTGTGGATATTCAGTGGTTTATTTCTGTGGTATGGAGACCTATGGGATAGTGCACATTCTTCCTGTAACAACGTCTTCCTCTCATTCTTGGTGCCAAATCCATCACTGTGTGACTAACAGTGGAATGCCTTGAAGGGGAAAGGCTCGTGGCTGCTCTATGTCTGATCCACGTCCGTTCTGTGAGGAAAGCTGGACAGAGTACACCCTATGGACATTGCAATGCAGCCTCTTGGGAGCACAAGTGGCTTTTCTGTCTCTTGCTGTTGCTGTACCAAAGAAGAACCTAGAGTGGGAATCCTGGGTTAAATCTCTGACATTGTGTTCAATGGGAGCACAGCAGAAGGAACTGCAGGACTTCTACAAGGCACTCACAGGACAATGGGGAAAGAAGAAATAAAAATAGGGGAAATAGAAATACCGAGACAAAAACAACTGTATAGTCTAAAGGTATCCTGTGGAAAATATTTATTTACAGAAACTGAGGGAGAAGCTTGGTCATAACCAGTAATGACCAGTGTGAGCATCAGAAACACTGTAAGCTGCCAGCCACGGCAGTAAAATATGTGGAGCAGCTTGGGGTGAGAAAGTCTCCTGGACATGTTACAACCCATGAAGCTCATGTGTCCTCTTCCCCAGACTTTCTACAAGCAAGTTTTAAGGAACAGATTTTAAAATGTATTTAGGTACTTATCACCCAAGAATTTGGTGCTTAAATACTCTTAGAGACCTGAGCTTTAAACATTTAAAGCTTTTCTGGCACCTAAAGACTTTCAACAGCACCCAGTTACTCAGTTGCCATTGAAATAAATGGGAGTTCTTGGTTTTTATCCTTAAAATGAGGAAAATAACAGTTTAATGAACACAGTTGCTAGGGTAGCTAGAGATACCGAGTTCTCCCTTTCTGTACAGAAGTAGGCACACTTAATTACGTTTCTGTCCTGTTAATGCTCGCTGCCCTGATAATAGCTGGCAGCTTTTCCTTTGCTCTCAGGGGCTTGTGACCTCATTGCTGGGGCAGAGGGTGCCAGGCACACACTCCTCCTTCTTCATCAGCTCAGAGGGGCCAGATGTGCAGCACAGCAGCAACCAGCCAGTAGTAAGTACCTGAAGTTACATCTGAAACAGTGATGCCCCAGTTTATTCATATTTATGATTCATACCGGGAACTACTATCATGTTAACAACATTCAGGGACTTGAGATTGCATTAGCTTTTTTTGTTCCCACTGGCTGGTGTCACCCATATTGATGCACAAATTAAAAGTAACTGATGGTTATTGAAAAGTCTCTGGGAGACATCTGGTGAATTGGTTAAAGAGGGAATCTCAGGGGTATTTCCTAGACATGTCGTCTGGGCATGAAATTTCTTTGCATTCTCAATGGTAAAAAGTAATGAAGAGATTTCTTGCTACAGCTGTGCTCTGGCTCTGTAGGCTGGCATCTTTTTATGTTCTGAGTAGTGGTGCTAGAGCTTAGTGAAATTAGATCTCACATAAGGTGTTTCCAACTGACATTTATGAACAACAGTGTTTTACAGACTTGTGGGAAGAGATGGAAATTATTAGTATGAAGTTTGGTTGCAACTTGGCAATTTATACAGATAAACCTGGGTCTTTCAGGAGCTTGCCTGCTGCCAGAATGAAAGAAGAAATGTGCATTAGAGTTTCTAACACTTATTGATCACTCAAATCACAATTTTTCCTCAGGGAATATTTTCAGCCTGAAAACAGAATATCTACTGAAAATGCCACACATATTAGCTCAGTACTGCACTGATTTATTCAGTAGGGTACTATAGAAAGTAAATGACTATTATATTATGAATTAATTATATGTTATAAAGTGGATTATTGTTATTGTGGTGGGTAAGAGTAATTACAAAACGGCTGACGTGTGTTTAGGTATAATAGGCTACATATTTGTTCTGTTTCAAAAATCCTAGTATTTTTATTGGAAATATCTAGTAACATCTCTAATGTTAAAGGAGCAATGGTTTTCAACTGAAGGAGGGTAGATTTAGATTGGACACAAGGAAGAAAGCTTTGACAGTGAGGGAACATTTTGCCCAGAGAAGTGTTCAAAGCCAGGCTGGATGGGGCTTTAAGCAGCCTGGTCTAATGAAAGATGTCCCTGCCCATGGCAAGGGGTTGAAATTTGATGATCTTTAAAGGTCCCTTCCAACCCAAACCATTCTACCCCTCTATGATTGTAATGGATGAAGTTTCATGTATAATAGGAATAAGAGGAAAAGCAAAAGAGCACTGGCACTAGAAGTTAACTAGGAAAACAAGAGTGGAGCATGTGGAAGCCAGCAGTACTACTGGGGTAATATTCTTAGCAGGATACACATGACATAAGGTGATGCAAAAAGGTTTTGAATGTTTTCTCTTGCCATGGATATCAGAGTATTTAATTAGGTGACATTAAATAAAATATGTGTACCTACCTAGATTGTCATTTCATGAATCAGTATCAACAGAGGAAATGTCTGCTGATTGTCAGGCAATTTCATCCTGCATTAATGTACCTAGCTATACATAGCAGAAGCATACTAACAAAAGAAACCTCAGAGATTAATATTTGGATGAAACACCCAAATACCTCCTGCCACAAACAGCAATCACTATTTCTTAGTACAAGTACAATGACTTCAGCTCAATTCTGTCCTTAAGCTTATGTAAGAGGACAAATTAGATTGTGATCCTATACCTGAATTAGCAACACTGTGGCTTCAAATAATTTGTCCTGGGAGAAAGGGAAGTATTGCATAGTTGACTTTCCTCCAATCCCACACTGCTTTCACTGGGAAGGAGTTATGTTGAAAGTTCAATGATCCAGCACACCTTCCAAACAGTCTGGTACTGGCTTTCTAAATATTCTCCACACCTGGCACTTGACACCAAAAGATGTCAAAGAAATCTGATGGGTCATCCTGTTCTCTGAGCTACATCTCACTTGTCATCTAATTTGGAAAATCTTATATGGAGGAGTAACAAAAGGCATGTTCTTGAGCTGACTGGTGTTCCTTCTGCAGCAGAAGAGAAATAGTTATGCTGGGATGTAGTAAGTGTACCAAACTACAGGTCCTGATTTTTCCTCCTTAATCTCTTAGTTCTAAGTACAGTTTTTCTCTTGCTTTTTTATTCATACCCATCCCACCAAGACCTCACTGTGTGGCATTGCCTCTTTATTGTCCTCCCTTTGACCCTGGCCAAACCATTTTTTCTCAGAGGGTTCATGGGAGATCCTGGCGAATAAGTTGGAAATAGGCACTCATACTGCTGCATCACTAGTCAGAGTTTCTTGGGCACTTTCTGGGAATGGCTGGCGTTGTTCAAAGTACTCTTCTTCCTGCACCAACTTCTGTTTCTGTCCCTTAGATCTTCTACTCCTCTCATCTCTAATTATCATTATTCCTTTTCAGAATAACGTGGTGGTGTCCCTGCTCTTTTTCTCTCTAACCTGTTCCTTATGAAGAAAAGCTTCCATTTTGTTAGCAACATTGTAAAGTGTATCTGTAAAAGGAAAAACCAGAAGAAACACTGTTCATAAGCAAATGCTTAGGTGAGAGTGACAGTAAAACAAACATACATGATACTTTCCCACAAACACTCTCCTCATTGACAACACTTTTCAGCTCAGTTTTTACTTCAATGTTTAGAAACACACAGCTGGTCTCACTATCTTTGAAATACTTTTCTAGCCTTCCCTTGCACAGAAAAAGTTTTCTTTCATCCACAACATCCCTAGCAAGGAGTTCCACAGATCTGCATCTAGTTATTATGTGAACAGCCAGATCCTATTTCTTGCTGTAAACCTGGCTCCCATTAACAGAACTTTTTAGCCCTGTTTCTAGCATGTAAAGAGACAGTGAACAGTTAAAACTTTTTCTTTGTGGTGATTTGGTAAAGCTTATTTATATTTTTCCTAAAACTTGTTATTTCTGCATAATGAAGTTCCAGCAAACTCAGTTGTTGCTTTTATGGGAGTTTTCTGTACCTTTGACTATATTTGTTGCCCTCACCTTACCCTCTGCAGTCCTCATAAGTCCTTTCTTTTGACATGAATGTTTATGGTTTCTTAACTACCATAAAGGACTGATGTTTACATGGAACTGTCAATCATAACACCAAAATCTAGTTGCTCCTAAAAGCAATGGTCAGCCTAGAGGCCTTGTATGAAGTTAGAATTGTTTTCTTCTCCACGCAAATCACATTACACTTATGCATGCTGAATTTCATCTGGCTTTCTATTGCCCAGATTCCTTGGGTTGTCATCTTTTTGCAGCTCACCAGGCTGTGCTCATCCTTAATATTTTGAATAATTGTGCATCATCAGCAACCTTTGTCACTTTGATGTTGAATCCTTTTTCCAAATCATTTATGAATGTTGAACAGAACAGATTCCAGTACACATCTCTCCACTGTTGGCATCACTCTGTCGCAAGAGATGGCCATTTTTTAATCCCTTCCATCTCCTGTGTCTTAGCAAATAAGCCATTCCATGACCTTTCCATTTATGCAAACGATCACAAAGTAGAGAGAATGATTGGTGGAGCTGACTGAAAAAATACGTAACTCTTGCAGAAAAATATATGAGAAAGAGCAGGCTATGTGTGCTCTCAGTCCAGAAAGTTGACGGTATCCTGGGCTGCATCAGAAGAAGAGTGACCAGCAAGTTGAGGGAGGTGATTCTTTCCCTCTACTCCACTCTGGTGAGACCCCACTTGGAGTTTTGGGTCCAGCTCTGGGGTCCCTAGCACAGAAAGAACATAGACCTTTTGAATTGAGTCCAGAGGAAGACCAAAAAAATTATTGAAAGGCTGAGGTAGTGTTGGGGTTGTTCAGCCTGGAGAAGAGAAGACTCCAGGGAGACCTCATTGCAGCCCTTCAATACTTAAAGGGGGCTTCTATGAAAGATGGGGACCGACCTTTTAATATGACCTGTATCTATAGAACAAGGGGTAGTGGCTTCAGACTATGAGAGGGTAGATTCAGATTGGATATAAGGCAGAATTCTTTTAAAATGAGGGTGGTTATACACTGGCACAGGTTGCCTGGAGAAGCTGTGGATGCCCCATCCCCGGAAACATTCAAGGTCAGATTGAACACCGGCCGAGCAATTGATCTAGTTGAAGATGTCTCTGTTCATTGCAAGGGCATTGTACTAGAGGACCTTTAAAGATCCCTTCTGAACCAATCTATTCTTGTATAAGAAAGAAATGGCTTGAAAATTGCTATTTGTCTTCTTTCACTTGGCTATTTGAACACGTAAACCAAAAACATCTTCATTTTTCTAAACTGTTTGTATCAAATCCAGTTCAATTGGGAATAAAATGTTGCAGTTGTGAGGATGTGGAGAGAAATTGAGTGCAACAGAGGACAAGTTCTTTTCTGTGAAGACTGCCTTCATCAACACTCACTTGAAAAAAATAAAGAAAATAAACAACTAGACCAGAAAAGTCTCTATGTATTAAAGAAACAAGTACTTCTCAAAAAGTTCTTCCACTATTCAAATCTCTTCTCACAAGAGACATATGGAGACATTCATTTCCAAGACCGACACTGATGCATAGTGAGCAGTTAATACACAATAAAATGTGAAAAGACACACTTACCAGGAACTGACATCAAGGACGATGTTTTTAACTCATAGTCCATAGAATCTGAAATTCAAGCAGCAATTTAAGTTGCTCTTAAGTTGTTCTAGGACTACAGAAAAGCTCTCCTTGACTTCTATCACTACTATAGAAACGAAACTGAATGAACTTGAGACAGCCCAAATGTAACAACTGTGAGTATAGCAAACCCAATTCAAACTGCTTCAGAAGAGTGTGACAAAATAAGTTTCTAAAAAAAAACTAAGAAGTGTCCAAAAATGATAGGTGGAAAAGACAGATGTCTGAAGTACTTGTGGCATGGTGAGTTACACACTTTTGCAGAGGTAAAATGATCCCCTCTGACTGACAGGTTGTGTCTATACAGTCAAGCCTATAGCAATGATGTGTCCATATCTTCATGAGTATTCAAATACACTCATACTTTCTTTCTTTTCTGAATGAGATGTGGACAGTTCTGCTGAGATTTTTCTCAGATCCTCGAGATAGTCTGATAAGGCTATTGGAGTTTTAGCTATTTGATGCTCCATGACTCAAGGGTACCTCTAACTGCAGACCAGCACAAAACATGAAAGTTGCCCCTACTCAACAAAATTGCAAATCCCTGTGGTACTACTGTTGATCACAGAGCCTGCAAAGCAGTCAGGAAAAGCCCCTTAGAGGTGCTTCTGGAAAGAAATATTGCGAAAAAATAAAGAAACTGGTGCTCAGCCAAGAAAAATAATTTCTCTACATCACAGAAACATAATTCAAAGCATGCTGTGAAAGAAATTCTGTCTAGAAGGCAAGTAAATATTAAGTTATGTATTTGAACAGTGTTATTATAGATTAAATAACAAAGCTGATGTTTGGAAAGTTTGAATTAGAAGAAGTGACAATCCCCTCTCATTTGTTTGCTTTTAAAATCAGAGATAGATTTGATAGAATCTGATGGCATCAAAGAACTGTTTAACAATAGGAAATCTTTTCTTATCCAGCTGCAAAGAGGTACATCTTACAACAGAATTTGAATTTCTAGGCATGCACATGCTAATGCACAGATATGCAGACTCAGAAAGCCGAGATACAGTTTTCCAATTTAATCTTGATGACTTGGAATGGCTCAGAGAAGGAAAAAGTTTTCCTTCATAACCATTACTTTATATTTGCACAGAATAAACAGGTGCAATATTGACATGACAAACTAGAAAGCAGGTGTTTTAATTAAAACAGCCATAGGAAGGATCATTTGCAATGCCTTGACAACCACAATTAACTGATCTCTATGTCTCAGTCTTAATGGAGCTCATTTAGAAAGAATCAGAACATTTAGAAAATACTGTGAGTCAATTACTTTATATCTCCTACCTTGTAGGGCTACTGCAGAATATTCATTCTGCCTCTAACATGGCTTAAATCAACATTAGAAAGTCCCCTGCACTGTAGCCATGGCGCTAATTGTCTTGATTCACATTCAGGAGTTATTTGTTATGCAAAGATCTGAACATTAAGAAGACCTCCCTGTGGCAGGTAGGTAGTGTTTAGCTTTGTGGAGGCTCCCTACATGCAGAGGAAAATCACCCTCAAGGTGTGGGTCCATGGAAGCATTCTACCCCCATGTCCAGGGTGTAGTCCACAAACCAGTGTGATCTTCACAGCCTGTGGGACTGGAAGGTCCCTCAATGATGGTTCTGTCTTGGACTCTTAGGGATTTCTCCAAGGCATCAGCAAAAGGGGGAGAGAATAGTCTGGTTCTAAGGACCTCACAGAAGGACTGAGGCCCTTCCTTACACTCCAAGTATGGCTAATGGTGGTGTGGGGACATGGACTTCTGCCTGCCAGGAAACACAAGCAAAGAAGATATTTTAGAAAGACCTACAACAAAAAGAAAAAATATCATTATTCTAATGCTTTGTTACTAAAAGTGAGAGTTTCTCCAACTGTATTTTTGCTCAAAGTATTCACTGTTTCCGTTGGTCCCAATTCAACTTGTAGTAAACAGGATTCCAAGCCACAAAATCATCATCACAAATACAATTCCAGTATGGACAAATTACTATGAAGATTAAAATAGTAACACTTTCTGAACATCGCACTTCTATTAAATGGCTAATTCTGACAACACTATGTGACAGCAAAAATGGTCATGGAAAGGGAGCTTGTAAGATTTAAAAACCATCCCTGATGAGAATTGAGACTATGACTTTAGACTGATGAATGGGGTCACTTTGCCTAGAGATGCTTTGGTGGTTCAGCCATGATCTCTCCTACTATGCCATCTCTTAGGAACTCTCATGTCTGACACAAGGAAGGGTCAGCTCTCAGTGAAGCAGCAGATGAACTCCAGTTGTTCACAAGATGATGTGTAATAAATACGTCGATAAACTGTCATTCAATTTTTTATTTTACTGAACATCTCAGGGTAGCGATGGTAGCAATCCAGCGACTACTACACAGGCTGGAGATTCATGCATGGAGTGAGGTGGTATGGATAACTAGAGAAAGCACCGTCATAGCTGCCCCAAAGGCAGACACCTTTACTGCAAAGCAAACTCTGTAAGCCAGGCTTTGATAGCTGGTGTTATTGCTCATCGGGTGGGAGTAAATACTAGGGAAAGTTATCATCTGTCATCTCAGTGCTTCTGGTGTTATGAAGGGTGTCACTGCTTGGGAGGTTATCCTTGTGAGTGACCATCAGGGTTTCAGCTTTCCCCACACTTTTAGTAGGAGGCCAACTGAGAACAGAAACCTCATCATCACCATGCCATGCTCTGCAGTCCTTTTTGTGAATTAAAACTTCTAGCAATCATGTAGCATGCTGCAATCAATTAGGATCTGATTTTTATGACAAAATTATCACCTGCACTTCCCATGGGTTTCACCTGTCCTTCAGGCTGATTAAATATTCTTCCTACAAGAAAGCGATATTACAACTAAGTTAATATGTTTGGGCATGGAACTTTTTCTTTAAAAAAACACCAAAAAAACTAAAAAACAACACCATATTTTTTCTGTTGATAAATAGTAGCATTCAGCTGCAAGCCTTTTTATCCAAATTATTTGATTTTTTCACAAAAAAGTCAAGCTTTCTGTGGGGTAAATTCTCTGTATTTTATAACCAGCTCTGATTATCTGATACTTGCCTTTTCTGAAAATGTAGTATATTCTTTAAACCCTTTTTTCCCATAAGTATTTCTGTTCCACTTTATATTATTTTTCTTCTGGCTGCTTTTTACTATTGAGTTCTCAGCACCATGATGCTCATCTTGTTCTCATTCCAGTGCTGAGGTCCTTGTCAGAAACTTCCCTAAGAAGAATCTTTCATGTAGCTCAAACATTTGTTACTCTCTGAATCCCAATTTTCTGCTTTTTTTCAAGCCAGTGCTGCCTCATTATCCCTTTCAGCTGTACAGTTTGCAATGCTCCTATCAGAACAGTGCGTCCTGGATTACTCCACCCTTCTAAATCAAATGGTGCTTTCCCTCATGTTTTTCCATCATGGATATTTGTTAATAATCACCAGCATGTGACATACAAACCAGAAACAAGCACACTCTCTGTGTAAGGCTGTAATCTTACAGACATGTTGGTATTTATCATTTGGTAATGAGCTTGTGTCTTGAATTGAATGGGACCATTCATGTGTATAAATTTGCTTCCCCGTGCAATAGTTTGCAAGATGCTGACCTAAATAAAGGAAATAAATATTCAGATTATTTGCAGGAGAACTACAACATGACCATTTGCTTAGGCTCACTCTTTCTCCTTCCATATTTCTTCCCTCCCCACCTGCCAGATTCTCATTACACCTACTCTGAACTCCTTTCTCCCTGTGCAGGTTGGTTTACAAGTTCTGTAGGACTTCTATGAATTATTCAGGTGCATATCCAGGACAGAGACACTTTCAGCAACTTGGAGACACCTTCGCTTTTTTGTCCTCCAATATGTTTGAGAACTTTCTGAACACTGTAAAAATATTGACAAAGAGACAAGACCAGGACACAGACCATACAAGCTCCATATATTTTCAAACCATACATGCATCAGCTTGGGATACTCTAAAGGAAAACACATTAAGGATATGCATAAGCAATATCTTTTTAATGTATCTGTTTCTTTATTTTGTCTGTTTCGCTGAGATTTGCCACCCAAAAATGCTGCTCTGGAAGGTGAAATAAGACCTTATTTATTCCCCATTAATACTGGAGAAACTTAATTTGAAATTACAGATCTGCGAGATACACCAGTGAGCACTTAC
This sequence comes from Dasyornis broadbenti, assembly GCA_013397935.1. NCBI lineage: Eukaryota > Metazoa > Chordata > Aves > Passeriformes > Dasyornithidae > Dasyornis > Dasyornis broadbenti. Next base: position 321,625 of record VZRN01001114.1, on the reverse strand, counting down.
ATGATTAAGCTGCACCTTATGATGCCAACTTACTCAATCTTTAGATGTTTACTTTGCTTCATCTGCATATCTGAGAAGACACTCCTTTGTTTAAAAATCATGCGTTAAATGACAGTGTCCAGATAGCAAGCACAGGCAATGTATATTGCTAACACTACCCAGTGAATGATCAACCATGTGCAGAAAAAATTTTCAATGAGGACAGGCTGAGAAAGTTGGGGTTGTTCATCCCAGAGAAAATAAAACCTGGGGAAAATTTATTGTGGCCTTCAATACTTGAAGGGGGCTTATAAGAGAGATGGGTACAAGCTTTTTAATAGGGCCTGTAGTGATAGGACAAAGGGTAATGGTATTAAACTAGAAGAGGTTAGATTCAGACTAGATATATAGAAGAAATTTTTTACGAAGAGTAATGTACATGTACAAAGAGCATGTGTGTGTATGTGTGTGTTTGTCCATTACTGTAACTCTGAATAGACTTCAGAACTTCAAATAAATAATATGATTCAAAAGGTAAATCATTGAATAAAATATCTTCAAGTGCACCATTATTTTAAAATGTAGACAAAGCATTCTCTCACTGGGACAAGAAGAGCTCAGTACGAGGATCTTTAAAAGCACCCTTGACATAGCTGTCCTTGTCACAGTGTTTCTTTTATCCTGAACTTCCCTGCATGTAAAGCAAAACATCTGCTTATGGATGTTTCATCAGTGATGACACCTATAACTATTGGCAATTACTCTTTTTCCAGTCCATAACTGTTTGGCATTTATTTTAAAGGTGACAACCTTAGAAAAGACAAAAATGACTGATCTTTTGAGCAGGCTCCAAATGTCACGTTGTGAAAGATGTTGTTTTATCATCAACATATGGCATCTGTCTGGGCTCCTTAAGGAAGTCTGTAGCTGGAAAATAAATGTTCTCTAAGCAGGATCTTTCTGTCTCCAGCTTTTAGGCAGCTTTGACTGAAACACCATTCTGAACATTATTTACCTTCAACTTAATTTGATCCTCAGGAATTTACACATAGTTTAAAGTTTCAGAATAAATTCCTCAACCAACTCCTCATTAAATTCACTTGAAGGGTTCTTTTATGATTAAAACAAGCTGGTTCCCAGAAGACTGTATCTGCACAAATGTACACATTAGTCTTTAAGACTACCCACATCCTGGTACTGTGGTTGCTTGTGCTTTTTAATGACGAGTGAACTCCACAATATATTTGCTGTGCCAGGAATTAGGTATTTTCAGTATGCAACCAGATAAGGAATTTATTTGAGCCTTTATTAGGGCCATCTTAATTTGAATTCTACATTTTATAAAAAAAAAAAAAAACAAAAAACAAAAAAACCAATTTTTTTCCTAAAGAAATTATAGTTTTAGTTGTTAATGAAACAGGGGCAGAAGAGCAGCTGAACTGTGCAGTGATGGATGCTATGGCAACTACAGCAGGTATGAAAAATGCTTTCAAGCAGAGTATATAAGTTAGAAAAATTATAACAATAGAAAGCTAATTAGCAATTTAAGTAGACACCTTTGACTCCAGAAGTGAAGGGCTCTGGAAAGCTAGCAGCTGATATTGCTATAGCTTATGTGAAAGAGCTTTCAATTTGTTGGTTAGTTCACTGCAACTCACGGTATACAAAATAAAATTCATGCAAGTTATTTGCCAGTTTCTTCCAGGATAAATTCAGACTTCTGTAGCAAAAACATCTGCCAGGAAAAGAATCTGTGGCAATGGAAAGAAGCAACCAGCCAGCCACAGCCACACCATCCTTGGTGAGCCAGCAAGTGAATTATGCTGGAACTGCTTTCAGGGAAGAGCCATGGGCATGAAAGTTGAGGAAATGAAGACTTAAATGTGTTCATCTAATAAAGGTAGCCTCAAAATTTTCTAACTTAAAATTACATCTCTAGCTTTGGGAAGTCAAATTTAGTGTAGCAGCATAGCTCATTCACCTTCTATGTCTTCTCCAAGAACAAGTAACTAGTTAAACTGGGGAACAAGGCCTTAGCCCCCTTTATATGACATGGCCTCTTGGGGTTTTTTCAGAAGTGTTTGCTTACCCCTCTATACCTTCTATGTCACATATGCCTTTGCATTTTTGGATTCCTTTGGTGCTTGATTTTCAACATGTGTTGGGCAGCTATCCTGAGCTGATGTCCAGTTCAAGCTTCTTCCAAATAATACAAATCTTTCATCTCCTCTAAAGAATAAGAGCGTATGAGTCAGTATTATTATAATTGTTTTTTCATATTCCTGTGAAAGAAAGAGAAATATTGATTTCTGTTGAGAAGATCAAAAAACAAAAGACAAGGGAAAAGTAAATTCTACTGTTTTATGGTAGAAACCCATAACACTATTTCCTAGGCCATAAATGTCATATCTACAGGCACACTGTGCTTTTGTTCTGTGCGTGCCCACCAAAGCCTCACACACTGAGCGTGGCACGGACACAGCAGTTCCTCCTCGCAAAGACAGTGCTCCCAGTGCACACACACACACACACACAAATTTCTAGACTTCTTAGAAGAGTGCTCTTGATATATAGTTTTTAATGGCTTGGTTGAGCTACTAGAGATGCCTAGAGCAGGGCTGGGGGTTTTTTGGATGATGACATACTCCATTCTCATTGTAGTTCAAGGTATAATTTCAAGGCTGCCTAGCAATTTGCAGAATCAGGCTACTTTGGCATTTGAGAAGCTGAAGGCTGGCTACAGATTATGGAACTGTCCAGAAACCAAAGGATTAATCAGGGAAACATCTGAGAAATGTACAGCTCCATTTCCCATTCATGACAAATGATGAGGGACTGGGATGATATTTTTAACAGAAAACCTTAGAAAATAAAAGAAATGCTGCTAATCCTAACTCCTTTCCTGAACTGCCAGGATTCAGGATGCAGTGCCATGGGAATGCAGGAAGCCAGCTAGGGTCCAGTGCTGTCTCTGAGAAGAAAAGCTTCCCTGGAACTTGTCATGAGGGGAAACCTGGGGAAGAACCACTTGGTTGGCTCTGGGCATTGCCAGGTCCAGCACAGCTCACTGTGCCCAGGCTGCTCAGCCCAAACTGGCTTCAGTGTCTGTAACACACTCAGCAGCACGTACAAGAGCAGGCATGAGAGATACATGCTGCCATCCTAAATGCTCCTGGGGCTTCATATGGCTTCAAGGAACCTGCCACAGTAGCCCTGGCAGGTGTAGTCTATAGATGTAGATAACTATGTAGACAACTCACATAAAATGGAGAGCTGATTGCTATCCTCTAGCCTAAGTAGTCTGCATCTCCAATGGAATGGAAGGAATCGATCAGCAAACCATGGAATGTCTTTTTACCTTTGCTATAAGGCTCTAAGACCACTCTCATTACTCCTAGATTACAGTGAGTTGGTTGTCAGTGGTCCTGCAATTTTAGAGTAATCACTTCCCATAACAAGAAGCAGCACAACCCAGAGCAGATCAGCCTTACACAGATGTTTGCTATGCTAGCTGAAATATTTGCTTGTTCACGTCAAAGTCACAAGGAATCATTCTATAATCAACATCTCAACAACAACAAATCACTGGAGTGTTTTTGCAGAGTCCATGTATCTGAATCAAATTTGGCTAATATAAAAGACTATAGAACAGAGATAGGTTTCAGCCTACATCACAAGCCCCTATAAATTAGATGTTGACCTTTTGCTTTCACAACTTAAGAGACTATTTTTTTCAAAGTACCCTCAGCAGCTAGTTTCTTCTGAATAAAATAAATGTTGTTTTAGTTCTGCTCCCAGGGGCTGCACACTGTGAAGGTGGTAACAGCTAGTTCACATGACAGTGAATGAAGCTGAATAATTAAAATGGCCTCTCCAGTAAGAAAATGTAGGTGGGAGATGAAAACACAGCTCTTCATCGTGTCCTGCACAGAAAGTACATAATTGATCCCAGTTGCTTAAAGCAGCAACTTGATTTTTAGGAGCAAATGACTTTAAACCAGCTTTTCAATTTGTATTTGCAGTGGCTCAGGAGCATGGATTGAAGGCCAACTGAGAACTTCTGCTTTTCTCTCGCCTCATTGCCATTTTACCACTGCAGCTGCACATAGCAAGTCTGTCTCACATTGCTGAGAAAATGCTGCTTGATATTTGGGGTTTGCTTGGGTACTGTCCTGATGATCTGACTTCTTTTGCAGTTCAGGCTGAAGCAAAAGACCCTGAGTATATTGCACTGGTACTCAGAAGAACAGCGGAGCATGCATGGATTGACAGACCACTACACAGATCCAAGCTTCCAAGCCAGATTAAATAAGAGCCTAAACAAAACCGGAGGCATACATAGGAGGTCAGATTGAGGATGGCAGAAATCAACAGTGATGGTTAGGGAGAGCATTAGGCAAATTCAACTTACAGAGTGGGTGGGGCCTCTCCAGCAGCAGAAAACTGCATCCCACCTTTCTGTCCTCCCCACATGCTAAAGTTTGTGGTCACAAGTTGATGCTGCCCTGGAATATCTGTGAACCTATACCATGCTCCAGCACTTAATGGGACAGAAATGATGACTTACTTCCAAGAGCAGTGAGGCCATAAAACAACAGACTGGTGCACCTTTACAGCCAGCTGACCCTTCTTTCAAAAACAGGTATTGACATGTAGGACAGCATAGTGTCTCACAAGTCATGGTGACACTTAAGTCCCTTACCTGCTGTGGTTCATATCCCTGGATTGCTAGCCACTGTTATTGAATCCATCTGTCACACCACAACATTGTACTGGAAAGAGTGGAAAACAGCCAAGGAACTTTTCCAGAGCTGTAACACAAGATAGTCAGGAGTTCCAGTAAGAATCCCCTAACCTTCAACTAACTGACGTATGAAATCAATATAAAAAACATAGGGCTCATAGTAAACCCAAAATGTGAAGCTGCAATTTGCTTGGGTTTGTTTTTATCAGCTCACTATACCGATTTCCTCTTCATTTTGCTTTTTTTCCTATATAGAGCTGCAGACACTTTGGAAGTGTGTGTCTGGGACACTTCTTGAGGCAAAGCAACATACTTGCCTCCAGCCTTGCTGAAATGGAACCTGAAGTTTGCTTCAGGATGTTTTTGTAAGCTTCAGCCTATGGTCATGAAAATCTGGCCAGCGCTCTGCTGGTTGTATTTCTGTACTCTCAGGTCTCTCCTCTGGTCCATGGAGTGTGATGCCATTGGCCAATGGCAGTGACACAACTTGGAGTCAGAGGCACAATAGCTCTATTAATAAAATTACACAAGTATAATGCCACGTTGATATGTCTCTCTTACTCTCAGCATCCAAAAAAAGTACCTTTCCATGGCTTTGTTCTGTGCTATGTAGACAGAATAGTTTGTTTGTTGTCTTAGGAACATATAATTCCTCTTTCCTAGCAACAATTCCTTATTTTCTTTTTCTACTCTTCCTAGGTTGAGTTTTTCTCTTCCCAAGATGATTTAAATCTAAAATTCCTTTTATGTAGATGGGAGAGGTTTAGTTGTGCAATAACACAGTGCTCCATTCCTTTCTTAGGTCTGTTGTCCAGTAACAACAGTGGGAGTGCTGCATGTGCGCTGACTGTTGGATTGGCCTCACAGCTCATGCCTTTCAAAAGGGTCTGTTCTGCACGGTTTACTGGCTGCTACCTGCTGCTCTGCAGCCAATAGAAAAAGTGGAAAACACCAGGAGCAGCTCTATTCCTAGTGAAATCCCAGTAGGTTTGCATGAAACAAATTTGGCTTACAGGATGTTGTAAAATCCATTAAATACTGCTGTTTCTGTAGAAATATTTCATCAATGATGATACATGAGAAACCCAAGCACCTCAATTTCTTTAGACTGTATAATATGGGGGGCTCTTAACTTCTTTTGAAAAAACTTCTGTTGATCAGTCTACTTAATGCACAGTAGGTAGAGGCCCAGTACTTGCTTTCCAAACCTTAATACCTTTAAATTAACTCTATCATTTGATTAAGATACTGAAGTATTTTCTTGAAGGGAGAAACAATATCTTCGTGGGACCACAAAAAAAGTTCTATTATTTTTTATTAAATTTTGATATTTTTAATATGATGAGTCTCTCAGATTAAAGTACTGTTGATACCATAAATATCACAGTGGTCCTCTAGCAGGTTGGCTCTTCATGCTCCTGTACCTCAGGAGCTTTCTGTGTTTGTCAGTTTTTGTCATTAATTTGTCAAAAATGTTTTTATTTCTAGTCTTAATAACATCTCTTAAGGAAAAATCTTTCTCAGAAGGGTAGTTAATTTGATCTTTTATGTTAAGCCAATGTTTTTCATTTAATTTTCTAAGCAAATAAAAGGTCAATTAACACTTATAAAATAATGAAATGGTCTTCATGTGTCTTCCTTGAAATCTCTACATTATCTTTGGATGTGATTATGTAGGAACATTGCTAATTTTATTTGCAGCTCTCTATTACCCTATCTGAAATGTTTCTTAAGATACACCTTGAATTCTCATGTTTGGGAAATAATACTCTATTTCAACTCTAAAGTATAATACAAGAAGACTACCTCACAAATTACAGTATTAATTAATTTCTAGCTACAAACTGGTTTATTCACAAGTGCCTTTCTCATTGTTACATTCCAATATTGCAATATTATTCCAATTTTATTATAAATAAGAATTCCATTACCATATACTTTGAAAAAAAAAACCTACTTCTTAATTTAATAAAACCCGACCTTGAAAGCTGAAATTAGTTTGTATTTGCTCTATTTTTCTCCCCCACATCTCAGTATTCAAATATTCCCTAAAAGGAATAGCTGCATGTTCCTTTAGCAATATCCCACTTAAAAGACAGACTCCCTCAGGTGCCTTTGCCATTTACATTCCTGTTGATTCAACTCTTGATTGCCAAAGCTTGGAGGGAAAATAGTCTCCCTACCAAGGAAAAAAACCTATTTCACTCTTATCCTTTCTTATAGGTTCTTTAAAGAACTTCTCCATCTGTCATGACAGGACGCCTACCTTTGGACTAAACAGTTCTTTATATTTATACTTATAGGTGATGCATAACCCTGGTGTCAATAATTTGATGCCAGTAGAAGGTAATCATTGACTGCTTCACTTTTCTGTGCAGGGCTGACTACTTTGGTGGTATTACTAAACAGAGTCTCTCCAAAGTGTTTTCAGTTTTATGTTTGTGTGCTGTTCCTGCTTTGACATATTAAATCTCTGACATCACCGGGGTTTCTATCCAACACAATCATCTTGCTGAAAACAGAGGCCTGGAACTTACACTTGGATTGTGTGTGGCTCGCTGGATGACTTCAACTGTTGCAGAAATAGTTTATGTATACAACAAGCAAATGTTTTTAATGAGAAACTGGAATAAAATCAATATTGTAGAAGGAATTTGAGAATGTTCATCATGTTGTCTGTCAGCAGCCTCATTTTCTTTAATTCCTTCATTAAAACCAGCTCTTAGTAGTTCATTATATGACATAATTTAGGTTAAAACACAACCCGCATTCATCCCGTGGCCAAAGAGTCTCCAGGGGAAGCAGAAGTTGTATAACTTTGCTTTGGAGAGAGAGGAGCAGAAGGACAGTGAGATAGCGCAGAGAAATCCACGGTTTCCTTCCTAATCCTATAGCCTTGTCACATGAAGGCATTTTCTATGTAAGCACATGCTCTGACTGTGCAGTAATGAGTACACAGCTGCCCTTCATGTAGGAGGGCAAAGGTTTCATCTTAGAAGTTTCCCCCACTGAAGCTCTATACTTTCTCTTCTTAAGATTAGACAGATTTCATCCTTAGGTGATGACTAGCACTATACAAGTTCATTCTCTGCCATCGGGGAATATAAATCCTTTCACACTGGCATTTGAGTAGCTTTTCAGTGCTTTACATCTTTTAAGCACTTGAGAACTAATCCCATCCTCTACATGCAGTTTTGTGTGCTGGATTATCTGGGGCAGTGGGAGAGGAAGAGTCTCTCTCATGGCAGGATGGAGCACCCTGTTGGCCAGTCTTTACTCTGTGGTAGGAAGGTGAAGCAAAGATTTCATGCAACTTTGGTGTCTAATAGTTCTGCCATTCCCATTACCGTGAAGAAACTATGCTCTGAGTTTGAAACAAAAGGAAACTTCCCTTAAGCACACATCCCAAGTCTGGCCAGACTGTCAACCACTGACTGGATTTCTAATGCTTCCATGTCTCTAAATGTGGCTTCAGCTGTTTTCTGCAGGGCAGCATTGGGCTCTTTGTCCTGAGTGCTGACTGGCAAGCAACAAATGCTCAAGCAAACATGTACTGAGTTTTAATACAATCATATACTGTCTGAAGTCAACCACTCTAGGAAGCTTTGGGCAGTCAGAGAAATAAAAAGAACACGTGGAGATGGGCCTAAAGGTAATTTGGGTGTAGTTGGTGACAAATCAGCTATTGTTAGACTCACTTTAGACCAAGTATGGTTTTGCTGGCTTCTGGTCTTCTGCTCCAGGTCCCATGGAGATAGGCTGTCATGACACTGACAACTACCAGGAACTGAGGGCAGCTGAGGGTAGGAGGTGGTGGCAAAAGGCAAAGGGATGCCTGTAAGCTGGGAATAAAACCAAAGAACTAGAAATAAGAAATATCAGAAGACTAGGAAGTTACCCAAAGTTGGTCAAACAAAGAGAGGAGCAAGAGAAAGAAAATCTGGCAAACTTCAGGCAAGAAACTGAGAAACTGTCTTCTCCTCTTACAATCATTTTGAGGAGAATATGATCCCCAAAGGCCAAGGAAGAAACTTGGTGATTTAGGGAAGTGCAAAGCTGGTCTAATAGATATTAAGTCCCAGCTAGTCTGGGGACTATTTCTTCCCAGGAACAAAAGCAATGCTCCCCCGCAGTTCCCGCTGGGCCGAGCCCTGCCTTAGTGCAGCTGACAACCAAGCCATTAATATTCTTTCTCTGGGTAAATGGATGACAGCCGTGTATCATCCTTCCCTTGGTGACTCTTACTTCTGGCACCATTTGTTTCCATTTCATTTTAAGGTCAGTATGAATTGTCTCAGGCAAAAAAATAATAATGAAATTAATAAAATAAAATAATGTTAAAATAATACTACAAACTTATCTTTTGCGATCTGACAAGCAAGGGAGGCTTTAGATCAGATTATCCAACAATTACTTTTTATAAATATACCTAAGCCATTTTTCAGTGTAAACTTGCAGATTGCACAAGCACTCAACAGTCTCTTGTAGGCTGCAGATTCTTATCTTTCAAAAAACATAGCAAGGTTTGCTGCACGAAATTCTCAGTTTAAAGACTGTGATATAACTGATTGTTTTAATATAATTTTCTACCAGAATGTTCCACGGTACACTGTGCCCTCAGATAGCATCTGAAAGTGGTTGTTTGGAAGAGGTATAAGAGGATCAGGATTCATGACTCTATGGCAACTGAAAAAAAATGAGGTCCCAATGTCATAATAAAAATGATTGCCTGTGATAGGCAGTTCCATTTGCGCTTTGAAACTGCAAGCAATAGAAGAAAAACAGTATTTGGTATCTAACCTATAGGAACAGGGAGGGCATTTCACGCTCTGATCAGAGAAAGCAAACATATGAATTGGCCTTCAAGCGAGGGGAAGGGATGGAAGGGGAAGGGAGAATCCCTAGAAAAATTATTCTTTAGGAGTACATGGATTTCCTAGCCAGAGACATGACAAATCGCATTATAGGCAGTGAAGTAACTAGCCCACAGCATCATAAGGAGGAAATGAAGGCAGAAGAAGATGGGAACACATCTCTCGAAGTAAAAGAGCATGGCAGCACTTCAGTCAAGACTAAGAAATGGGCCTGGAAAGAATTAACAAATGGACACTACAGGAAATGATTTTCCAGAGTTTTGCACATTGAGCAGAATTGTACATCTATATTAAAACGTGCAAAAAGTGCTGTCATTTTGCACAGATGACTACCTGAGGAGCAAGGGCCAAGACAGTCAGGTCTTTCATCTCAATAGTTACAGGCATGAACAGAAGAGATCTGATGATCTTCTACTAATGTCATGATACAAACTTTTTCTTCCACAGAAGAGGCTTAAGTACATTCTGACAGTTAAATTCTATCCTTCTTATAATAAGCAGTGAAAGCCTATTTTAACTAAGCCCAGCAGTAAATCAAAGATGTGTGTATACAGAGTAAAATTGCTTCTTTCCTTTTTTACATTTACAAAAAGATCATCTGATTCCAATGATAATCAGCCACTCCACATGATTCCCATTAGCTCTGTCCATGGAACACCTGAACAAAAGCCAAAGGAACTTGGATATGTTCCTCATTCTGCCTTTTCATTATTTTTTTCATCAAAACATCTGTTTTCCCATGTTGACGTATGAGGTCATAACTTGCAGATGAAAGACAACCCATGCCTTCACATAGCAGCATGTTTATGTAGGTAGCACTGGGTTTTTCTGACACTTTCTCCATATCAGTTCCACCTTTAGTCTGTTGTCCAGATTCACTGCCACATTGCAAGGAATGAGCAAGAGGCACTGAATTATTCTTTAGTGAGGAAAGTTTTTCAAAAAAACCCCCAGAAACTAAGGCATATTTTAATGAGGGATATTGGTTAAATATAGCTTTATAAGCAAAACATGATGGTGATTACTTCACAAATAGCAATGCTATGACCACTATCACAGATCATGTCTATTTAGCTGCACAACACCATAGCATTTTCAAAACAAATGTAGTACTTGTACCCTGTTTTGAAGCTTTGACATTTTAGGGCCATGATCCTGTAAAAGTTTGCACCTTTCACAGATAACAGGGATCTCTTGCAATACCCCATGCTAAATATGTGTGTGTAACAGCTCAAAGGACCAGGGCCTTAAACGCACTGTATTTAAGATCATTGGATCCTGTGGAATGTCTCACATATGGAAAACTAGGAAAAGTATAAGTGCTTGCAGATCAAATAAGTAAATTTAGGAAAAAAAGATGAAAGATAAAAATGTTAGAGATTACAAAATAGGGTACAAAGTAGAGTTCCTTTGAACTGTAATGCAATTTGTGCTAGTCCTGCTGGTGTTGACTTCTCTTTCTTTACAGTATGAACGCTCTAACACCCCAACATATATCGCAAGTTGAAATAAAGTTAGATTCAATGCTAAGCATTTAAATATTTTTAAAGTTTTAACAATTCACAGTGGTAAAGCTTTTCTTGCATTAATGCAGTTAATATTACCTTTAGATTAGAGTTTACATAAAAACAATTATCTTAATTTTTTTCTTCAATCCTTCTCAATTACATAAGGTGAAGCTGGAGTATTGAGATCAAAGAAGTGGAAGGCAGAGAGGGAGGGAAAACCGATAAACAACACAGGATCTGTAGCAGGAGGAATTTGGAAACAAATGAGAGAATAAGTATCATTAGGTTAAGGATAGGACAATGTGGCAGTAAGAGTATGGATGTACAGATTTGTGGCCATTAATACAGAATACTAAATGCAGCACTGTGTATTCCTTCAGTAAAGTAAATAGAGTGTCAACAAACACTCTGTTTGTCAAGCAATGTCAGGAGTGCAGCACCTGGCTCCAAAGAGAGGAGGTAGGCTGCTGTGGACAGGCTGCTGTCAGAGATCATAGGAGGACACGAGCTCCAGAGAGCTGGGGCTTAACAAAGCTCTTGCAGACCTTGGTGGCACAGAAGGAGATTGGGGAGCAGCAAGTGGGATTTCAGCAGATTTGGGGGGTTATCCAGGATTCTTCTTGTGATTATTCATGCAGAAATTATTTTTTCACCTCCATTCACTTTAGGGAACCTGTACTTCTCATCACGGATTTCTAGAGATACCCATATCCATAAAGTTTACTGTTGGAACGCTGAAAATTTAACCATAATTACTAGCATTTCAGCCAAGAAAGATAGCCATAATTTCAAATATTAGCTGCCATCACCCCATCAGCTACAGCTGCTCATTTATCTTTCCCACCCAGGAGGAGAGTTCAAATGGCAGTTTTAGCTGACTCTGGTCCCATGCAAAGACAGACATTAAGAGCAAGGGATTCTTAAATCTGATTTATATACAGCAGATGCAAAGGAATGCAGTTTGTACCTTTTCTTCCCAAGCTGTTTTTCACCTGAGATGGTACACACTGAGAGGAAGCATTCACACTGTGCAGTTTCATAGGAAGGCTGGAGAGTTGGGATCCCAGTGTGCTGGACAAAAGGGCTCACCTAGGAGGTGACTGACTGTGCTGTCACTTTTTGACTGATTCAGCCCATGTGGCCAGCTGATGCCAATCTGGAAAGGAACAGCCTTCTCAAATACCTCACAAATACCTGCAGCTGTGTTTTTATGCCTTCTCTTAGAGTGGCACTGCACTAACACTCTCTGCAGTGCCATAACAAACCAGGTTGGGGAGCTACCAACACATCTGGCTCATATATTTTGATTCAAGAAGAAAGAAAAACTACGTCTCCTAAGGTCAAGATTCTCAGGAGAAGATTGTTGTTTCACCTGTTGGATAAAAACTTTTAGGTGTCAGCCTCACAGCACCTACAGCAATGAATAGGGCATGAGGAAAGATAAGCAGAAGTTTTCAGTCAATCATTTTCCTCCCTTTCATGCATCATTTTCCAATCATGCATGAAAGGGAGAGCACACAATGGTTAGTTCTTAACAAATCAAATTAAAACCCAGGCTAATCTCCTGATCCTTATCAGGACAATGACATAAGAGCACAGTATGCTTAGAGGAATGAAGGATAATATTTTGTAAATATATATATACATGATCCTGAGACAACTATTTATGACCAAGAGATATTTGCTTCCTATGTGTGATAGAAATCTTATCAAAATTATGCTATAGTGCAAGACCTATAGTGCATTCACTGACACTTAGGTTTCCCATCTGACTGCACAGATAATTTAGAAATAGTTCATTATAAATTCTAAATACTAAATTCTTCTTATTCATGTTTGAAGGCTAACAGTGCAATGTTACATACTGATGTAGGTGCTACTAAACACTTCATGCTGTATTTCACACTGGAATGAAAGCTTGACTTTTCAAAAAGTAATATATTTTCTCCTGGTTGTAGTTATCCCTGTTAGTTACAAAGCAGGAGGCCAGGCTTGCTAGTGGACACTTTCAATACCTGCCCTTGGCATACACTTCATAGAAAATTCCTGTAATTCATAAAAAATTTCTGAAACTCTTACTCCTATTAAACTGCCTTCAACATAAATAGGTGTCATGTCACTTGAGCTTATACTAGATAACCAACGGAAAAATGGTCTTACAATCTCTTTTTGATCCTTCTGATCTATGGAATGGCTTCAATATTAGGGTAAAACTCATACCAGCATACTAATAACATCAACAAAGCATCATCTGGGATTATCTATTTTTGCCAAGAGACTTGCTATCATAAAGAAATTGAAGACCTTTTCACTTCGAGGTATTCATGAAGCATTTAAATTTATATTCACAGAACCATATTAGGCAACTAGGCAATATTCATGTTAAGAGTGAAGATGATCCCCATCCTGACACAAGCTGATCATTGTCTAGAGAATGTTTCACAGAAGAAAAGATAGAAACAAACTGAGGAAATTTTAAAATAAAATACTGGAAAGAAATGGCTTCCTAAAGCATCATACAAACAAAATAACCCAGCCAGCTAGAGAAAAAGAAGCCCAACTCCCAGGTGACCAAAAAAAAAAAAAAAAAAAAAAGGGAGCAAAATTCACTAGTTGCCTTTGCAGAACATTTTTAAGAACAGTTTTGATCTTCTCAGCTGAACAGCTAATGAACAAAATCCTAGACGGTATAGCATCTCCTGTGTAGGAGTTCGAGACCTTTGATTCAGAAAGTGTCACAAAAAATAAGAATGGAAATCAAATTTTATACAATTTATAAGTAAGACAGTCTTTTGTACCATAGCTCAGATCTGAAAAATAACTCAGGGTCTGCAAAAGAGGTCACTGAATTGTGACTTTTTGCAAGTATCAAGCTATTTCCTACTATTTCTTTTGTCTTGACGTTTCCCCATTGGAACACTTTTCTTAAGCAGTAGACAAATAATAACAGAATGGAGTACATTGTAGTGAAATTAGAGCTCTCCGTCAGCTAGTCTATTTTATGCTTCTTACACCATGAGGTGAACTTTACAGTAACTTCTCTGGCTCTGTGAACTTATATAAAAGATAGAGGGAACTAATGAGTACAGTAGGATGAATGGCAGTAAAAATAGAGATGATAGATGTCAAGATTTACTGTAAAGCATACCAGGGCTTTAAATCTATTATAAATTGTCCAGACTTGTATGAGATTCTCCTGTTACAAAATGCCCAAATGACATCAAAACTGAAAGAATTCTGACTGGTCAATTCACATTACCAGTGGCAATTCATGCGAGTCAGTAAAAGGAAATATTAATACTCAAAAATCATAGACACACACTCAAATGAGAATAGTTTCCACTGTTTTTGAACAGCTAGATCCCTAATCATTATTTCACTCAAATACTTCTTTTTTGTTTTCCAAAAAATACTCCCATAATGAAAGTGAAGCATACTTTAAAGGCTCTGTACTAAATAAATGCATAAAAATAAGGCAAACTTTAATAATGTTACCTACGATTTTTTGAAATCTGTGTGTCTTGAGGATCAGTTATTCAGGTTTTAGCTCCTGCTTTTCTTGGTTTTCCAGGTCCCATGGCTGCAGTACTGATCAGAATGACAGGATTATATTGCATAAGCAATATCTGCCATCTGCTGGAAGGATATTTTCTAGCACTAATGAGGCGGTATTGTTTGGTTGGGTGGCCAAATAGAGAGAAATTGAAATAGCATTCTAGAAGTTGTTGAGAAATTGAAACTCAATCTTCAGTATAATAAAGATCTTCACATGCTGTTTACTGGTGGAGAAATGAGTCACAGAAGAAATGATTTCCAGGGCAACCTAATAGAACCGGACTAGAGATTTGATCAAATTCCTAATCCCCTTTTCTGTATGGTATCCCACACTCCTACTACTGTTACTGCAGAAAAAAGGAGGGGAAGGAGTGGGGGGGATTTTAGTAAACCCCATAAAACCCTATTTTCTATTCAAAGCATTTTAACAGTACAATCTTCCTCCATCCACTCTGCAATTATTCGTCACAAATATAGAATAGAGCAATACTGCATATTTGAACAGAATAGGGTCTCAGTCCTCTTATTTTACACAGGAAGTAAAGCATTTAAGTTAACCATGATGATAAAACATTTTAGAAAGGGAATCAAAGCTAGTCTTCCTGTAACAGTATTACAGATACAGATTGCTATGGTTGCATGAATATGTATTGCATACAGATAAACTTTCACAATAAATATCTTTGGGATTTTGACAAAACACTGCTATTTGTCTGGTTTTTTTAATGCTCTTGAAAGTATTCCATTAGGCTTCAAATTGATGTTTCCATGATGTGAATGAATGGAGTGAAATGCTGTAATTACCTGAGCTAACAGAAATTGCACATTGCCTTTGCTACGCTTTGGTAGCAGCAGTACACTACCTGATTTGTTAATACATTAGTGCACTGTAGTGGGACTTGTAGCACTATTATGACAATTATCCATCACTTCTGAACCCACTTCCCTCTTATCAGCTGCATATAATTTTGCCACATATGAACAGCTCAGTCTAGAATTTTCCATGCTGGATGTTTGCCTCTGGACAATTTTGTAGAAAACTTCAGTCAAAAGCTTTCAGCTGTTTCTGAAAACACAATTAAGGGGGGAAAAAAAATCCAAGTTGTTTTGACCATGCTAAAATGTTCTGGCAGCCTTTTACTTGAATAGCTATAGTACATTCATCCTTTGGTACAAGGACTTCCTGTTTGCAAGCTAGATGGCCTATTTATCGAAGGTAAACTTCTTGCTATCCTCATAGAGTTTTATCAAGGTCTGTCCATGTTATAAACCTTGAAACCTTTGCACAACGGATTTTTCAGACGAGACCCCAGTACATCCACCCACTCCAGCCTTAGGCTGCACTCTCCTTTCTCCATGTTTCTGGCTCCAAGCTGACATCATGGCTGGCTGGTCTGGGCCTGTGATCTGAGAAGAAGGATACACTTTCAACAGCCACAACACTGAGTCCTGGTGGTATGGGAGAGGAAAAAAAGAGGAGTTGGTCAAGACAGAAATGCTATGGTAATTGTGGATGCTATGGTGCGGAGAGGTGTGTGGCGTGGCGTGGCGTGGCGTGGCGTGGCGTGGCGTGGCGTGGCGTGGCGTGGCGTGGCGTGGCGTGGCGTGGCGTGGCGTGGCGCAGAAGGCGCAGCATGAGAAAGGAAAGCTGGGATGGGTTGCCAAAGTGCTGAGAGCAGTGGGATGGGAATAATCAAGAGAAAAGAAAAGGTTGGGGTGGTTAGTTTAGACCTAGTTCAAGATGGGATTGAGATGAAGATCTAGAGAAGTGTGAGAGTGAACAAATAGGTTGGCAGGAAGAAGATATGAAAGGGAGATGGATTCAGCTAATGATCAGATATGGTGGAAATAGCAGGATGTGTCTAGGAAAAGACACTAGAACAAGTAGCTGAGAGCGGATGACAAATCTAAAGCAGAAGATTGTGAATGGGGAAGCTGGGGAAAAAAGACTAGATGAAGAGTTAGGAGAGAAGAAAAAGTATGGGTAAGACAAGCGCAAAAACATAAACTGAGGAATGAAAGGGGGGCCAATCAAAGAGATAGAGTGGGAGTAGGTCTGGGATTTCGTTGGATCAGAGATTAGTACTGGCTTGAGAATTCTGTCAGACTCAGCCATTATTTATTTCAAGACTCCTCGGTCAATAAGAGACATTTGTCTCAGTGGACTTTCTAAGGCATGAGCTGTAGGCTGGGTATCCCCAAGTGATGTCATTACACATTATCTTTCCCCCTGTTTCATTCACTGATCTGCTCTGATGATGCATTTGCTATTAGCATAGTAAAGGAAACTGATTCTTTACTGGCCAAAATGTGCTTTTGACAGAGGTGAATGAAGAATTTATTTCAGTAAACATACCATCTAACAAAGACAGTCTGTTTTTACTTGGCTATATCACTTCCCTTAGGAAGGCTGTGCATGTGTGTGTATGCACACATTTCTCTTAGCTTACCTTTCCTTCACAGAGTGGGAGGGAGGTATGAAGGAGGAGACAGTGATCTATCATCTAAAACTATTGTAGAGATGCCACCTTCATTCTTCCATGCTGCTTTAAAAACAAACCTCAAGTATTTTCATATTTCTTCTGGTATGAAGAGAGCTGAAAAGTATAAACCCATATTTGGAGAGCCAGCACACTGAGAAACACAGGCTGGAGAGGACAAGTTGTGTGGGTGAAGCTGTGGCAGTGAGCACCAGCTGACTGGAAGTTGCTGCGTTTCTTGCACTGGGTAATACGAAGATCCCGCTCAATCCCTGGCCATACACTTACTTCGTTGAGAAATCAAATCTCAAGAGTTCCCCACCAGTTTACTCATAATTTTTGAAGACCACATTGGTCTCAGGGGCGCTGTACTGATAGACCATTAGTAATTCATTATTTTTGGATTTTCATAGCCATGGTTAGAATAGAAGCTATTTTGTGACTTTAGCAATAAAGAAAAGTCATTTTCTCACACAACTGAGGAATGGGGAGAAAGTAACACAGACACACTGCATAATGCCTCTATCTGTGGAGGGCTGTGAGCTGTCGAGGCAGGAGTCTTTTGCACTCTCCTGGAGAAGTCAGAGATAAGCAACCTTCCTTAGGTCATGGCAAGCTCCCAACATGCCTTGTTTCTTCGTGTTAATGGCCTGTACCCTGTTGGCTAATCGGTTTTCACTCCACCCCCTGGTTTTCCCATATAAACCTGTGCACTCATCCCTGACATTAGGGAGCTTTTGTCCCTGGCCTCCCTTCACAGGTTGCTGGACAATAAAAGCTACCTCTGTGGAACTGCCATACAAAGCTCCTGTCTCTCTGTCCCCAAGTTTTCCTTGGGTGATTTCACAAAGAGCTGAATCACAAGAGCTGAAATCGCTTGTAGCTGAGGAATCACTACACTTTCTGAAATCACTGTTGCTCAAGGAGGCTTTTGCCAACACCCCTAGAGAGGCTGTTCCCCACAGGATGCTCTGCCTAGGAAGGTCGTGGCATCCCAGCGCTGAACAGCACCGGACCCCTCCCCTGCAACACCTGTCCACTGAAGACTACAGTGAAAATGCTCATCTCCGTGAGAGTAAGAGGAAAAATGCATATGAGATTAAAGGAAACTTGGTCATGTGTATAACACCATGGATGAGTGGATTTAGAATAGATAGGTATCCACTGCACCCTAAAAAGCTGCATATAAAATATCTAATGTCCTGTAAAATGTATGTTTTNTTTCCAAGGTATTTCTGTGGCAAACAAAAGTGATTACCACAAAAAAAAAAAAAAAAAGGGAAAAGGATTCAAATATTTAAAATATTTGTATCTGGAGTATAATTTGTATACTTTTAAGAAGGCCTTCCTTACTACCACAACTGATCTTTAGTCTCTTTAGACTGGATTCAGAGCAAATATGAAAGAACAGCTCATATCATTCAGTGACAGACAAGGGAGTCTTTTAAACTACATGGGTGATGTGTATACTTGAAGGCTTCCATTGCTCTCTGGTGGCAAAGGTTTCTGGGCATCAAACCTTTCCCAGGTGGTCAAAACCAGAGTTTTTTAAATCTCCTCTAAGTTCCAAGCTATTTTCTTTCATCTTTCTCTGTCTACCCATGCCTGTTCCTGTCTTGGGTTCATGTAAGTGCAAAGAGTCTTGTGGTATTGCTGCCTAGTGCCCAGAAAAAGCTGTGCCGTGCAATAGCAGCTCTGTCTTATGTGCTGCAGCTAATTAGTGTCAGGAGGAACAAAACCAGAAAAAATAATGACATCTCTAAAATATTCTTAATAATCTTTTTCTTTTTTTTTTTGGTAGGATCGAAAAGTTATTTCACTCTCCTGGACTGGTGTCAGGAAAACAGAATCCAAATCACACATGTATACATCACATGTGGGGTGATACATATTTATGCCCCATGCACAAAACTCCACTCCACACCCCCAATCTCTTAGCTGGAAACATTGAGGCAGAGTTAAAAAAAAACCTTTTGAGACTCACTTGGAACTTGCTGCTGCCTCTCTGTAGCCCAATTTCTGGAAGTTTGAGCTTAAACTCATAGGCACATGCCCATAAAAAAACCCATACTGAGTTCAGTGGTATCACTTGTGACACTTTTCTTCTTGGTGTGATTTCATGGTTTTGGCAAGTCTTTATGCCCCTCTCTCCATTAAGAAACATTTCAATTCCTTGATCTCTGGGTAGTTAACCTGTTTTAAACTCCTCCCATTTGTTACCATAAGGCCAAATTTTCAAAGCAACCAAAGTGCTGAAGTTGGGAGAGAGGTACAAAAGGGGTAAGGTCATGGCAAAAATATTTCTGGAAGAGGGCACCAAGTACCTGTGTGGAGAACTGATTGCACGTGCACAGGATTCAAGATTTCTCTATGTTGTGCCTGTGATCAAGGATAACATTACAAAGGATAACATGACCAAGGATTATATGCTCAATAAATATTTCTGAACTGAGTAGAGGAGATAGATATTTACCCAGATTCCTCATAAAGGAAGTACAGTCTCATGGACAGGAACTGTTGTTTTGTTCTGTTTGTACACTACACATATTAATGGGTTTCTCAAGGGAACTCAATGAAGAATACACAAAATAAGCAAAAAATAAATAATATAAGCAGTTGAAGAACTTAGACAAACCAAAGTTCATTTAAGTAGTTAAATTGTAGCCCACTTTTTGTTTATTTTTAAATTCTGCACTTGCAAGGAATGTTCAGCAACATCTAATGCTCAAGATGTGCAAGTCTAACGCAAATTTTACCTAAAGACAAGATGAATGGAAAAGGCTACATTTTCAACACTGTCAGATGGTTAGTACTGAGTAAAAATGCATGCATGATCAGCACATTCCTCAGAAAGCAAAAAGAAGTGTGAAGTCCTGCTATTCTTTTTGGTGGCTTCTGACTGAGGGGATTAATGCAAGGAAGGCACGGTGAGCTACGCCAGTCCAACAATTGGTCTTTTTTCTCTGGATGCTGCTTACTTGATTTTTCTATTTGACTCCACAGTGCAAGGCTTTCTAGGTGACCAGCATCATTTTTCAGTGCTGGATAAAGCTGTCGACAGTCTTACAGTAGACAAAATTCATTAAACAGATGCAAGTTTGGAAATCTTTTTTTCTAATGCTTTGCTGCAGCATCTTAACAACCACATCCAGTGTTCCTAATCAGTTACTTCTTGTTAAAATGTCACATAACTGATTAGGAATCCTGACAATACAAGGAAATAAGCCATTTTTTTTGAGTCATTATTACTCTTAATGCAGCTCTCACTTTTGTTTTATACCCTAGAATATTGCTACCACGGCTGGTGAAAGGTACACAAGGCACAAGATAAAAGCTTTCTTTTTAGCCACCCCAAACAATCTTCCAACACTGTAAGTCTCTGACTACTCCTCATTCTCCTGATCTGTCCTTTTCCAATACCACAGCATCTTCTCCCCTCTCCTAAGGATTAAACTACTCTAGTTCTCTACTTCTTCAGAAGACAGTTCCAAAATCTGTTTTTCTGCTGTAATTTTATTGAGACTTGGATAGTTCAGTCTAGACAGACAATTTAATCAGGATGGAAATGTGCCAGCTACTCCCTGGCAGCCAAGACTGATACGAGACCTCTACGGAAGAGCCAAAAATGGAGTAGATGAAATCAAATTTTTTTCCTTCTCTTAGAATGTCATTGTTCTTTAACTCATACAGCAGATGGAGCCTCTTTCCTCCTTTTCTCAGCCAGACTGATCCATTCAAGTATTTGGGTCCTTACGGCAGTAACAAAAAGCAATGTTGCACAGGTGTCCCAAGGGACACGTAAAGGGGATGCCAGGGTACATAATTCCACCAAAAAAAATGGAAATAATGCATCAAAAAAGGTACTGACATGCCCTGAACAGTTTGCACTTGTTGTATTAAGAGTATAGAAACTCGACAGAAAATAAACCCTTTGTGTTCCAGCTGGTCCTCAAAGATCAGGGAAGCTGGGTGTGGCTGGGCTTAATTTCTGATTACAACCAACTCAGCATTCTAAGTCTGGTCATGTTCAATAAGAACTTGCATGATCCAGAGTCTCAAATAGTACAGTTTATTGAAGAAACAGGAAAACACATTCCGGATTGACAGTGGTAAATGCACTAAATGCAGAGAGTCAATATGTGTAGCAACCAAAGGTGTGGTAACTGAGATCTTTTATAAATATTGAGAGTGCGTGCGTGTGTGTGTGTGTGTGTAAATAAATATTCCTGAGTCTGCTCCAATGCAGTTGCTCACCTAAAGGCATCCCTTTGGAAAGGAGGAGAGACATACTCCATTGACTGGTCCCAAACAAGCAGAGGTGTTTCCCCCCCTCTCTTATCTCTTTCTTTTTCTGCTCCAAACCCCACTTCTTTTATACTACAATTTTTAGCCCATCCCAAAAGGAGGGAACAATTGCATGTTACAGGTAGGGTTTTGGTGACAACAAGTAAGGGCATGTTCTCTTTTCATGTATATTCTTAGAGGGCTGAAAATTAATAAGCAAACACGGCTCAATGACAGTCTTGGCTATTTTTGCTCAGAATTCATAGTTGATACAAAGAGTAAAATAAACCCTTTGATCTTCCTCCACCTGCGAAAGAAGCAGTAAAGGCTGTCTGACATTCACCAGAGAGTTTTTTCATGCATACTTATCTCCTTAAAGGACCAGATGTGTAGCAAGTCTTGTTTTCCACAGTGAAAGGGGGAGAGAGGGCAGTGGCTGATCTGGAGGCGTGGGTGCTCTTCTGTGCTTCACTGGAACAACTTTGGGTAGTGAGGTCTCCACTTTGCTCTAAACATAATTCAGTTGTTAGGCCTTACATGACCCAGGTGCAAGATAAGCAAGAGGCTCAGCTCATGTTTTTCCCAACCAGCCTCATCAATTCTTCACCAGCTTAAGGCAACTCTCTAGCAAGTCTGACAATTTATGAAAACACAGATGGGATTAAAACAAGATGTAACATGCAGACACAGTTACTCTCATAAAGGCTAGCAAACTTTTAAACTGTATTATATTTTAGTTATAGTTTTTTATTCAGTTATATTATTGCATTATATCTTTAATAAAAAGAAATATCCAAGAAGGAGTTACAGGGACTATGGAATTAGAAAAGGGCAAGAGTGCAGGCATAACTGTAGAAAGAAAAACACGGCAGAATCATAGGGAAATGAACGGTCTAGGAGGAAGGTAAGTCATGTTGGAGGACAAAGAGATGAGGTTGCAGAAATGGCAGTAAAAGAAACAGGGCCAAGAAAGAAGGAAAAATTCCTAACATCCACTCTGGAGTATGCAGTATGTTATTTGTGCCCTGTAGAATAAATGAACAATCTATGTTTTGGCCTTTTAAAAATCTCCTCTCTCCATTACTGTTCAAATGATATCGCAAGAAATGATGTATTTCAGGATTTATCAGAGAAAAGTCTGAGAAAAATGGTCACCATAAATAGAACTACTCTAAAAGATTAGAAATTGCATGTCACTGTTGGAGGCACTTTGGCACCTGCATAACTGTATCACCTTGGATTTTAATAGGAGTTCATTGTCTTGTAAGGAAATGTTATTTCTTCCCTAATGCACATAGATTGCTGATGTACTGAGAGTATTTTCTTACTCTTTTTGAGTCTATTTCCCAAAATAAAATCTTACACTTCATGAGAGGATTTGAAAGTATGGTTTTAATACAGGAAACAGAATGACTATTTCAGACACAGTAAAAATGGAGAAGCAATTGTTGGATAGTCTGCATCAATCACACATAATAAACCTAATTATCATAAAAGTTAGTCCTTAGGTTAGAGGGTTAGAGGACTGCTTTTCTTTTTTTTCTTTTTTTTTTTTTTTTTTAACTTCAAAGGGACTTTACAGATAGAATGGGGGAAAAAAAGAAGGCAAGGGGACATGCAGAATTTTCTTAAGGTCAAAGGCCATAGTCGAGTAAGATATTCTGATGGCACAGAGACAGCACAGCTGAAGGCAGAAAGCTGGGATGCTGCTCGGAAATTCAGTGTGCAGTCCTCAGTGACTGCATCCGACTGGTTCATGATCATGGAAATGCCTTGAAAAATATGTGGAATTCAACACCTGTGACTTTTTAGGTCTTCCCTTTTTTTAACGAAACATACCTGTTCACCTTTTAGAAGCTATAAAATACTTCTTAAAGTTCAACACACAGAAAAATCAATTAATAGTGACTATGGTAAAATGGAACTAAGGGAAAGTGTTTATGAATTTGAGTCAAACTGATGACTTGAAGTTTTAGTTGGAAAACAGGATGGAAAATCCATATAGGTTGCAACAGTTAAACTTCTTTGAAATAAAATATTTCTGTTCAGAAATGCCAAAAGCTCTAAAATATCTTTTTGTTGTTGTTTCAAAATATCTTCTCCTTTTAAAAATAGCTAAAACAAGCAAAAGACTAAGCAAAAGACATAACTCTAAAAGAAATGGGGGGGTAAAAGAATGCTTCACATTTTCTTTGGCCAAAATTGATTTTGCCTTTTCAGAAAGGAATTTTTGCCTTTGTCTAGGTTTAGCCTTCAGCCTCAAGTGTCTGTTTAGTTCCGAGCTTTCTTTTTATTTACATACAGATTTTAGGCTCTAAAATCTATTTTCTTGGTGTAAAAGTCACTGTTTTCTCAATATTTTTCAATACTTACAGGGCTGGAGCATATGCCTTAGAAGAAGATTCAGTTTTGGTTAGCCTGGAAAAGAGAAGGCTAAGAGGAAATTAATTTCCATCTTCAGTTAACTAAAGACGAGTTGTAAAGGAAACAGCCAGAGACTCTTCTCAGACGCAAAAAGACAAGGTACAGCAAAAAGACAAGAGGCTGCAAGCCACATCACTGGACATTCCAGCTGCAGATAAAGATAGTATTTTTCACAAGAGTGTGGTCAAGCACTGGCATGTGAAACTAGAGAACCTGAAAAATCTCCACTCTTGGAAGCTTTCAAAACCTGATTGGACAAGGCTGAGCACCCTGATCAAACTTCAGAATGAGCCCTGCTTCATGCAGGGGGATGGGAATACATGGGTCACTCCAATTTCATTTACTCTGTATTTCTAAATGTGAATGTTTTGCATAGCAATGCTCTGGTTTAGATCAAAACAATACGCAGAATGATTAAGTAATAACTACATGACTACCAAAAAGCACTGGTCTGGCAGCTAATGCATACATTTTGTAGAAATCCAAGCGGTATTTCATGCTCTACTTTACACTTTCAGGCTGAGCTTGGCCAATGCCTAGGAGGAAATTTGTATCCTTACCTAGCTTTGGACCAGCTAACTTTCCAACCAAAACTCAGGCAGCATGCTCAGGATATTTTACATTAAGCACTGTTGATGTTGTTTGGCTTTCTTGGACCTACACAGTCCTTATGTGTTGAAATATCTTCACAGATCCTTACAGCACACAGCAAAGCATGCAACCCTCAAACTCATTCTATAAATACTTCTCTCTGGTAAGCTGCAACACAGTCCTCACATTGTGTCCAACAGCTTGACCTAAGAAAAAACCTACAAAAAAACAGCACTTATCTCTTAGGGTCATAGGAACATCACACGGTACCCGAATGAAACCCAGAGGCACAACTTACTCAGTATGGACACAGTCCATCAGTTAAAGCAGTGGGTGTGAGCCAGAGTGTGCCACCCCAGGGCTGGGAACTGAAACAATCCCTGGGATTGTTTTACTGAGCACCATAGATACATTTACTACAGACAGTGAAGTCTTTCAGGGAGTCAGGTTTTGATCAGTTTTAAACGAGGCTGAGGTTTTTACTCTGTGTGGGAATAATGTCACTCTGAAGTAAGTTTTAAAATCAGGAAAACTTTTTCTCCTGTTTGATTTTTTAAAATGTCTAATTTGTATGTAAATTTTTCCATTAAGAATAATTAAGAATGACAAATCAAGTACCCAAAAGTTAGGAAATACCATCTCTAGGATTGACAGTTCAGACTGAATTCACATATGTTCTATGTATTATTCATAGTTTCATGATTGACTGGTGGGTTTTTTCCCCTCCCATGGGACTATATAGCTTCCCATTGACTAAAAAAAGGGATGGAAAACACATGATATCCTACCTCAGGCAAGGGTTTTGGTTTTCTGGGTTTCCAAGAGTACAGCTGCCAAGAACAAGTCTTTTCTGTGGTAGACCTCACAGTCAAGGGTGCCCAAGCTTCACAGTACCCTGCTACATGAACCATCAGGGAGAACAGAACGAGATGAGGCTTCTTGTGGGTGCCTAGGGCGTGCTGTATTAAAAGCTCACTGAAAGAGAGACATTTTCCTTTGTGACTGTCATTTCCCTGAAGTGATTTGGTATTTTGGAATATTTCCACCCACCTCTGGGATAGAATCACAGAAAACAGTCCAAGCCTGTAACAAAATTATTTAGAGTAGGACATATATGAACAACAAAAAGAACTTGAGTATGTTACACTGATGTCCCTGCAGTTTCTGACAGCACAGGGCAATCAGCAACACAGACTGCAGTGCTACAGGCTAAATGTGTAATGAGCCTGCATGCCTGGATTCTGTAATTGTATTGCTAATACATGAACCACATGGTTTAAAGTTAACTTGGTGCCATTTCTATGAGCAGCAACCACCTCTTGAATAAAATGCTGTATTAGGAAAACTGTCTTGCCTATAATAAGCTATGAAGACTCTCCAAAGACACATATTACAGGAGATATTTAAAGTACACTTAATACAATTTCATACAACCAGTGATATGAGCTAATAGCCCTACAATTTGGTGTTCGCTTTCCATTAATTCAAGGAGTTTTTTCTGAGCTGGGTAGCAAGTCTTTGCGTATTTATTTTTCTCAGTGTTTAGGGCTGATAGAAATTTGAATGTGAACAGTCTGCCACAGTGTTTTTCACCTCTCAAGGCACTCATGAGCTCTATCAGTCATAATGAAAACTTAGCTTTGATGACTAAACACTACTCATGTCAAAGGTTTAATGAGAACAGACCTATCCATCATACAGGGAATTAAGTTTAGTATTTTTATCAGAATGTTTCTACATTTGAATGATACAGTTATGCACAAGAATGTGAGCTATAATGAAAAATAATGTAAAATAGAGAAATACTTTGAAGAACACATTACTCCTTAACAGTGAACTTTGACTCCGGATTCTGTCTCAGCTCAAAAAGCTGATCATGCCAACAGGAAATAAAAATAAGGAGAACTTTGAAGGTCAGAGGGACATAGGTTACTCATATAACTGAACTATTCCCTTACGAAAGAAATCTTTCCTGAAGCACTGCATCAGAAAAACAGTAACTGTTCAAAGTCTTGCTGACTTTGAGAAGAGAAGGCCATTGAGCATTAGTCCAGGTCTGCCAGCCATGTCCCAGGTGAACAAGCTCTCAGGGGACAATATTTTTTTGCAACATAAACCTTCCTTCAGCAATCCCCTTCAAGCTTCTCTCATAAATGAGTTCTGGGCTTTGTCTTTCTCCCAAACCCCAAATGTATGTGTTCGTCGGGACTTAGCCCCAAATACCCCAGACACTGTGTTGGATGAGACTTTGAATTCCTAGCTATGACTCAGATAAACATGTCCTCATGTAAACTGAAGCACAACACAAGACTTCATGAGAGAATTCTTTTGACACTCTTCTGTTTTCTTTGGCAGCCCTTTTCCAGGCTTAACTGGACTAAACTGGACCTTCTATTCTTTGTGTCTCTTCCAACTCTTATCCCAAACCTAGGTGTCAGGTGAGGTCTAGCTCAACATTCTCAAGCCATAGACCAGGTGAACATGTCCTCAGGGAACAATTATTTTTGCCTCCGTCCCTTCCTTTGCCAATCCCTTTTCAACCCCTGACCAAATGAAGCGCTAGGCTTTTCCTCTTTTCTCAAAGCTGAACATAACAAGATCCCTAACTATAAGTTCAGGCTGAGACTTAGCCCAAAACCTATAATCATCAACCAGATGAGAAACTTCCCTAAGAATAATTCTTTCCTGTCCCTCTCCAAATGGGGATTCAAACTTGTTTCCTATTTCCTGTCCCTAAGCCTAACTGTAGCTGCAGCTCCAATACCTGGTATCTGCAGAGACCAGCCCAAGACCCCAAGCCATAGCTATGATGAACAAGTCTAACTTAGTCTGAATGCAAAGGATAAGTTGAGCCTTAGTTCCAGATCCTGAACTACCACCGAGATTAAAAAGATTTCAGGGAAGAGGTAGTTTTGCAGCCTACCCTTTACTCTCACTGCTCCTTTTCTACCCCACGCCAAATGTAGCTCTAGGTTTTGTCTCTCTCCCAACCAGGTGTGTAATGTTAACATTAACCCTAATCCCAGATATCAGCTGAGCCTTCCCCAACATGCCCAGCCTTGGCCTGGATGAAAAATGTCTCAGGGAAAAATTTTTTTCATGTCCTATGCCTTTTGGGCAGCTCTTGGTAGCTCCACACCAAGTGTATCTCTAGCATGATGACCCTCATTCTCCTAATCTAATCCTTAACTCTAAACCCATCCCTCAGCCTGGAGTGGGCTCAAGGTACCCAGCCAACCGCTAGATGAGCAATTTCTCAATGAAAACTCCATCTGCAGACTACTCACCTTTTTCCAGCTACTTGTTAACATTGCCAAGGATGGCAATTCTTGGATCAGGAACATTTTTGTTGTCATTGCTCACTCCTCCCACAAAAATAATGAGTACATAATTTAGTGTTTTCAGTGAATTATGTGCTGAGTTCACTTTAAAGCACCTCAGAGTCATGATCCATATAAGACAGCAAAATTGCTTATTGTTCAAGATTTTTTCAATTTCCTGTCACAGCAGCCTTGGATGTGTTTTGTTGGGATTCTGATTATTTAACTGATCAGAGGCTTCATCTGCTTCTGTATCCATCTGACTTCTAGTCTAAAGAATGTCTACAGCTGCAAGACACATGGCTTTGATATTGTTCAAGATAATCACAAAAACTACTTGAAACTGGTATTTTGAGACTGTAAAGCAATACTTAGGTTTTCTTCATGCCATGACAAATGGCAGGTACAAAGTTTTGAATATGGTGGAAAGGTATTGTGTAAGGTTTATCTACTAGCTGTTGTGGTAAAACAAGGAATATTTGCATAGTCAACAAAGATTACATTTTAAAAAATAAAATTAAGCTTTGTCTCCATTCTTTTTTGTTTTGCCATTATTTTCTCCTTTGTAAGGTGTCATTCAATCTTGTGCTGTGATCTTTGGGAGAATGGCATGAGAAAGATGATGCTTTATATTAGCACTGCTGGAAGTGCCCTTGGGGTAACTTTGGTCAGATCTATTAATACAGTTGAAGATTAATACTAGACTAATACGTGTTGAAAATAGTTACAAAGAAAACATTTGCTTTATTTGATGAGTACTGTCAGAACAGTATATTTGTTCCCAACAGTTTTAATGAGTCACACAAACTTTCTTCAAAATATTTCAATTTGCTACAAACTGTATTCCCATTTTTGGCTCTATCTCACTAGTTCAGAATAAAAATACGTTTATTCCTTTCAGATTAGTTTACTTTACCAGCCCAATCAAACCGAAACTGGCTATTTCCAGGTGCAGATCTGCTCCCTTTGTTCTGTTTTAGGAGAAAAATGTATTTACGAGAGCTCGGCTCTTCACGATGCTGCCACTTGGTGGTGCCCCGGTGCTGCAGTGAAAACCACCGTGTCAATCGCTTGGATCGTGGAATTCAGCCCCACCAGGTTCTTGCAGTGCTTTCTTTAAAATGAACAATATCTACTGTTCTGTGGCCTCGGTTAAAAAAAAAAAATACATATACAAAACACAAAACATCCACTGTAGCTGAATGATGCTTTCAAATTTGTTAGGCATATTTGTTTCAGTTAATGTATTTAAAACTATAACTACATGATGAATATTCTGTCACCTTTATCTCTATAGTGCAACATCTTAAACAAACTTCTTAAAATACCTACCAAATAATTTATTTGGGATGTTAGGGTGGCTGAAATGTGCAACAATTAGTTGCAACAATGACAGTTACTATTTTCTGATAAATGTAAACAGTCTATGCTAACATATCCTTGACTAACTGATCTCCTTCTATGACAAGGTGACCCACTAAGTAGACAAGGGAAAGAAAGGCTGTGGATGTTGTCTACCTGGACTTTAGTAAAGCCTCTGACACTGTCTCCCACAGCATTCTCCTGGAGAAGCTGTCTGCTCATGATTTGGGTGAGTGCATTGTGTGCTGGATGAAATACTGGCTGGATGTCAGGCCCAGAGAGTAATGGCGAATGGAACTAATCCGGTTGGCAGCTGGTCACTAGTGGTGTTACTCGCGGATCAGTACTGGGCCCAGTTCTGTTTAACATCTTTGTCAATGATCTCAACAAGGGAATCAAGTTGACCCTCAGCAATTTTGCAGCTGACACCAAGTTGTGTGGGAGCATTGATCTGCTGGAGGGTAAACGGCTGTGCAGAGGGATCTGGACAGGCTGGATCAATGGGCTGAGGTCAGTTGTAAGAGGTTCAACAAGACTGAGTGGTGAGTCCTGCAATTCTGTCACAACAACCCCATGCAGTGTCACAGGCTTAGGGATGAAAGTCTGGAAAGCTGCCCAGCAGAAAAGGATCTGGGAGCACTGGTTGAACATGACCCAGTGTGTGCCCAGGTGGCCAAGAAGGCCAATAGTGTCCTGGCCTGTATCAGAAATATCTTGGTCAGCAGGACCAGGAAAGTGACTGTCACCCTGTACTGGACACTTGTGAGGCCACATCTCGAGTCCTGTGTCCAGTTCTGGGCCCCTCAATTCAGGAAGGACATTGAGATGCTGGAGTGTGTCCAGAGAAGGGCAATGGAGCTGGTGAAGGGTCTGGAGCACAAATCCTGTGAGGAGTAGCTGAGGGAGCTGGGGTTATTTAGACTGCAGAAGAGGAGGCTCAGGGGTGAGTTTATTGCTCTCTATAACTACCTGAAAGGAGGTTGTAGCCAGCTGGGGATTGGACTCTTCTCCCTGGCAACAAGAAACAGGGTAAGAGGAAATGCCCTCAGGTAGCACCAGGACAGGTTTAGCTTGGATATTAAGAGGAATGTCTTCACAGAAAGTATAGTCAGGCATTGGAATGGGCTGCCCAGGGAAGTGGTGGAATCCCTTAAAGTGTTCAAAAGGTGTGTGGATGTGGCACTTGGGGATATGATTTAGTGGTGAACGTGGTGGTGCTGCATTAATGGTTGGACTTGGTCATAGAAGTCTTTTCCAACCTTTACGTTTCTCTGATTATATAAAAGGCTGATAAAAAAAGAAAGCATTATGACTTTGAATTAAAAAAAAAAAAAATCTTCTAGAAGTAAAAATGTCTACCAGTAAAATGCTGTGCCTGAAATTTTTGCTACCTTTGTTCCAAAGGAAGTTAATCAGAAAAGCGTGACTTGACGCCACTTGTCTGGTAGTATCATTTAAAAAGAATTAGAACTTAGAGGCAATTTGATAGTACTTTTCTAAGAAATTTCGAAAGCACTAAAAACAGAAATACTTGTATGTAAGAGATATATTGACTTTACAAAATAAAGTTATGAGTACAGAAAGCAGTGTGCTGCTTAAACAAACTATTTTTATTTTACTACATTTAAAATGTAAGTATCCCATGCAGATTTCAATGCTTTAATCCAAGATATTTTTCTTGCAGGCTATGAGAGAAAAACATTTTATATAAGTTAAATTGCAGATGGGAACAATGGGACACGGTATTAATTCCCAGCAATGCACCACTGCAGTTATATTTTAGTCACGACAGCCATTCAACATGCCAGCTCTGAGGGTCTGACCCCTCAAATCCTACAGGAACTCTGGATCCTGTGAGACCAGATTTCTGAAAAATCAAGCCACACATTTGGGATCAAACTTTTTAGGGCTCATTTTTGAAGTTCATATAGAAACACTGTTCTGGCATTTGTAAAAATAAAACAACTCCCACTGTGATACACACAGCTGTATTTTTCATAAAGCTATTTAATTCAGTGTATTAGGCCAATTTGTGGGAGCTAAAATCTTACAAAATATGGGTCATAAAAAATATCTATACTGCATTACGTTGTATAGTAGATTGAGAAATAATAGTCTTTTTGGCAGCATTTTCAAATTCTATTTCTGCAAAACAGATGGCCTCTGAGGGGTCCCGACTGCAGCCTCTGAAGCCTGACATGGAGGAGCATCCACCTGCAAGTCGTGGAGCCACCTGGCACGGCCCCTGGGCTGCTCCTGGCGTGGCACCGGCAAGAGCCACATACACACTGGCAGTGAGCGTACCGGCTCCAGAGCTGTGCCGCTGGTCACCGATGATTTCTGGGGAGGTGCACCCACATCCCATGGGTCTGGGGAGGCCATGCTGGGGCATGGACTCGAGCGCCCGGGCCATCCCTCACAATGTTCTCAGGTAGCCAAGAAGGCCAATGGCATCCTGGTCTGTATACGGAATGGTATAGCGAGCACGACCAGGGCAGTGATTGTCGCTCTGTGCTCGGCACTGGTCAGGTCACACTCCAAATCTTGTGCCCAGTTCTGGGCCTCTCACTACAAGAAAGTCATTGAGCTGCTGGAGCGTATCCAGAGAAGGGCAACGGAACTGGTGAAGGTACGAGTCCTGTGAGGAGCAGCTGAGGGAGCTAGGGGTGTTTTGCTTGGAATAAAAGGACGCTCAGAGGTGACTTTATCGCTCTCTCCAACTGCTTGAAAAGAGATTGCAACCAAGGGAGGGGCGGCCTCTTCTGCTAGGCAACCAGTGACAGGACGAGAGGACATCGCCTCAAGCTGTGCCGGGAGAGCTTCACTTTGGACATTAGAAGGGTGTTCTATTTCTTCATAGAAAGGGTGGTCAGACATTGGAATGGGCTGCCCACCCCGGAGGTGTTTAAGGAAAAGCTGGACGTGGCACTTAGTGCCAGGGTCCAGTTGGCACGGTGGTGTTCGGTCATAGGTTGGACTTGATGATCTCAGAGGTCGTTTCCAACCCCTCGGCCGCCTCCTCCACTCCCGCGCCGTGCGCTGCCTGCCACGTCGAGATCACTGCCTTCCCTGACGGCACCGCCCTTGGCTGGGTTGGGCTGGGCTGGGCTGGGCTGGGCAGGGCGCGCCAGGGAGGAAGAGGCGGAGGTGCCGCCCGCCCGCCCCGCGCGCGGTGGTGATGGCGGTGATGGCGGCGATGGCGGTGGCGGCGCGCTGCGGCGGGCGCGCGACGGGGCGGTG
>VZRN01001114.1:241063-288957 GCA_013397935.1 Dasyornis broadbenti | reverse complement strand
GCCGCGGCCTGCGGGGGCGGCCTCCGCAAGAAGCCGGCGCGGAGCGCGGCCGTGAGGAAGGGTGACGAGGCGGCCGGCGTGGGCCTGACGGCCGGCGGGGGCCAGAGCAAGGCGGCGGCCTCGGGCCCCGGCCCTCTGAACCTCAAAGGCGACGAGCAGAAGAAGCGAAACAGGAAGAAGCTGCCGGAGAAAGCGGCGCGGGTGAGAGGGGAGCGAGGGCCGGGAGGGCAGCGGGGGTGAAAGGCTTATTGACAGCGGCGGGACGGGGCGGGGAGTAGCACCCGACCGGGTCCCGGTAGGAAGGCGCTGGGGTCGCGTCTAGCGAGCGGCCCCGAGCGCGGCTGCCGCTCCACAGGCCCTGTCGCCGGTGGGAAGGGTCTGAGTGCCATAGAACTCTCCCCGAGCTGCCGTGTGTTATTTGCCTGTGGAAGGAAGGGATGGGGGGCCCTGACTGCTCTGGAGCCGTGTCGTGTCGTCTGGATTATTTCGTTGCTTTGAAAACCTAGAGGAGCAGTGCTGCCACAAGTAATTTACATGTTGATAGCCCTGAGTGATGAGGAAAAGGCTCGTTTTTTGGAAGCATTTTATTGTAAACAAAAATTACATGAAAGCAGCTATTACGATTATTATTCCCTGAATGCTTGCAGGGTTAGCAACCAGTAGTGGAGAACTTAGCGTGGCTTAGAATTTCAAGCCAGGAGTTGTAGTCTAGGCAGGTAAAGACTACTGGAAACAGCATTCTAAGCCTTATAAATGCTTGATGATTCAAACTTGACTAAGCTTTTCACCTTGTGTTTTCAAATAGATGTGTTCAATAGAACACATTAGTGTCAATGTTGCTGTGAGCTTGCCTCAATACGAATATGTCTGATTTAGTTGTTACAATAAGGATCATCTCCTCTAATAAGGAAATCTGTGTCTTAGCAACCCCTTAAAAAGAGCTCATTCCTGTAATTTATATTTTTTTTAATCCTCAGTATGTGATGTGGGAACCTTCCGTCTTTGACAGTATGCATCCACTTGTGAGAAAATTAGTAGAATGCAGAGATTGTCAACAGTCCTCTTAAAGCTTCCAGTTGTCACAGTTTTGGGCCTTGAAGGGATTGCTTCTATAGCTTTTATATTGTTAGGATGTTTGTAATCCTATTTATGTCCAAATGGATTATAGGAATGAAAGTGTAGCAGATGTCCCCTGCCTGTTACAACTGTGTCATATAAATACATCTTGCTCTATAAAATTTGAATTGTTTCTCTGATGACAAGAGAAAGGAGAGAACACATTTGTATTCGAGTCTGTGGCAGTATTAAGATTTGAGAAGTTTGGGGATTTTTTTTTATTGAGAACTTAGGGCTAGAGCATCTTAAATAGAAAAAAAAATTCATACGCCACCAGCCTGTATCTGAACATTGAACTACTGAAGTTGTTTCTGGAAGTTGCAAGAGACTGAATACTGAGCACCAAGAAGAGGAAACATGATTCAGAATCTTTCCAGTGTAGCTTGGTTCTCCATTTTGGAGAAGGCATGCTAAAGGTGTAATTTTTTTGCCATCTTGTGAAGCAGATACTTCAGTGTTTAATAAATATTTTATGCCTTCTTCACAACAAAGATTAATCCTAGAAAGTATTTAGATTTTGCTTGATTTATGTACTTTAAACTCCAGTATGAAAACAAAGCATAAGTTCTTGCAAGTCATTGCCTAAGACATTAAAAAATGTCTCCACAGAAGATAGAGTGAATAGGTAGATACTCACTGTTAACCTGACAATGCTTTGTAGTGTAGGGCTTCATAAAAGCAAACATCAGTAATTTTATATAAAACTTAGCTAAATGACATTTTTGGTGAGTGTAAATAATTGTATTCTTTTGAGCTTGGTTTACATAGGCATAGAATAGAGTTAAGGCAATGTAAGAGCAAATCTTTTTGTAATCAAAAGAGTAATGTAGTTTTTAAGCTGTCATTCTGTATTGTTAAGATTTTAAAAGTTATTTTTATAGTACTTTGTATTCATTATTTCCATGGTGAGATGAAAAAAATCCTACCTTTCTCCAAAAGCAAATGAGCAAACTGAATCATTAACTGTAGTGCAAATAAGTTTATACCAGAGACAAAATTTAATAGGCCTGCCTCGTGCTCGTTTTCCAAGGTAAGTTTAGAGAGATCAGTATTAGCATGTCCCAGTGTTTCTGACTTCCATGTGAAAAGTTCTCAAAATAACATTGTAAACTTAAAAGATGAAACAAAAATTCTTACTGACTGCTGCCTGGTCATTTTCATCTTACGGTTTTGTGTGCTGTGATGCTAATACTGAGGTCTGGGAGGGGAAAAGAGTAAGCCTATTACCAGTAGATTTACTACAGGGCTTGCTATGCCAGGGTCTAGATTTCCATTGCGGGCGTTTCAGAAAGCTTAGAGCAACTGGTCTGTAGCATTAAGAGCACACTAAAGATGTCTAATTAAAAGCTATAGGGTTACTTTAATACAGAATTACTGAGCTCACTGTATGGCAGGTGATGTATAACACTCATCAGTCAGGATCAGAAATGTTCTTCACTGGAGCTTTTCTGAGGAGGAGTATTCATTGCTTTTTTTTTTTCTTGCGTGTAGCTTTATTCAGTACCTGTGTAAGTAAGGCACAACTTATCTCAGGTTTTCAGTAAAATAGGTTTCTTTGAGTAGCGCAGCATTGACTGAATACAATAGTACCTATGAGGTTCTGTTTATTTACTTGCTGTGAACAGACAAAAAAAAAATTGAGCTGAAACTGTTTAGCATTCATTAACATTACAGTTTACAGAACCAGTTCTGGCTTTCTTGGGCTGCTTGGAGTAAGGTATCATGCTGTCTTTACATTAGATTCTGTGCTGTAAACCTGAAGCTGCTTTTTTTCTTTTTTCATTTTTATTTTAACTCCTGGAAGAGGCAGAGCTCTTTTACTCCTAAAACAGAGTTCTTTGGCCCTATTAAGATTTCTTTTCCTGACATTTAATTTTAATTCCTTCCTCTTCTGAATAATTGCTGTGGCTCTCTCTCCTAGTTCAGCAGAAAAAGGTGATGCTGTTCTTACATGGTTTCTGTGCAATTTGCCAAACACCACAGAAACTTAAGAGTAGCCATCTTCTGTGTTCTGCTGCCGCTTTAGAAAGCCATTCACACCATCTATTTGTAGATGTGGAAAATACCAAATTGACTGTGTACTTCCTATTGTTTGTCATATACCTGGAGAATAAATGCTACACACTCTAGTAAAAGCATTTGCATTCATTTGAGGAAGTTTCATATTTTGTCTGCTTGAAAGAACTTTCTGGGCTATGGCTGTGTAGTGCTTATTATTTGCCCTTAGAAACAGATTGTGTAAAGACTTTATAGTTTCAGCTGATACTTCTGTATTGGTTTGTTTATATGTTAAGGGTCAAATGGCAGAAGTAGGGCTGTAGGATTCTTTAGGGCTTATAGAGAAAATTGCTTAGTTTCTTTCTGAAGAAAAGCTTACAGAAACCATTGGTAAACAGATTCTTTAACTGGCAAAAGATATTCTAAGTAGAGGTATCTTTATAATGTGTAACTGAGGACTTTGGTTAATACAGCATTGTAAGATTGAGGTGATAGCAATTTCATTAGTACTGCTTGATTGTGAAACTGAGTTAGCCTTTGCACTGTCATTTTTAAGGAATACTTTTCATTTTGACAGTCTAAGCAAAACCTTTTCTACATTTGGTATTTCTTAACACCCTCATATGAATGTGTGTGAAAAAAGGTTTATTAAAGTATTGGAATTTTTAGGTCCTCAGGCAATAAAGTGTTCAGTAATCAGTACTGTATTACCAAACAGCACTATTTCTGCCTTGTTGCATTGTGCCTGTCAGCTTTAAGATGAGGGTAAAAAAGATGGCAAATAATAAATTGCACAGTTTTGAATTAATTAATTTTGTCACTGGATGTTTAATATATTACTCATAAAGTTTTAAACTTTGGGCTGTGGTGGTCTTTTTAAAATGAAACTTTTCTGAATACTGTAGAAAAAGTTTTTTCTTTCCCGCTTCTCTTGCTTTCTTTGGTATACCCAAAAATGGTCACATGAATTTTGGTTAAAATTCTATGATTCATCTGTGGGCAGAAGATAAAAGTGCAAAGCTTCCACTGAAAAGGAGGGTGTTACAATTGGGATGCATTTCTCCCTGAATATATCAAAGTGCAAGTTTTCAGACATATTTCTAAAGATTGTTGTTTACATGATCAGATGATCAGACAGCATTTTGGACAGTCATGTGGATGAATTTTTCCAGAGGGTTCTTAATGGATATGAATTTGTTTATTACTTCAGAGAAACAACTGAGATTTGTTTTTGTTGGTTTTTTTTTTTTTTTTTATTAAAGATTAAAACTGCTATTTATTACTGAATAGTTGGGAGGAATTAAGAAAGTAGTTTTCAATTTAAGGTATATATGTAGTTTGCAAAGAAGCAAAGCATGTACAGAATTTAAAAAGTTAGTTGACTGTAAACTTTTATAATACAAGTCCAATACTAGGTGCGTGAAATACGTTATCTAATTCTACTGCTAAACAGACTCTGGAGAAAATAGAGAGGCACAAGAACTGAGTTTTGGCGATGAGTTATTTTCAAGATTGAATATCAGTTCTTTGGTATCCCTGTGGAATTGAGTACTGTGGAATTTATTGAGAAGAATCTTTAGAGAAAATTTCTAGACACAAATTTGTGACATATACTTAGTTTTCAAAATGCTTAGGGAAATGTACTGCATCTTAGATATGAGAAGTCTAGTTTAAAGCTGGTTGTTGCAGAGAAGAGGGGTTAGGTGACCTGATCTTTCAGTTTCTATTAATAGTTACTTTGAAGAAGTTGGCACGCTTACTAACTACAGTAAGCAATACTGTGTTATGCAGTGGTGAAATCACGCCAAGGGTAGTTTGTAAGTGTAATGCAACGTGGCAAGACTTAAATGCCTATAACAATTAAATTGAGGATCAGATCTAATATTTGAAAGAGTAGGCCACACAGAGTTGTGATATGGCTTTTGTTTTACTTGAAAGCAATTAGGTTTGTGTGATGCTGAGTTAAAATAACTTTTGGGGTTTTAATAACAAAAAAATAACTAAAGGTAATGGAGCTTGAACTTTATTTTGAAAGAATTGCAGGAATTAAAGCAACTTTTAAGTAGCTATTTATGCTTATTTAGTTTTCAGTGATTAATTTATCCAAGTCATTCTGAATGTGAACATTTGTGTGGTGACATTTGTGTGGACTCAGTCAATTACTATTCTTGACAATTATTTTTCACTCAGTTAAATTAATAGCTGACAGTAGTATAATATATACGTATTTTTATCTTTTTTGCAGTTACGCAGAGTAACTTCAGTCATAGCTTTTTGTTAAAAGTAAATGACTTTTAAATTATTACATTTCAGTATGGGGAAAGTATAGGCTAAGGTGTATGCCTTTGCTGTCAAACATAATGTAAAGACTCATTTAATGATTGTCCAGAGTTTTAATTTTATATGTTGAATAATACGTGCTAATTTTCTTTGCTTAATTGTGTCAGGGGGAAATGATAGACTCATGTAATGCCTTTAATCAAGGCTGTCTGAAAAGAACAATGGGATGTCGTGCTTAGTCATGCTTCATGTTTGATTTCTAATTTCTGTTCTACTATGAAGTTTGACTTGTGAAGGAAGTGAACTGCAAGGGATATACATAGATAGAAATTACAGATGTTTGGCCAAGGGAGGAATGCTTTTAAAAATCAGTCCTGTTGCTGAACTGTTACAAAGTGGTGATTCTGTTAATTTAATTAGATAATTTGTGGCTTGTACAAATGTAGCTGTTCTGAATCAATTTTCGGAACAGCTACAGATAATTTAAAAAGCTGGTAAATTTCAGAAATTTACCTTTTGTTATGAAGTTCCTAGATTCAATAGGAGTGAGATGAAATGAGAAGACTGTTCTCTTACCTTTTCCATTTCCGTGTTTGGTAAATACAGAATTACAGGAGATACTTTGAACACCAATCTACAATTTGGTCTGCTTTATTCAATAATCTTACAAGCATTTTTCAGTCAACAAGTAATTACATTTCAGTAATAGTGTAATTTGAGCTTTGCTTCATCCGCATTCTCCAGTTTTTTTATTATTTATGCTTACTGTTTACACAGCCTAATGGACGGTCTTTCCTTGATGTATCTGAAGATGAAGTAATACAAGCTGTCCGTAAAGACAATGTAAAGCAGCCTGTGGACACAGAAAAGAAGAATGAAAAGGTCAGTTATGGATACAAAGCAACAATGTTGAAGTTTGATGTATGTTATTTCAATATCTAATAACTGTATTTGTGATTTGAAATCATGTTACCTATATGAGTGAAGAAGCATATTTCTTACTGTGAAGAGTACTAATCTAATTTGGAGGTGGAAAGAGCTAAAGTAGTATTTTCTTAACTTCTGAGACGTGCCCTATCACAGAATGTTTGTCAAGCAAACCCCACTCCCAGCCCCCCACTAAACACTGATATCTGTTTTCATCATGTGACAGTGTTAAGCCTACAGAAATAAAGTTTGTGTTTCATCTTTGATGGCTTCTATAGTGATGCAGCATAATGATAGTATTGTGAAGTGTCTTGTAAATGGTCTACCAGTTGGGGGACTGCTATTCAAAGGATTAAGACCATGTTCCTGCTTATTTCTTTTGCCAGGTGTATCCATTAGTAATTAGAGTTCTTCATTTTTCATGACAAATGTGAGCTTTGAAGTCTAGTGTGAGCTTTTTGTTACGCAAATTAAATAGCTGCATTAAAAATATCTTTTTAAACATTGATCTGCAATGTTCTCTTAAAGTTACCAGTAGTAATGTCAGTGTTACTTTTTGAACTGTGAGGACTAGTATCTTTTTGTCTTATCTTATATGCTATCATTTATGGGCAACATGGATATACTTGATAGGCCTTCAATAATTTCTTTGCTTGGTTCTTTTACTAACACAGTGCATGAAGTTTTCCCATTGTCATTGCTTTCTGACTTATTTTCTTCAATAAAATGCTTTCGTTCTAACTATACTGAGGAAAAATAAATGATTATGTATAAACAGTCAGAAACACTTTGCTGTGAGGGTAGTGAGACACTGGCACAGGTTGCCCAGGGAGGTTGTGGATGTCCCATCCCTGGAAGTGTTCAAGGCCAGACTGGATGGGGCTCTGAGCAACCTGGTCTGGTGAAAGATGTCCCTGCCCATGGCAGGGGTGTTGAAACTAGATGATCTTTAAGGTCCCTTCCAACACAAGCCATTCCACGATTATTGCCATTTCTTTAGCTCATTCAAGATTTAATAAACAAACTTGACCACCCTCTAGAAACTTCTTTTGCAGTTAGTATTTTGGCTAAAAGACTGTATCCTTTTAGTTTGCTATAGGACTTTAAACATTTTTGGCATTGGCAAATTGAATGACTTTTATGTGAAATAGGTTTGCCTTAAAGTTTCATGCTGTGTGCCTCTTTCTCTTCCCCATGTTTTGCATATCAGATTGACTTCGCTGAGTTTTTTCCCAAGAACATAACACAATTTGAACCTGAATGAATAACTCTATTTGCAGGTTTTCAAGTAGGTACGGTGTTTAAATCCTACTCAACTTCACCTTAAAATTGCAGACATAGTGATCTGAATTTTAAAATGTGAAGTTGAAGCTGCAGCTCTGGGAAATGAGTACCACTAAATGGATATGGATGATTATTCAACATAATTGTGTTTACATATCTCTTTGGGGGACCCTGAGCAAAACATGATTGCCTCAGGAGTAAATTGCTACCCTTCAATTAAAAGCATATTTAAGAACTTTCTTTGAACTATAGATAACTGTACAGGCTTCTAATTATTTGGTAAGGTTTCTCAGGGCATCTGTTGTATTTGTAACATTATAAACCTGCTAAGGTTGTATGGGGTCCTGTGTATGTGTCTTTGTGTACCATCTTTGGGATGGATGGTATGAGATGGTGGCTGTGATTAAAGTCATATGTGCATGTGTGTACACATATGAATGCATATAATCCATGGCCTGAAAGGCATGGTTATTTTTCCTCGCTTCAATATATGCTTTCAGTGAAAATCACACATCCTTTGTTTTTCTGTATTTCTTGGCTGCTTCAGAGTTGTGAATTTCATGCGTGTTGTTCTGTTTTATGGGAGGGGAGGCTTTGGGTAATGTCTGGACTGTGGCTGTTCATAGGGTTTATGATTCTACAATTAGTGACTTGCCACAGTACAGGGTTGTTGTTTTTTTTTAGTGTTTAGTGTAAGGGACTGTTACCGAAGAAGTGACCCTATGGATGAGACTGTGGGGTGTTAAAATGTCATTGTTCATTCTGTTTGCAAGCACATAACTGTTTTGACTAGTTATTTCTAGTATTCAAGACATCTAGGGGTCAGGAAGAAAGGTTTATTTTTCTATTGTTCTTGCATGAAGTACAATACATCTTAATGACTTAAAAAATTTTGGCAGGCCTACTAAATTCCTCATGTGCTCTTTGGCTGTTGGCAGAGCCAACACTGGCATCTTTGTGTGTTGCAGAAGGTGATCCTCTGAATGCATAGACTTCTGCGAAACGACCGGCTGGCTTGTTCTGGCTTTAACGTCTCTTTCTGTGGCAGTTTGTTACTGACATAGCAACTGGTACAGTACAAAGTTTAGCAGGTAGTGAGTAAACTGGATAAAAGTTATGGTTCTGGTTTCTCAGAACAGTGTAACACAGTTTAGGAAAGTAAACACAGTTTCAAGATTTGAATTCTTGATCTTTTTAAAGACCGTGTTTGTTAATCACAGACTTATTTTTAAGCTGTTAAACTTTGATGTTTGCATGAGAAGTGTAGAATTTGATGTCAATACTTGCATAGGAGCCAGGATTTAAGGAAACTGAAGTTACAGTTTGGAAGAGTAGTCATCTTGAACTGTTGTCTGGGAGACTTCTGAAGTAATTTCAGATGTTCTCATAGTACCAGAGGACAGTTGGGTAGTTGTGGCTTTGTGGATGGGAAATTTTAAGATCTCAAGTTCCAGTCTCAGTGTAGTTGCAAATGGGAGACAAAGGTACAAACTTACTAATCTTTCTTCTGTTTGAGCTTCAAGAGGCAATTTTTAACTAATTTTAATGCTAACTTTCACTTTGCTTTTTAATTCTTTCCTTAGAAAGTGCTCTAGCAA
The DNA here is from genome assembly GCA_013397935.1 of Dasyornis broadbenti. NCBI lineage: Eukaryota > Metazoa > Chordata > Aves > Passeriformes > Dasyornithidae > Dasyornis > Dasyornis broadbenti. The sequence continues at coordinate 279,754 of VZRN01001114.1, read as the reverse complement.
ATAATTTGACTTGTTCATGTTTTTAGAACCAATTCTTCTCAGGTTGCTTTTGAAACCAGCCCTTCTCTTTTGGAGACTTTTCAGAAGTTAGCTGGTATATGATAAAGGTAGTCTGCTGAGCAAATGAGAATTCACTTTGGGTGCATCTGTAGTTTGGGTCCCTCCCCTAGCACATCACACCATGAGTTAACTGTTCAAGTCAGTTCCCTTAATGTTACAGGTATGTTGACTCATATACATTGCGTAAAAGCAGTGAGTTTGTTTATCATTGCTGCTGCACTAACAAGCTGTACTGCTCTCAGTACTTATATTGAAGCTATAGATTACTTTAACTCACTAAGGCATGTGAACTGCATGCCATTGTAGGGGCCCACACAATACCTGCAGCAACTGTGATAATAATTTAGGTGTTACCAATTCTAAATTCTAGAGAGATTGTTATACATTTCTTGTACATTTAAGACTAGAAAACCAAATTGTGGGAACTCAGGTATGCAGCTAGCAATTACTAGTCTTACTCTAGCAGAAGTATGTGTTCCAGAAAGACATCCAGCACTCTTAGAATTTTTCAGAGACAGTGAATAAGTGAGTAGTTCCCCGTATAACATTTGAGTGGATAACCGTATCTCTTTTAAAAGTCTTGTTTTTCATTCACGTTTATCTAGTAGTTCTTATACCTTTCTTCACTAAGTTGAATAGCTTTTCAGTACTGTATTTTCTTTCTAAGAAGGTAGTCAAGTCAATTCTCCATCACTTTAGCTTATTAAAAGATTAAACTCCAAGGCTTTCTGTGATACATTCTCTCCCAATATTTTGGGCTTTTTTCTCAATATTATCTTGTCTTTATTTCTGTATCATTCTGCATTGCTACCTATTGCACCAAAACTGTTTGCAGAAGTAGTCATATCTATTCCTATTTGTTTAGCTCAGCTCTTATATCCAAGAAGCCATAACTGATGAAACCTTGGGGGGAAAAAAGTCTTTAATGTATGGACTCTCATCACAGCTTATGTTTTGCAGTAATTTCCAAGCTGGAATTTTCTTACCTTTTTTTCAAAGGAGTCATTGGCATTATTTATTTCTCCATGTGTAATTTTATACTTGCTTCTGCATAAAACAAATTTTGACAGAGTGGGATCTGCCTACTAAACAGTTCATTACTCCTCTGTGACTGTGATGCTGCCGGCATAGCTTCTTCTACATGGCTTTGTACTCTGTAGCATAAGTAATGTTCTTCTCACCTGCCATTTCTATGCTGCGTAAGTCTTTTACAGAGGGTTGTTCAGGAAAATCTGTTTTAAATTTATTTCTGCATTTGGGGGGGGGGATTCTGAATCACTATACCAAGTGATCACTAAGTAATTATTAAGATAATGTTTTATTTTTATTCTAGTCAAAGAAAAAAAAGAAATCAAAGGGAGATGCTAAAACGGTTCAGGATATGTCTCGTCTAGATGGAAAGGAAGTTGATGAAGGTACTGAACACAAATATACACAAAATGCAAACATTTTGGCTTAAATGCAGTTTAAGATTTACTTGTGTTTGGTTCATGAAGAAATGTAAGAAAGAAACTCTTTAACTCCATAGTGACATATTATATCTGGAAATCTGATCTTTGAAACAACAGTATTTAGTAATGTCAACTGATTTTTTTGAAGGTAATCTTATAGAAACTTTGAGGTTATGAATAGTAGGGTGCTCAGGTTATTCATATTGGGCTCTGTGAAGCAAAGTATTATCACAGAAAAATTTACCTTTGGGCATTTGTGTGTGTCTTCTAACCGCTGTTGAAGCTGCCTGGTTAAACTGCCCTCAGACTTCAGTTTGATATCATACAAGCTACAAATCTTTCCTTCCTCTCTGACTTAGTGATGTTTTCATTTGGGTGATGTTTTAGGAGCCTGGGAAACAAAAATCAGTAACAGAGAGAAGCGTCAGCAGCGTAAGCGAGACAAGGTGCTGAATGACGGTGGCTCAGGAGAATCAAATCTCCAGGGTATAGAAAATACAGTTACTGTATCCACTGAGCAGCTGATGCCTACACCATCACTTCCGGTTGGTCTCCGAAAAAATAAAGGTATGGTGCTTGATAGGACTGTGAATGTGTCCTAGAAAGATAATTTTACGCAAATGCTTAAATAGTGACTCTGTTTTGGATGTATGATAGTTATATTTGGAGGTGAAACTCTTGTGAAAATTATTTCAAGCTGTGTAAAAGTGCTTTCTCATTGTACAAAACGCCCCCCTTTTTTTTAGCCATATTTTTGGGGAAGCTCAAGAGAGTGTTTTGGAGTAAGTGGCTGAGACACTGGCCTCTATCCACACTGGTGCACTGTCAGTTGCTGCACAGCTGTGTAGGCACGTCCCTGTTCCTTCATTTGTGCTCTGTGACTCTGCCCTTCGTTTCCAGAAACTTCAAAGGCATTCTCAGCACCGCTGCAGGCAGCACCAGCTCCTTAACTTTTTGAGTGCTTCCTTGTGGGCAGGTTGTGTCCCTGAAGTTCTCTTTAAAGATCATTCACTGCTTAATGTGTAGGCATTTTTTTCCAGTGTAGATTTAGTAGTATCCTGTACTAAAACTGTTCATAATGGTAAGGCACATGTGGCTGAGATTTAGTAGTCAGTTTCTATAACTGAGGATTCAATAGATATGGCTGCTGCTGTTACAGACAAAAAAAAGATTTCATGGGCTAGTTTAAAGCATGTGTAGGCACAGGAATTTGTTTGGATAAAACTGAGAAATAGGTGCTTTAATTAAATGAAACTTGACGTTCTAGCAAAGTGACAAAAAGAGTGAGCCTAACAACAACTGTCTGGTATGTTGAAACTATTGAAATTTGTGTGCCTCACCCTCATGTTTTATTGATAGTCATTTGCACCTTGACTGAGTGCATAATTCTTGCCCTGAGGACTAGATCAGTGGTCCCATTACTCTTTTTTTTGTTCTCTGCCATTTACACAGAGCTTCAAGAAATGGTAGTTCCAACTGTCTCTATACACTGTTGCTAACTACTGTAACCTCTCCAGTCAGAGTCCATTATGTATCATATGTTTTCATGTATCTTGTGTATCACCTACAAGACTAATCTAAAAAGAATTCAGCTGTATCTAGTGTTTTCATGGTAAGGTAGAAGTTAAAAAGAGTTACAGGTCTGAAATACTTAGAGCCACCCTTTACTTGGAAATGACAAGCTTGTGTTTTAGATTTCTGCTCTTCATTCATTGGGAAAGTAGTTGAAATTCTTTGAAATCTGCAGTTACTTCGTTTATGGGTCCTAAGTCAGTTCGAGTTCATTCTGTGTGCAACATAAACACAAATAATAAAAACCAGAGCATTTTAATTTTATTCTTAAATGTCCTGGAATTGTCTTAATTTACTGTGAGGTACTAATATATTTCTTTTCTTAAAATTTTAGTAATGGATACTCTTATTAGAAAGATTTTTACAGGTGTTGCTGTTTGAAAAAGCTTAATCTAGCTTTGTTTCCTCTTACTTCTTAATCAGGTGATGCACTTTTGAATGCACAGATGAACAGCTCTAAACCTGCAAAGGGGGAGTCATCAATTCCACAAGGTAAAAAGTTTTCATTATTGGGCATCCTGAGTAACTAGAGAAGTATTTTACAGAAGTGAAAAAAGCAACTGTCTGTGAAGGATTTTGAGCTGTTACTGACGTGGAACTTTACTATACATCTGGCTCTTTCAGCTATGCAAATGTTATACTTCTTAAGAAATAACTGCAATTTAGAAGTTGAAGACAGTTGGTTACATGTAGAAATACAATTCAGTATCTAGAATTTTCAGACAGATTACCTCTTATAAAAATATTTATGTACAGAACAGTAACATTTATCTTTAAGCTCTGCTGAAAAATTCATGCTAGCTTTTCAGACTTACTTTTTTGTGTTAATGAATTATTTGCTCTAAGAAAACCTTGGTATAGATAACTGCAGAAAGCTCACAATTCCTGATTTTTTGTTTACACTTGTTTCAGACTGTATACACAAGTTACTTAGTTCTTTACATACTCCTTTGAGATGCATTAATATATTCGTTTTGAAAGTTCTTAAATATAAATGCATGTTTAGAAAAGAATATACTTGACATATGTCATATACATAACTTAAAATATCTGACTAGTGAATCTTAGCAGTTTTCTAATAAAAGATACTGCTATAATAATACTTGAAGTAAATTAGTTTGATGTAATGAAAGCAAGATGGTTGTTTCTTACATACAGCCAACATTGGTTATGTTGCTTTAATGAAAAGTAGGTAGTGTAAATAAGCAAGTCAACAAATGAGTTATTAAAAGCACCCAGATCCAGAAAGTGAATCCCTTTCTGCTTGTTTTTGAGAGCTTTACTTCACATGAAAACTTCCTGTACCATCACATAGACGGAGGGAGCTGTACTCTCCAGAGAAGCCTAATGGGAGATCAGGAGGCGATAATCAAATTTCAGTAAGGGGAAATTTTGACAGGCCACAAGGAAAAAAGCTCTTCATGAGACAGTCTAGAGCACCTCTGGGCAATCAGCCTTTATGTTTTCCAGAACTTCGATAATGTAGTATAATTTTGAAGCTAGCTGTGCACTGAGCAGAAGGTGGGACTGGGTGACTTTGAGAGATCCTTTTCAATCTTAAGTTTTCTGTGATTCAGTGAAAACTTGCTGGTCATTTAGAAAGTAAAGTTTTTGACAAGAGAGTGTTATAATAAACAGAGAATAATCAAGCTCTTGCTTCAGGACCTCTGTTGCCTTTTTGCAAGGTTGCAAAAAGGTTTTTCTACCAACTACAGTTCAGTTTCTGCCTGTTCAGTATTCTTCTTGTTGCCTTTCCCTAAGATTTCATTCCTAGAATGAAGTTGACTGACAGGAGCAATGCTAGTGCTGTGGAGAAAGGGCAGTGTTTTTCGTATAGCAGTGGTGACCTTAGAGATGTTTGTGTTTGGAATTGATTTGTCTGAGAAAATCTAGGCATATCTCACCTAATTAATTCTATGTCAGTGAGGCCACCTTGAATTGGACATGTTCATGCTGCCTGAGCTACAAATCCATTTGAGAAATAAAATGTTTGGTCTGTTGGCATATGGTACTGACTTCTGCATGAGGGTTTTGCTTACTGTTTAAATGTTACATTTGTAATATGCAAATATTTTTTAATTGCTTGTAAAAGAGCAGTTCTTCAGTTTTTCCACTGCATATATAAAAAGAAAAAGGGGATTTGATATACAAAGTGCTTTGAGAAAGGTTTGTGATACATAGGAGGTGAGACTGGGTGCATTAGTGCTTATGTTTTATAGGGACATAAATTTAAAAAAACTTTTATTATGATTTTTGTCTCACTGTACTGCTGACTTCTTGATGTATATGGTAAACTTGCAGTGGCTAGTAATTTCTCATCTCAAGAACATGTAACAGAGACTCATGCAGTGTTGTGGTCTTTTACCTTAGTGTAAAATAAAATATGTTACTTATAAATTATTTTGAGTGTTACTATGGTTTTTATCTCTAACTGATGGACTCTGTGGTAATGAGTCTGTGGTAATAACTCTATGGCTATGCTCTTTGTAAATCCTATGTAGTGTTTGGAAAGTATTTTCTAATATTTGGTAATTTCGTCTACATCCTGCTTGGAGAACTACTGCATGCAGGTGTGAAATAGAAAATATTCTCCATTTAGTGCATGGGCTTTTCCACAAGTCATCGCCAGACTTTGTAAGAGAAATTAGCTGACAGTGTTGAAAGCACCCTCCCCACCCTTTTTTTAATCTAGAGGCACCAGTTCGCCCTATGAAGAAAGGGATGAGGAAGTAGAGTACAATTGGTGCTGGTTTTTTCCTCACTCTTCAAGTTAGTAGGCAGATGGTGTATATCATCTGAACTGGAAAATCAGCTGAGACAGAGCAGCAGCTCTGTCTGTATCACACTGGTGTAGCAAAGCTGCTGTTCATTGGGGGTTTTTTATTAAGTGAATATGCATGTAAGTGATATTTTAATTCTTCATCCAGTTCTTATTTTAAATGATGCTTTCATTATGGTTTTATTTAAGTTTCTCCAGGATTGAGTGAAAGCCATACAGTTAATGGGGGAAGTTGGAATGAGAAGTCTGTAAAAATCTCCTCACAGATTGGTGTAGGGGAGGAGAAATGGACATCTGTTCCTTCAACTGCAGCTGGGAAGAGGAAGACTGAGACATTGGCTTGGGGCCAAGACACTGGAGATGCTAATGGGAATGGAAAGGACTGGGGTGTAACCCTGGTGGGCAGGCCCTGGAAAGAGCGTTCTTTGTTCACTCCTATTGGTAAGCTATTTCAAAGAACTTGCTACATGTAAGCATTTTTACATAAATGTATTTTTTTAGTAGTGGATCTTTGAAATATTTTTGTTTATATATTAAAAAAATCTTGGTGTGGTCTAATGAAAGGTCAACTGAACAATTTCTGTTTGCTATAAGTCCTGATGGCTTAGCATCTATGTCTCTGTGTATAGTTAAACTAGGTTTTTTGAGTTTATGTGACAAAATTATTTCTGTGAAGGAATTCAGTGTTGTACATCACTTTCATAGAGTTCTGAAGATGTAAGCCATTTTGAAGTGTAACTTCTTTAAGTCTGTTCTGTTGATCCAACATGATCAAATCAACTGTGTTTGGTTTGGGTATCTTTTAGGCCCCAGGCATAAAGATTGTTCAACTCTTGTGATATTTTATGTTACACAGTTTTTCTCATTAGAAACTGTTTTTTAGTGTTCAGTACAACTTTGTGCCTCTATCACTTGTGCTGTCCATCATAATAATGGAGAAGAGATTTCTTGATTTCTCTCTGGTCAATAATCACCAGCTTATTAGTAAATGCTGTAACATGGCTCTTCCTTCCCACTGTTTGGTCTAAGTAATCCTCATCTCTTCTGGAAAGCTGTGTTCCTTTGTAGTCAGTAGTGTTACTTTAGTCTTGTCTTGTCTTAACCGCAGCCAGCAGCCAAGCCCCACGCAGCCGCTCCCTCAGTCTCCCACCAGCAGGATGGAGGAGACAATGGAAGGATAAAAGCTGGAAAATTCATGGGTTGCATAAGAACAATTTAATAGGGAAGGCAAAAGCCATGCATGCAAGCAAAGCAAGGAAATAATTCTCGACTTCCCGTGGGCAGGCAGGTGATCAGCCATCTCCAGGAGAGCAGGGCTCCATCACATGTGATGGTGAAGACAAAACACCATTACTCTAAATGTCCCTCCCTTCCTCCTTCTTTCCCCTCACTTTATATATCAAGCATGATGCCACATAGTAAGGAATATTCCTTTGGCCAGTTGTTCAGTTCCTTTGGGTCAGCTGTCCAGGTTGTATCTTCTTCCAACTTCTTGTTGGGAAGACAAGCCCCAGCTGCCTTGCTGCCAGCAATACAAGAAGTGAAAAAAGGCTGTACTTAGAACTATCCTGTTTATCACCTTTATAAGTGACCTGGAGGAGGCAACCGTGTCATTCACATCCAGTTTCCAGATTACACCAAACTTAAATGGTGAGGCTGAAATCAGCTGAAACAGTCTAGGTCAGGGATCCCATCCAGAAGGATCTAAACCTGATGGAGTAATAGGCTAACAGGAACCCAAGGAAGTTCAGTGAGGACAAATGTCAAGTGCTGAATCTGGGTTGGAAGCAGCCCTTGCTGGATATTGACAGCCTGGATTGCAGCTTTGTTGGATATGAGCCAGATGTAGGTCATAGCAGCAAAGGATACCAATAGTATTCTGGGATACATTAACACAGGAGTCAGTAATTTGGCGATAGCGATTGTCTGCTTTTTGGACAACATTGGGAATACTTGTACAGTTTTTAGCCCCTAATCCCCCAGTTAAGTAAATGTAATTCTAAGTGAAAAACACTAGTAGTTTCTATTTAGAATCACATTATAACTAGGCCTTTCTATGGACACATCAGCATCACTGGCTATTTCTGCTTATTTTCTGCCTTACATTTAACAGTCGAGTATGTCTTCATTTTTAAGCAGTATCTCCTATTTGTCAAAAATTGTTCCAAATTTTATTCTATTCTTTTACATATGTATTTGCAATTTACTCCAAGCTGTGTTCCATCTAAGTGTGCTTTTCAAAATGTAATGATAGCAATAATGGGAGGAATAATAGTATGGGGCTCAAAAAACAATTCATTTTTCTTTTGTGAGAAGTTTATATATAGAAAAGACTGTAAAGGGAAGATGATCTTGGAAAGCTTGAAAATTGTTTCAGGCTGTGTGTTCGTAAAGCCACATCTCTATCAGCACTGATTAATTCCCTCAGTTGTGTGAAATGTCATCATTGCTGGACTATTTTTCTGATCCAATTCATAATTAAATAGCTAAATTTTCAATGTTGCTAGCATTGTGTGAAGTTCTGTTTTGTTTTTTTTTTCCTCCCCTTCCCCCACAGCTGCTTGGAATGTGGATGCAAGGATTAATACCTCTGAACAGAATTCTACTTCTTTCTCCTCATTTGGATTAACTCCTGGAGTTTCTGGTATGTGTGCCTTTCGAAAGATTTTTCCACTGTCTTCTACTCCACCAGGTGGAATAGAGTTTGCCAAGTGTTACTAATATGCATTTTCTCATTTTTCTTTGAAAATAGTGCTGTAAAGAGGTGGAAAACACTTAAAAAGCTGTTATGCTGAAATTATGAAGTAAAGTAACTGTTTTAAATTAATCAAAAGTTAGATTAATCACAGAGTATTAGTAAGAAGGTTAGAACTAGAGGGGGTTGGAATGAGATGATCTTTAAAGTTTGTTCTAACCCAAATCACTGTATGATTCTGTGATTTCTTATTTAGCCTTCCCGTTTTTGTGTTAAGTCTAAATAATGGGCATAAGGGATTGGTCAGCGTTGCGATGTCTCAAGTTAGAGATCTGAAGATTTCTTTCTAGGAAAGCCCATTTATCCCAGTCTTCTGGGAGGTTTGTTTGATGATTGAGTTTTTCCCCATCAAGGAACTGAATCACTACTTTCAAAATATGTTCCATTGGCGGGATCTGAAGTGCTGAGTCTTTTCTTGGTATGACAAATGGAAATGCTGAGCTCTGGGGTTTTCTTTTTTGAAGGGTGAAAATGCTATAGAGTACAAACCTGGCTTCATAATAAATCTTGTGTTCTAAACAACTAACGTAAGTCCTACAATGATTTATTATACAATAAAGGATCATATATCAGGTTTTCTGCTCTTCCTTGCTTACGCCATGAGCTTGGCCTGGGAATTTTCTTCTCAGAAGTAGCTGGGCATGTCCTTATGCCCTTAGGCTATATTTGCTTGTATTGTAGCTTACAGGCTTTTAATTTTTGAGCTCAGGCTCAGTGTCCAGAGTCTTAATTGTACAGAAAGTTTTAATTTAAAAAAATCACAAGCAGCCACCTGAATCCAAGTTCAATCTCTAAGTTAAAACTTAAAGTTTATTTAATAAAGTAGGATGGTAGACTGAGGTAAGATTCAGCTGCAACACCACCATTTCAACTTTGAGAGAAGTATGGAAAAGTGAAGTATGTTAGTTGTCTTTGATGCAGCTTAGCCAACAACATTGTAATGCAGTGTGACCACAAAAGAAATGAGAACATGTCCATGTTTCTGTCATTTGAGGTATCTTTTGCAGAGGTGTATGTAAAATCGAGACCCAGGTCCTATTTAAACTGAATTTCAGAAGTCTCATCATACAGTAGTATATTAATTTCTTTCATTCTTACAATTAAATTTTTGTTTTACTTTTTTATGAAATGGTTTCTGTTTGTTGTTTTTTTTTTTCCTTAAAACAATGATGTTGAATCTGTAACATTTTCTGTTGTCATGACTGGTATTGGCCTTACGGTTGTTGGTCCTGCTTCTTTTATGTTCTTGAAACCTTCTACTTTAAATGAGAATTGGATTCTTAATAATGGATAATTTAATTGCTTGATCTGCAATGTAATTAATAAGGTTTCTTTCTAGTAATCTTTTCTTTTAAGCTTCTCCTTGTAAGAGTCCTTATAAGAGTTCTTAGGGTAACAATTTTATTCCCCATAAAGTTTCATTCAGTTTGAGGAGACTGCTTTTACTGACTTTTCTTGTCTCTTTTTGTCTTCTTCTCATGACTTTATTTTATCTTCCTTTTTCAGCTTCCTTTTTTTCTGAATATACCTCATGCACAAGAGCCTACTAGTTTTTCTGTCTTGTGCAGTCCTTAGAATCTGACATTTTTCTTTGAGCCTTTTATCTTCCTTTCCTGCTTTGATTGGACTTCTTTTCCCACGAAAACTTCCAGAAGCTTGCTAACTTACAAGTACTGTTTTATTTATTCCCTTTCAGGATCCAACAGTGAATCGGTTTCTCAGGCTGGTACTTCTGATTTTCAGTGGGATTTAAGTCATGCTCAACCCCCTGTTGACGATGAATGGTCTGGGTTAAGTATGTTCCTCTAAAACATTCATTAACAAAGTGTGGTTAATAACTGTTAACGTGTAGTTATTTGTATTAGTTACTTGTATTAGACAGTGGTGTGTGTCTGAGGGAAAACCTGGAATGTTTGACTTCTGTAAAGCTAATGGACAGTTTGAAAGAATTAGAAGTATTTAGATAAATTCTGATGGAAAATGGTTGTTTTTTAGGAAAAATATTTGAATATTGAAACTCAGAAGTGAGAGAGCTCGTGCATTTTAAGGTAGTTCTGGCTTTTGCTAGAAAAGCCTTTAGAATAAATTTTAAAAGTGTTGCTGTAAATTATGAGAAAAATCTACTGCAAGTCTGCAAAATGCATGTTTAGTAGACAAGATTTGAGTCAGAGTTTGTTTTTACATGTTTGTACCTTAACGACATAAGACTCTTGTATTTGTTCTAACTTGTCTTCTCATTTAGCAAACATTGGGAAGTTTTTATGTATATAGGAAGCATATACAGGATAGAAATAACTGGAATTACTTGGAAATTGTAGTAAAATTGGTATGTACTCCCTAGTTTCTCATCCCTGTTTACAGAAAAGTTTAGTGCGCCTCATTAGGGAATTTACCTGAAAAATTGCTCCAGAAGTTGACGAAAGCAGCCTTGCATGTTACTTTCTCTCTAGGAACAGCTTCTTCCAGTTAAATGACTGCAAAAGTGGAATAGATTGATGCAGTCCTTGACTCCACCACTGTTGGCATTACTTCTCTGATACCAGATAATTTTGAAACTTACCTTTTGTGTTTTATCTGGTTTAAGGATAAGGGAAGCACATTTTGGTTAGCCATTTGAAAGTCCTCAATTTTACATTTTATCAAAAGTGTAATTGATTCACATATCTGAGCATAGAATGTTCATGGCTGTAGATTTAGTTAATAGAGAATTTTGTCATAGTTGTCAACGAATTGAAGGGTACACTAACAGAAGTGGGCAAATGCAAGTTTAGGTCAATGTGATACACAGCTATACCTTATTGCTTTACTAGGATCAAGACAAGGAAATTAACTTTATGTGCAAATGCTACTAGTTTTTATTATTAATAAGAATGAATTCTTTTTCTTAAGCAACTAGTGAGAGGACAGTAGTAGATAACCTGAAAAGTACTGAGTAATAATTGCTTTTTTCAAATCAGTAAATTTTAGCAGCTGAAGTATGTGTAACTAAGATAATATTTACATTAGGAAAGTTTCTAAGTATTTTATTCTAAGTATTCTAACTAACCTTAAGATCTCTTAGTATATTTTTGGCTTCATAATGTTTGCCAGTAAATTTAATTTGGTTTGTAGCTACTTTTTATTTGTACTTCATTTTCAGTTATTTGAATTAATTTCGCCATAGTTGGCAGACCAAGTTTGCCTCTTCTTCAATTTGGTATAGACTGGGGGGAGAAATATTTGTCATATTAATATAAACGTGAAATGAAAATGGGGTCTTTTACAACTTACTCTGTTTTAAAGTCAGCTTGCTCTAACTTTCTTCTAAACAGACGATCTAAGACTTAGTTCTTTGCTTCAGATATTTTTAGTTTTTATGTAACTTTAAACCTATCACTCCATCATAAATGAACAATAAAATAGAGAATGGACTTAAGAGTCTTAGGAAAAACAGGTTATTAAAAATGTCAGTGTTATTAAGATGACTTTTGAGTCAGTGAGATTTACAGTTGCAGATACATCACTCGTAATGGAATCTAAGGTAAGATTGATCAGTGTTTAATTTTTTCACGAACTAGAAAGACGATACAGAGAACAGTTTAAGATAGAGAACAATTCTTAAATTTGTCCCTCTTCACGTAGTTTAGAAAAATATCTTGAAGCAACTGCATCTAGCTAGCTGCTGCTGTGATTAGGCTCTGTTTATCACTGTCATGCTCATTACTTTAAAAAGTCTTCCACTTACCAATAACGTCCTTACCTTTTTTCAGAAATACAGGAAATTGCTATTTAGATCTTGATATGAAGAAGTGGGTTTATGCATAGGGTTTTTTCATTTTTAAACTGGAAAAAAGCACTTGTAGAATAAGGCAATATTCCTGAAAAAACCTTTTAATCTTTGTAGATGGACTTTCTTCAGCTGATCCAAGCTCTGATTGGAATGCACCAGCAGAAGAGTGGGGAAACTGGGTAGATGAAGAAAAAGTTGCTTCGGTTTCTCAGCGTGAAGAGAGATCTGATATTCAGAAGGTAAAATGTGGTATTTTCACCTTAGCTCCAAGACTTTGTCCTTACCACTGCCATTTCTTAAAGTAACCTGAAGGGTAACGATAAAGGTAATCTCTTACGGCTTTTACACTGATAAGAGTAGCACAAATGTGTTTGCTGTGTACACAGAGAAGGAAAACGCGGAATGTTACTGAGAAGAGTCACTTAGCTCCATGTTAAACCTTTCTGTCTTGCCATAAGAATTACCTTATCAGTATAGACTGAGAGGATTTAGATCTGTTTTTATAAATACTTCTTGACAATATTTGATTCTCAGTATGAAGAACAGATTTCCATGCCACCAGTGCCTGGTGCTCTGTTGCATTTTCCGTTTCCAACTCCTCTACCAGATAGCTTGTAAAGAATGTGGTCTTTTCTAAAATGAACCAAAAAGATAAGACTCTCTTCAATTACACTTGTACATGCAATTAAATTCCTTATAGCTATTAATTTGTTTCATTGTCATTTTAAATGCCAAGTATCTTCTCCCATATGAAGATTTCAGGTAAGGAAAGAGAAAAAGCAGAGCCAGTTCTTCAGAATTCTACAAGTGGCAAATCCAAGAAAAAGAAGAAGAAAAAGAAGAAGCAGGGTGAAGAAGCTAACTCTCCTTCACAGGTAAAATCTGTGTGGTTTAAAAGGCAATTGCAAGGAATTGCCAAAATTGCCTTATCTTTGAGTATTAGTATTTTGAACAAAAATATTTTGGGGAAATAATTTCTTTATGGGATTGGATTGTCTACTGTTCTTTCTCAGGAGTTAAAGTAATTTTTCTTTTACTTGTATTTGCTTAATTTGTTGTATTCACAAGTTGAACAACAGATAATTTGTACTTTTGCTGGATTTATGAAAATACATAGAAAGTATTTATCCTGAATTATTTATTTTCTACCAAATCAGTATTCTGTACTGTAGGGATGCTTCCAGGAGGAACTGTCCTCTGCATGGGAAGTCTTCTCCTCATGTCTTTTGAAAGACAGCTGTCTTTGTGAATACAGCTAGTTAGGAGAATGAAAGACATTGAAGTTTTCTCTTAAGTTGTCTTCAAGTACGATTGTGTGAGAACATAATGGTTTGCTGAAGTACTGTTTGAATTTATGTGAAATGGTAAATCCCAATACTTCAGACTCAGTAGGTGGAGCTACTCTGTGAGTCAGATTTCAGTGAGGGGAAGAATATTATCAAACTGAGGATGGTGTGAGTTTTCTGTGTTACTTAAATAGCCTTTGAAGAACTACGCTGAAACAGATTTGTAAAAACAGAAAAAGTAGATTGCACTTCACATGGCAATTGAATCATGTTTGAATAGATGAAAATAAGTACTTGCCTAATGGGAGAAAGCTTTTAATAAGTTATGATCAGAATGCATCCTGCTTGTGCTTATAGTGACAGCCATTCATAGTTTACATTCCTTACAAAATGATCAATGTTCTGTGGTCATTGAAACTGAAATCTGACTAGATGAATTTGAGAGAGAAGGAAAGCACAAACTTCAGTCATACGTGCTTTGGATTTGCTTTTATGATTATCATACTTTCAGTTATTAAAACAGTTCTAAAATATTCAATTCCTGTTACATGAAATTTTACTTTCAAGTTGTCTGTATGGAGGTGGAGCTTGTGTTGATTTCCCTTGTTTCTTTTGAGGCACATTCAATCTGGGAGCACTAGGGCTGCAACTTTTTTGTAATTGAAATCTGTTCTGATCTCTGCTATGACTCTAAGTGTAACTTAATGTTAGTATGGTTAACAGGTGTTTGTTAGTGTTCTACATGAATCTTAAGGTCAGTGAGTGTATTCTGATTTTTTTTCCATTGCTTCTGAGCTGTCTTTTGAGTTATATATGTCAAGTGGAGTCCTACCTTCTATATTAACATAATTGGATTTGTTTATTCTACTCACTGGGTCTCCAACCCTTCCAATTTTGTTACTTTTTGTTTCAGTCCATCAGTCTACGAACATCATCAGTTTATAGATAAGAATTTATCTGTACTAAATTTTTTTTGTAAAATTGGGAATTTTACTTGATCGGAGCATACTGTACAGCTAATACATCAGAGAAGTTATCCTTGTTATAACAGTTTAGTAATTTAACTTTGCAATCCTACTTCAGACTCATTTAAAATTTGTGTATTTATCCTCTGAAAATTGAACGTGTTCATTTAAACAGCCTCATCTTTCTCATTAATTATACTTAAATGTTCACAGTCATTTGTTGACTACAGTGTTTGTCAAGGCAGTAGAAACTAGCGGAAGAGCTTGGAAGTAGGCCAGTATGTGTTCCTCCTTGTCAAGAATCAACAGACTTAGGTTGTTGACTGTGTTTTCATAAGGTGCCAGTGGAAATAAGTGAAGGAATAGTGTTTCCAGTTCAAAATCAGACACCTCTACACTACCACAGGATTCTTCTAGTGCCACAAACAAGTGTAACTATTCTAATTCCACATTTAAAATGAAAACTTCCTGCTGTTAGAGTGTCTAAGGAGTAAAGGTTGAGACTGTTGCTTACTTTGGATATATCTTCACTTTCTCTGCTGAGGTTTATTTTACAGGCATTATGGCAAACTAAACTGGTTTGCAAAAATACTGAAGCATAATAATGATAGAAAACTATACAGGTTAATATGCAGAGTTTGCATTTTAATACTTGTAACAAAGCACGGAACTGAAAGCACTCAAGTGTCATTGTGATACTTTTGCAAAGTGTTTAGAGTAAATTCAGTTTAATTTCACATTCTTATAACTTAACAGGAGTGTGAAGTGCAGTTCATTCTGAGATTGGGATTTTTGTTAGTAAATTGCATGAAGAGTACTGCTTTCTGGGCTTTATTGGGTTCTATGGGTATTTTTGTATTATGTTGTTGTATAGATTTTGAATGTTGACATAAGCTAGTATGAGCCCACTCCTTTAATTATTCTTTTTGGTAGGTTTTCTTAGTTATAGAAGCTGATTATGGCAACAAAACTCACAGGGGAGAAGAGGCAGAACTTGACTGCAAACACGGGCTCTTCTTTTTTCCCCTCCCACTCCCCTTTTTGTAGGATGCTGAAGAACTGGATAGAGAAGCTGGAGAGGAATTTCAGGCGGATACCTCTAAAGTTCAACCACAGCAGGAAAGAGTTTTTTCTTTGAAGACCATAAGTACTAGTGAACCAGCTAAGGTAGGGATGCAAAATTTGATTTATGTTACAATTTGGTTTGGAAGTGCTCAAGTCCTTGAAACATTAGTTTGTGTAGATAAGGTTACAGTAAGAATACTGGTTCAGGCTGTATGTTTATGAATATAAAGGTAATTGAGCACTTGAATTTTAGGTAGATGTCAGTTACTAGTTTTAAAAAGTATGTCTACTCTGAACAGCAGTATCTTCCAAATCAGTAGTCACTTTCTTTACTGGCAAATTACTTTCTTGTTTGAATTTTCAAGCAATGGTTTAGAACTTTGAAATGTATAAACCAAAGAACGAATAGGTCTGAGCACAATACTAGTAGCATATTCTACTGTTACATTGCAACAGAATGAAGTGTTAGTAACTTAATATATTCTAAGTTAAATGCAGTCTAAAACTGATTTTTGATAGCAGTACTAAGCTTAGTGACTGAATAAGAAAAGGTTTTATTAGAACCAGTTTGCAAACAGACTGTTTGGTTCAGTTCACAGTTGAAGTATATTTTAGAGAATACAAGTTCTCTTTGAATATTTATCCAAATAGCCGCTCTCTTAGATACTGCTACCCTACAAAACATCACATTCTAGGAAGGTGTAAAATACTTAATATTTCCAGTGGCATTGATTTTTGGGTTCCATAAAGAGTGAAGTGTGCTGGTGACACAGCAGTTTGGTACCAGAGGATATATGCTAGAATACTGAGTTTGAATTTTTAATTGCTAAGCATTAGTTTCATAAAAATAATGTCTTAAGAGTCAAATGAAAAAATTAGAATGAAAACTTTGACAAGAGACTTCAGATCACCAAATAAAAAGTACAGAAATGTGTTGAAAATGTCTTGAAAAGCACATTCAGACATACTTAAAGCTTACTCTAAATACCCTACTTTACTAGAATTATTTACCACATCTGGTTAGTTTAGATCAGTTCAGCCTTTATTCAAGGTTAGCAACAGCTGCCTGTTCTATCTGACTAATATGTTACTGGTTTTTGTGGGGTTTTTTTGAAGCTGTATTTGAAAAGGCATCTACCTGTGTATGCAAGTGGCTTTATTCCTTGCAGTGTGAGTTTTTAAAAAAAACTTGAAAGCAAATACATTGTTTCATTTTAGAGGCTTTAGTTGAAAATGTGTAGGCAGAAAACTTGGATTGTGACATCAAGGCGGGGCAGGATTGACTTTTAGAAAAAGGCATACTGGTTCATCCTGGAAGAATATAGCTTTTGCTGTTCAGAAATCTGCTGTAGATTTCTGAGAAAAGCTATAGATGTGAAAAATATCTGCAGTTAGATTTTTTTTGTTTCCCTCACATGCTGTTGGCACTGCTAATATACAAGTTTCAGTAGACTTTGATCAATGCTTTACTGTTTATAATCATACCAAACTTCCTAGGTGATTTGGTGGCATCTCACTGCACTATTTTTGAGGGTCTTGAGGGCTTCTGTTACTCTTGAATCTTAAATTCAGGCTATTCATGTATGTGTCTATGTATAGCTGTGTAAGATAACTGCGAAACAAGTCATATTCTGTATTAAACTTGCTGTGGGGGCAAAGGACAAACGAAACTATTACTGTCATTCTCTGGGACTGGAGTTGATGAAGCCCAACTTGGGAATTGTTGTATCTGACCGTGCAGATGGTCTGTCTCCTTGATAAGACATCAGATTTGGCTTCATTTTAATTTCATACATGCAAAGATGCCTTCCAATATTGTTTGACTAGGCTGTTGCAAAAAGTTCTAAAGACAGTCTATGACTGATGTGTGAAATGGATGACTTGATTTTCCAAGGTAGGTAATGTAGTCTTAAGCAAATGCTCCAAAACCTGAGAATGAAATATAGGGAAAAATAAGCTGAGTACAAATACGTTACTATTCAGTGTATCCTCAGAAACATCAGAAGTAGCTGAACGTTGAACTTTGTGTTTCACACGCTATCTAGTGATGATATTTCTCCCACGCTATACGTTGGGCTGCATTGAAACCTTTTGCATTTTATCAGCAGTCACAAGTTTTAAATTGAGAGATCCTTGGAAAAAGTAACAGTTTGACAAGTCACTACTTCATTATTAAATCACATAATTATGCATAAAACTGTTTATATTATCAAATACGCTTTATTAATTGTTTCAGGGCACCTTTCTGAACGGATTTATTAGCAGAGAATATCCTAGCAAAGAGTAGTATTTTTAATGTTTGACATCACTACCCACTTTGCTGTATCTAAAATTTAGACAGAATTATTTAGAAAAATGTCCAGATAGTGCTGCATGTACCTTTGTCATTACATTTGCAGTAATACTGCATTTTGTAACATTCAAGCTGCAACATGTTTCTTAGCCAACCTGAGCCAGCGGAGGCTATTAAAATGTTAATTGAGTTGCTTTACCTGCTGGTGAAGTGTGACTGTCCTACAAAACTATGATACCAATAGTTACCTGAATTGATTACCTTGTGCCAGAAGCTTTATGTTCTCTTCTTATTTTGGAAACCACATTTCGGTTAGTTACATTCACCTTATATATGTAGCTGATGATTGCTAACCATTAGATAACATTAGAATTGGCTAAGCTGGGAATTCCTGTAGGACAGGGATTCATTTTATCAGCATGGTTGATGTATAAAAATATTTGAGATTACTAATTTTTCAGTAGACTGAGAGAAATACTGCAATTATAGATATTAAAAAAACTTGTTTCAGTTGATGTGTAAGGCATGGCAAATTATTCATGAAAGGTTAAAGAAGTGCTGTCCTTTAAATTCATGTATTGGGTTTTTTCAGTTGAAGCTGTTTAGTTTCTTGCTTAGTATGATACGATTTAAAAGAAATTTGTATCCCTTTGCTCTTCTGAACATTCTAACTGAATTTATGAGATGCTTTATAGTGATGGAAGCAATACAAACTGGTGACTATAACGTAGGATCTGTACCTCTGCATCCAGGGATGTATAGTTCAGTATTTGGTTTTCATAGTTCCACATCTTGGCTGTTGTGACACAACTGCAGCTATGATTTCTTAATAGCATCTCAAAGTTTGGGGTTTATTTCTTGGTTGACACACTGTGTTCTAATACATTCTTTTTTGAAGCCTTTTGTTATTTGGTGACTTGCTGTGGGATTTTATGTTTTTAGTGTTCTGATTCTCCTATTGGAATGTCAAAATGGGGTTTTTTCTATTTTACTGTAATTTTAATTACTACACGCTAGGCTGCAGTTACATTTTTTGTCTCTGTAGTGGGAGCCTTCAAAATCAACTAGATAATTGAAAAACACTACAAGTACCTTTAACTTGGCAGTTATTTCTGCAGTAATTTCCACTGAAATACTTGCTGACCGCTCTTAGAAATATTTGTTATTCTACTATAAGCATAGGGAGTGTTTTGAGTGGTTTATAGGAATGACTGGAGATGCTTTTTGTTTGATTTGTTTGGGTTTTGAGTTATCTATTTGGGCCTGTGTAACTTGCCTGCTTGCCTTGTAACCACACCCATACAAGTCACTGTTTTACAGCTCTGAATATTGTAAAATCTTTTTAGAATCTTGTGATTTATAGATTGGTCTCCCTTTCTTTGCATATGCTGTATTCTAAGAATTCATTTGTGTAATTTATCTTTGCTTGTATGCAATTAAAAATTTTGGCACTAGATGGCAGTCATAGTATAACAGCCTCAATTTAAAATTTTTAAGGATTTTAATATTGGCTTAATTTTTCAATGCCATCTTCTCAGTAGGTGCTAAGTATACTGCCAGAATAACACCATATAAGAGTTTTTACTTTTGTATGACTTCAAAAACTTTTGGAAACTCTTTTTTTTGTTTCTCAAATAGTCTGAGGAGGCTCCTTCACTTGCTGTTTCTACTGAGCCATCTGTAATTGTATCAGAGAGCAATTCTGACAAGATTGCTTCCCAAGTGCCACAGATGCTGCAAGAGACAGATGTTTCTAGTTCCAATATTAAGCAAAACAGTGTGCCTCCTCCACAGAGTAAGTATCTCTCAGTACAATTTGTGTTTGAATTCAGGGTGTACATTTTCCCCATAGAGCATAAAAAGGATTGCTTCCTCTGGGGTTTGAGTTTAAAGTGCCATATCAGATACTTGTGTATCTCTTTTATACATCTTGCCATATTTTTAACTTCCATTAAAGGACCTTGATATATTTATTTTCATTGGGAGAAAAAATTGGCTTTATATCCTTGGATGACTGAAAAGGTCTGTTGGGCTTGAGCAGTCCCTAACAGACATTTGGATTCATCACCATCGGGACTGGAGCTCCATGCTGTGACTAAGGCGTTCTGCCAATACTGTTTCAAAGGGTTGCTTGCAAGCCTTCAGTGGAGAACAGATGGTTACTGATATTACAGTTGAAAGAATATTTAACTACCAGAAATTTGGGAAAAAATACAAATATTTCAATTTTCAGCCTACTGAGATCTTTTGACTTCTCAGTTTAGCTCATTAACATCTTTTTCCATATGCTCCTGTGTAATCATAGAGGCAAACAGTTGTTTATTTGGGAGTAGAAAGGTATTGGGTGATGAACTTTTTTTTTTGTAGTCTAACAGCACATAGATCAGGCTTAATTGCTGCAGGTATATTGTTTTTTGAAAATGTGTTGTGCCCAAAAATGTCAAATGTACCCTCTGTTGTACTTAACAAAAATGTTTGTACTCACAAGCACTCAAGTACTTGACAAAAGTACTCACAGAGTAAAACAAGAAATTTAGAAGGGAAGTCAGGATATAAAAGGTATTGCTTAAAAAAAAAAGTTGTTTTGATTCAGACTTTATAATAAAATTAATAAATACTCACAATCTGTAATAAGTTTCTGGCTAAGTGTTGAAGTACTGAATGAGTTTTTTATGACTGCAAAAGAAACATGATGACTTTATAAAGTCTCATTCAACTGCATTAATTGGCTTATTAATTTTGAATACATCAAACAATGGAATCTTTCAAGTCAATGTGTCAACTTAGAACACATTGTTCCAGTTCTAAAATATGAAATCTTTTGTGATTGATTCATACTTCAGCAATTGAAAGAACATCTCTTATTTTCAATGCATACAATACTTTACATGTTTTACCACTTTTGGCAACCAGCATGGTTTAAAGCATTTTGTTTTATTAAGAAAATAGTGCTTCCGTATTGGATTATGGATTCTGTGTAACCACATCTGTACATAGTTCACTACTTTTAAAAATATTCTTCTGACATGTCACAAATATAGTGGTTAAGAAAAGTATAATCTAGTAAAAGTGCGCATTTAATGTCAGTTGCATACATGTACCTTATTTCTAGTAGGCCAGAAAATAACGCTTACTCTACTGTAAATAATACATTTGCAAAATAAATGACCTTTGATATGTATCACTCTATGTATTTGTGGGGTAAAAAAGTAGGTTGAAATTGGTAAATGTTGGCTTAGATGCATTTCAAATTATCTAGGAAAAGCAGATAAATCGAACTTCTAGTCGATTATTCTGAATCACTTCGTAGTAATACAATATGTATTACCCAAGATTTTAAGTCAATTCTGTGTAAATGTTCTCAGTCCTAACGCTGTAGTTATGTTTTGTTTTTTAGCAAAGTCTGAAGAAAGCTGGGAATCCCCCAAACAAGTTAAAAAGAAGAAAAAAGCAAGAAGGGAAACGTAAACTTCCTGAGATGGACACGTGTTGCTGAATATTGTCATGAAGATTATGCTGTTTATGCAATAATTTGTGAACATGTACAGAATTTTATATAAATTTCAAACAATTTTTAAAAACAGAACTGCTGTGAACACAAGCATCTTTAAAAAGGAATCAAATGAAAGTAACTTTATGGTATAGCAAACAGAACGTGCTACATTTGAAAGACATTCTGAAGAATCTGTTTTTGCAACTTTTGGAGAGAGATCTTAAAAAAAACTGGTTTTACAACACAGTGCCCTGTTTACAACAGATTATACTCTCATCTACAGCTGCGAATAAAAGATTAATTTCAAGGAAGGGTTTTCTGTAAAAATAATCGTCTGTACAATAGTGGGTGTTTCTTGCCTCTCTTAGGAGTGATGCATTAGAAGCACAGAATGTCAACCATTTGAATTTGTTTCATGCCTAAATCAAAGTGCTTTGATTAAATACATAATCTGCCATATCTTTACAGTAAGTTGGTTAGCAAATCTGCTAGCTATTGCAGGAATCACAAGTGCAAATCATTAACCATTTGTGCAGTCAGACCTTCATGGTTTATTATATGAAGTTAACACAATAAAACTGCTTTGGGTTAAAAGTTTGAGAATGTGATTTGAAACTTGAGTATGGTTCATGAAGTTATTTTTTATAATGTCTATTACCTTACTTGAATTATTGAAGATAACAGTATATTTTTAAGAATACAGTAATGTGCATAAAATTGGTTTTCTTCTTCATTCACTGCAGTTCTTGGTTGATTCAGAATTCCATCTAAAACTGTATTCTTTCAACTTCTAAACTCATGGAATGAACTGAAATCGAATGTTTCCTTCCCCTAACACTTGTTAACTTACCATACCCAATTCTGTTGTCTGTATTACTAAAACCTGAACAAAGCAAAGTAAATTTTTCTCTCACATCATTTGGATTTCAGAGATCTGTTGGAGAACTGGAGTAGCTTCAGACAGCTTTAATTGACATTGTCAAAAACAGTTATCAGGAACACATTTTTTTACTGCCTTAACCTGTAGTATGTAGAATATGTCTAGACTTCTGGACAGGAGTTAGTGTTTTTATATTAAAATAAAAACTGATGCAAGTAAAGCAGTTGTAAAATAAAGACCATTTCCCACTTGAAACTGTTAGTTAAAATGGCATTGAAGATGTGTTGTCATTTTCAGGCACTGAAATGACATGGTATTGAGCTGGAGTTGTGTTTGTGTCTGTTAGGTACATGCTCAGCCATGTACACTGTAAATAGCCTTTACAAAAATTGGTTTGATAAGGATGGTAATTTAACATCACCTGGTAAGTTCAGTTGAAAAAGAGCCAGGATCCTTTTCAAATGATTGACTTACGGTTTTGTGGCACAAGCAGAATTGTGAACAGCTGTAACGCATGGTACTGATCAACAATCTTGTGCTCTTACTGTACTCAACTGCAGTTCAACAGTATTGCAAGGCAAGAGCAGATAATGCAGCAAGCTGGGTTTAATTGTACTGAAAATGCACCTGCTAATGGAGAGCTTTCCTAATTAATGAATACTAACTTGCACAGGTATCAACTCCTGTATATCAGGAATGTGACACTCTAAATTGATTTGTTAAATTGAGCATAATGATGGTATTGATTTATTTACTGGGAGGGAGTAATGTTTAAGAGTGATATTTGTCAAGATTCATGTAAAATAAATTTAGAACTGAAGTACAGCTTTTCAAGGAGTATCTTAATGTGAACATGAAAAATAGGATATTATGAAATCATGCAGAGTCCTTTGCATGTAAATAATACTATAATTTGACTTGTCTTCATAGTAAAGGCTAAAAAGAATACCCTTTGAATTCAGGTTTTTAAATGTATGTCTGAAATGTCTGTTTCCAATCTGTGTATTATGCTACAAGCCTCTCTTATAGAAAATATGAAGATTTTATGTAATGAAAGAGACTGCCCCCAAGGACTTTCACTGCATAAATTCCTTTTTTTTCTCTTGAAGATAAATTGGTGATATTTCTGGGTTAGTTGAATAGCGTGTCTTTCTGAAAAAGGAAACAAAACTAGCTAAAACATAGGAACCCTGCTAACTAACTTCTACTGCTAAGCAGGGTGGTATAAATACATAGCCTTCCTTTCAAAATGTTACCTGTTTAGCAGCACCTCTTACTGTTTTCTTAATGTGCAGTTTCAATGTCTTAGAAAGCAAAACTTGATTTATTTGACATTCATTAAAGAGGAGGTAACTCTATATCATATTGTCTATAAATAGAAACTTGGTTATCTATGTACTGTCATGTTTCTATGATTCAAGCAGTGGTTAGTCTTAATGATACACTGAATCCAGACTTTGGTACTTGGATAGAGCAAAAAACACCATTTAAAGAAACTTAATTTTCTTTTCTTTTTTCTTTGATTTTCTTTTTCTGTTGCTGTTGAATGCATGGAATGGTTTCATAAATCCAATATGTTGTTTTTTTCTAAATACTCTGGAATTATTTGTATGTGTAATTTAAACTTGTGATGATGTGTAATTGGATAGTCATGGCATATTTTTATTTCTTTTGTGGGGAGGGGAAGGTGTACAGAATTCATATGTGCTTGTTACAAAGGTAACTGTGCATTGGTCTGGAGGGGGGTGAAAACTGTATTTCTGATGCCCTTTTAGAAGTCTAAAGAAAAAGTGCAAGTGAAAAGCACTACTTTAATATTTACTAAGAAAGAATGTACATATTAAAAGCATTTCAAAATTTATAGAAATATTGCTAGTACTGTTGTGTTGTAAGTGAATTGTATCTCATTTGAAACTGCCCTATTAACTGCCCTGGTAGTTCCTAGCCATAGGATTTTCCTGTGAATGAGGTTTTGGAAAAGTGCAGACATCCAGGTATATGGTTTAAGCAGACTTTCATCAATTATTAATCATAATTAGTAATGTGCCTTTAACTCAACTAGCTTGCCAGTCAATATTACAGCTGTTAAAAAAATGCAAGTCTCTCACAGACGCTTGTACCTGTGAGTATCCTCCTGGTGACCATTGAGTAAAAATGAGCAGTTCTGGTTTTTTCAGGCCAGTACTAAAAGTTTGTTCTGCTGTAACTGGAAGGAAAAAAATCCTGAGAATTTGAACTACTTCTTAAAATATTCTGCTAAAATATTTTACGGTTAAAATTCTGAGTGAATTGCTTCATTTAAGAGCAAAGCATCAGCCAAATGAATTGGGGGGGGGAGGGGACGAGGATGAGGATGCGTGACCAATAGTTCTTAACTTGAAAGTAATGTGGCAACACAATGGATTTTGCTCGCTGCAGGACTAACAGAACTGCTGTTAGTTTGGATGGACATTGGGAGCAAGGTGGGATGACTTCTGGTTTTTTTTATGGGTGTGGGATGGGAATTACTGTTGTCTGAGTTCTATATCGTGTCATTAATGATTCATGGATTGTTCTGTTGAAATTTGGTTGAGCTACTGAAATTGACTGTTCTCCATAGTGGGTCCCTTCAGTTGAGGAAACTATTGAACTGCTCTTTTAAATTTCTGGCAATTTGTATCAAGCTGAAGGTTTCTGGTTCACTGAAAATTGATTTCGTAATTGAAACTGTGATGTCTTTAGTGTTGTATTCTGATGAAAAGTGCATTTAAAACTCTTAACATGAAACTTATGGTTTCAATATTTCATACAATACTCTTAAAAAAAAAACTTGCTTAGAAACATCTGCAGCTAAAATCAAACACATTTTCTGTGTTATTTGTAGCATTAAGTGATCTCTTAACTTGGCTTGGTGTTTTTAATTCAGTCCGTAGCAGAGTGTAAGTCATGGATCACTCAGAACCAGGTTGCCACAATGAATTCAAAACTGACTAGTATGAGATGGTTCCCCATTTTCTCACAGATAGCTAGTCCTTCACTAACAGTATTTCCACTTAGCTATTCAATAGGCTTTGAATTTAAGTGATTTCTTGTTTCAAATACCTGGTGAAGTATAAACCAAATATGTTGTTACTGAGAGGTGGGGTTTTTTCAGAGGCTATTCTCACAGAGGCTGGCACATTTTGTTTTGCACAACTGCTATTTCCTTGGCCAGCCTTACCTACGTAGCTAACAAATAAAGTCATGCCTTGAGCTGTGTCTGCAAACAAAGCTCTGGAAGGGAGAGAATTCCTCTGTGATTTGATTCTGTAACTTGGAGTTGCTCTCAGCCAACCAGGCTTTACTGTGTTTTTTGAAGAGACATGGGACCCGGGAGAACAGTGCCTTTCTGAGCTGTAGCCAGTTAGCCAGAAGTGCAGGAGCTGTATCAACTGCTGGTCCCTCTGCTGCTGAGGGGCTGAGTGGTTGGGCGTATATGTAAGGACATGTGCAAGCTTTGCTTCTGCTCTCAGAAGTCTTCAGAGGCACTATGAAAAATCAGTAACCTCATATTTTCACCTGTACACAGAGGCAGCTACTGAATGTGGAAAATACCTGCAGCCATGTCTGAAATTACTGCAGTTATGATTTTTCAAGAAGGGGCATCTTAAAAAATTCCATTGAAGGGGAATCTTCCATGGAGGGTAAAGACACTAATGAGTGCTGGGACTTTTTCAAGAATGCTCTTCTAAAAGCACAGAAACAGTTTATCCTCGTTAAAGGTACGGGATGTAGGTGGAGCAAGAGCCCTGTTGACTTAACTGCACACTTCTGAGTCTGTTCAAAAGCAAAGTATACCAGAGATTGAAATGTGGATAAATACCTTCTGAGAACTACATGGACGTTTCCAGGGTGTGCAAAGATGCAGTTGGGAAAGAAAAAGCTCAGTTAAAACTGAATTTGGGCAAGATGTCAAAAAATACAAGAAAGGGTTCTTTGGGTACAGAAACAACAATACTGTCTCAGAAATGGACAATACTGTCTCACTGATAACCAGGAGATAATTAGTCACCGACTATGCTGAAAAGGCAGAGGTTCTCAACACTCTTCACCTCTGTCTGCACCAGAGCTGCTGGGCCCCTTGCCTTGGGACCTAAACTTCAGGCTGATGCAAACACAGATCCACCAATGTGAGTGAAGGAAGAGTGGGGATGAGTTATTACAGGAGCTGATAGTGCAAGGCTGCTCTCCATAATCTTTGGGAAGTTGTGGAGATCAAGGAATGTCACAGAAGACTGAAAAAAGCCTGAACAAGGGGATGCACCCATCCACAAGAAGGGCTTAAAGGCAGATCCAGGGAATTTTAGGCACTTCAGTCCCTGGGAAAATTATGGAACAAATCCTTCTGGGAGCTACCACAAGTCAGATGAAGCATAGGATTGGGAAAAGTCAACACAGGCTGACTAAAGACAAATTGAGCTTGACCAACCTGATCACCCTCTGTGACAAAGTAATCTGCTTGGTTGACATGGATTGGGCGGTGGATGTTGCCTGCCTGCATTTCTCCAAGGCTTTCGGTATGGTTTCCCACAGCCTCCTCCTGGAGAAAGACGGGCTGCGGTGTGGATGAGTGCACCCTGTGCTGGTGGGAATGGGCTGACAGGCACCACCCACTCAGAGGGTGCTGGTAAATGGCTCCTTTTCAAATGGACAGCGCAGCATGAGTGGCATCCCCCAGGGAGTGATGCTGGGCCCAGAGCTGTTTAATATCTGCCTAAGTGATCGGGAAGGTGGGATCAGGTGTACCACAATGAAGTTTAGTGATACTAAACTGAGTAGAAAAGTAGACGCTTTGGAAGAGACAGCCACAATGAGAAAGATTTGGATAGGCTGGAAAGTGGCTGACAAGAATCTGATGAAGTCCAGCAAGGGCAAGGGTAAGGTGTTGCACCTGGGAAAACATAACCCAAGTGTGCAGCACAGGCCAGGATCTACCCAGCTGGGGAGTATCTCTGTGGAAAGGGATCTGGGGATCCAGGTGAACAATCAGATCAATATGAGCAAACAGTGCTGTGCTGGCAAAGAAAGCCAGTGGGATGCTGGGCTGCATCCACAAGGGCATCACCAGAAAAGATCAGGAAGTCATTATCCCACTCTGCTCAGTGCTCATCAGGCCACACAGGAATACTGTGCAGTTTTGGTCCCTGCTGTACAGAAAAGGTGTGGACAGGCTAGAAAATGTCCAGAGAAGAGCCACAGACTGGGAAGCCTGTCACAGGGGTAAAGGCTAAGAGAACTGGGTTTGTTCAGCCTTGAGAAAAGAAGGTTTAGGGGACATCTTATCACCACGTTCTACTATTTAAAGTGAAGATGGAGACTCCCTTTTTTACAAGAAGTTACATGGAAAAGACAAGGAATAATGGGTGTAAGTTATTCCTGAGGAGGTTCCAATTGGACATGAGGAAAATTTTGCGCAAGAACAATCAGCCATTGGAATAATCTCCCCAGGGAAGTTGCAGATTTCCCTAACATTGGAAACGTTTGAGATTAGGCTGACAGATTGCTGGGCCGTCTTGTCTAGACTGTGCTTTTGCCATGAAAGGTTGGATCAGATAATCCTTGAGGTACTGTACTTTAAGAAATAAAACAATGGCTCCACCAAATGCTATAAAGCTGGCTGGTTACACTACCATATTATTTGAGTGCAGTAAACTTATGAACGGAAAACAGACTACTGTAAAATTCTACATTACTGCTTGCTACCTGTCTTTCCATAAGTGATTTGGTTAATTCCTGTGGTACACATAAAATGCATCTTAAGAATTGTTTTCTAGCAACCAAATTCTACAGTTAGCAAGGTGATTTTTCTCCAGAAATTTGAGACTTTGACAGGTCCATGTGTTCTTCAAAGACCCTACTGCTTTAGGATACTGCAGTGTTAAACAGTATCCTTTTCATAACCACCACCACCACCTGGTTTCTGAAATACAGAAGAATGTAATCCATCAGTGTTTACTTTTCTGATAGTGTGAGGTATAAAACTTATAAATTCAGCCATAAAAACAGCTGTAGTCTTGACCCAACTGAGTTTTGTTAGGAGCAGTTTAGGACAGGGCAGCTGCCTCAGGTGCCTGTTTCAAGTCATCTGTTACAAGTAACCCTGCTCTCCCAGCATCATCTTTCATTTGACCTTTGAAGTATGTTTTTCCAATTTTGTGCCCGAGTTACACTGGCCTTTAGCTTTGCTGCAAAGTTAGAGTTTTCAGTTGCTTTAAAACTTCTTCAGGTAAAACTGAAATGAACTTTCTCCGTGAATTCTTTGCCTGCATGGTCTGAGTAGCCACTTCAAGAAGAACCAAATCTGAGATTGCATGATGACTCTGGCAGAGCAGTGGCCAAGACCCAGCAGCAGCAATGCCAGTTCAACCTCACCCGTGCCTGCCCTGCTCCTCTGACTTGGCTCCAGCAGGGGCAAAGGTAGCTGTGAAATCAGGCAAGGGCTGTGGTGATACTTGAGAGTTATCCTTAGTCCAGCTGGCTCTCTGGTATTTCTGCTCTAAGTCAAGTCTGTGGCTGTGTAGAGTAGGGTTAATATTGGTGTTGCATTAAGTATGAGACTCACACAACTGTCTTTAGGGTGAGGGTCCACCTTCATAGATACCGTCTGTCACCATCATGCCTGGCTGATTATTTTTAAAACATTTTAGAATCTTAATCATAGTGGATATTTTAACTATTTTCTCCCTTTTTGCTGGAATTCTTTTCTGCATTTTCCAGGGATGGAGGTTCAAACAACTGTCTGCTCTGAACTAATGTGATTAATTTAAAAAAATAATAGGAAAACATGTCTTTTTAATAAACAAAAATAATGTTACTTGGACTTGATCTGGGTATTGAACACTTTTGAACAGTAGTACTGGTAGTAAAAACTATTTAAGTGCTTTTCTGGAGTGGGCTCAGCACTTGATAGAATTGAGCTGGCAAATCAATACTATGCTATTTTATATTCATATACTACAGACATGCAGTTCAAAGTCATCCAAGTCATGCAGCCTGCTGTTAACTGTGGAACTTCTTTATGATGTTTTAAGAGCATGTCTTTTTCTGTGAGTCCTTAGTGGGCATGCAGAACAGCAAATTTAGTGATTGTTTTTGTAACGATTAAGACACTTTAACTTGTAATGCCTTGAATATAAAAAATACTCTATAGAGATGCATAATTGAATTGTGCCAAAGTCTGGAACAGATGACTGAGAGGGGCAGATTTTACATACCCAAAGGTTGCCATGTGTTTTGGATTTCTGTAGTCACATCATGTGAATGCTAGACTATGGTCAAACTTAGTCAGAAGTCACGTGTGTCACATCAGAAAATAACTTTTTGCCTGTTTCACTTTGAGGCAGAACATCAGTTGTGCAGCAAAAAATCCACATGGGAAAGCAGAATTGCAAGTGCTTCACTTTACATTAATAATTCCATCACTAAAAATCTTGACTTTGCACTAGTATGCCACTGGAATTTGTCTCTGTGCTGCCAGAGAGCATTGTGCTGGAACACATTTTCATACGTGAACACTTAATGTATTGTTAACATCTCTTGAGAGCACCACACATCTTTCACACAGTGTTTCACTTCTGCTTTGTGGTGCTGCTGTGTGGAGGACGTGACAGAATTTGAGGCCTTAAACTCTTTAGACTTAATCATTCCAAATATTTCTTGTGCAGTCCATCTCAAAGAAGGTATTTTAACTGAAGAAAGAATTCCTAATTGCAAATTTTTGTTCTCTTTTCTCCTTATGGCAAATCAGCCACTCATCCCTGCTCTAAATGAAGTGAGCTATCAGCAGGGTGTTCTGTCAGGGTATTAAGGATGTCTCTATCAGCATCAGCATGGTAAAACTCCCAGTGAGGGGTGCTGTCTTACAAATATGAAGCTATCCTACGTGGCTTTTAAGTGGTTCAAAGGTTCGTATACATTAAATATCAAAAAGGAAGGGGAAAAATATGCAGGTTTGCATGTTCAAACTATGTTTGGGTTTGGAGAATGTCATGTTGATGATCAGTGATTTTTACATTAAAAATTAAAAGGGAGTGCTCTCCAAAGTAACAAATGTGTATCATTCTGTTCTGCAGAGATGGGGTTTCTGAATGCTAAGACTAAACCTCTTGTATTCCAAAGGTTTATACATAGATGTTTGACACTAAATGAGTTGCAGTGGAGATGATGAGTTAGAATTGTGTCTTTCTGCAATTACACTTTCTCTGTGCCTTTACTAGTCCATTACCAAATACCACTGTGAGTTGGGACATCTCTGCAGTGTTGGCTCAGTCAGGATTTCCCAAAGTTGCCTAAGGCTATAATCAAACATGTTCAGATGTGCATGCCTATAAAATGCTTTACAGTCACAGTATAGTAATATACATTGATAACCTATATTGGGACACAGCAGAATGCAGTGTGATTGTGAGACATGTTTTTAAAGTAATGTTTATACTGCACTTGGAGATCAGCTGGCAAGTAATCCTATTTCAGTAGAATTATATTGGTGTTTATTATGTAATTTGCTATACAAAAGATGAAAAATTAGAGATATAATTTAAACTATCAATGTTACTTCTGGCATGAGGTATATTAGGAGGACATTTTGGAAAAGACTGTGATGAAGAGAAACCAAGAGTATCTTTGGTTTTTTGTAATTAGGACCATATTAGCAGCCTTGATATCTTTTTTCTTTAGAAGAAACAATATAAAATATACAGCATTAGAAAGATTCAGTCTCATTCCCCACACATATATACATGGTACTGGTGGCTCCATCTTATGTAGCTTTAAATCTAGATTTCCTATCTGTATTTCCTAATACATACAAAATATATATCAATTGGAACAAACTTAATCCAATTAAACTTTCTGCACCATCAGCACTGTACAGTATTGTTTCCCTTGCTCTTGAAGTAGTAAAACCATCAGTGTTGTATCTCTGCACTTCATGAAGGACATACCACGGACCTGTAATTACTTATAGTGTATATAAAAGATGTTACATTGCATGTACAGTACTTGCAGCTTGCCTCTGCAGAAAAAGGCACATATTGGCTAACTGTGTTTGAATTGCTATAGTGTGCTCAGCAAATCAATCCTCAAGGGGATTCAGGACAGACGGCTGAAGGGGACAAACCCAGCTATTTCACAGTATAAAGCCAGCAGCTCCTATGGCATCCTCTGCAGGCTTGGCTGGAGAGCAATTGATCTTCACTGGGGACTCTGTAATAAGCAGTGGATGGGTAAACAAGCAGAAGATGTGACACTGCGAGAAAGTTAAGGGCTTTTTTTAGCATAGAAAACAATACATGTGAGACTGGAAGTTTCCATAATGCTCCATGGCAAACCTCTGCCTGCACTGAACACTGCTGGGAATAACTGGATGGTATGCCCTGAGTTTGCTCAAGAGTCCAGCCGACTTGGAAGAGGGCAGGAAAAGAGGGATAACTCCATAAATATTCAAAGTAATGGTGTTGATGCTTTTCAGTTAGTTTAAAGTTGGTGGTAGCTCAAAGCTCCAGGTTTTGGCACATTTAAGATGCTAAAGAATTAAGTGCACCTGAGGGAGAGTCTAAACAGGCTCCTAGGTAAAGTGATGACTTACTGCTTGAAACCTGACTGGCATCTAAAAATCTGAAACTGGGAAGTGTTTGCTGTGTAAGTTACAGACAGTAATAAATTACAGTTATGGAAGATGTGTGCTTTTAATTCTTTTTGACTGTACTTAAAATCAGTATTGGTTCTCAATAGAGTAGAAGAACCTGATTTACCACTAGACTGGGATTGTTGATAGAAGAAAAAATGATTATGACTTCTACTAGATATAAAAAAAAAAAATATCCAAACCAGTATGTAAAAAACCATGCTTGATGATCAAATTGTGGGGATGGGGTAATATCTGCATTCTTTTATATTAAAAGAAAAAAATCGTGATCTTTTAAAAGAAGGGGGAAAACCCATAATCGCATAATGAAGGGAATTAAATCTGGCACCATTCCCAGTGTTGAGCTATACTCAAATGAATCCATAAATTAAACATTAACTAATCTAACTAATGGAACTAAAAGGAAGTAAATGCTATTTGATGAATATTAGCTTTTCTTAGAAGGTTTTCCTCTCCTATCAATCAAAGACCTGTGACCTCTCAGACTGCAAATTCAACACAGTATTAAAAACTGTCACTGAAATTTCCTTTGCTCAAGCAATCTGGCAAGCAGTGAGACTCTGCTGGCAACACAACAACTAATTTACCCAACAGCTCTGTCTCATCCTTGTATGCTGTACTTCATGTTCTATAATTGGCTACAGATTATGGATAAAATGTCCCAGTCAGTTTAATACTGTGTCCAGCATAAGCATTGAGGCTAAAAGACCAAAAAACCTCCAAGCATGACCTTCCATGGGTCGGTGTTTTAAAAGGTCAAATGTAAATTTGGGGCTGTTTTAATCTGCGTAATGAAGAGGAATGGGGGTACAATCCAAATACTGTGTCCATTGATTAAATGAATACTGTTAGGTCTGATGCTTGCAGTTTTAAATGCTTTTATAAAACTATCTAGATCCCCACACTAGTGAGAGAAGTAATAAACATACTTAAAGGACTGAAAGCAGTGTCTGATGAGCAGAAAATTAATTTATCAAAAAAACTTGGGAGAAGAGTTTGTGTAGAGCAGAAATTAGAAATTATTAGGATATGAGGTGCTAAAGGGCTCATCAGCCTGGTGGAGGAAGAGATGATGAGTTTTAGTCATATACAGGATATCTGCACTTACCAATTTTGTTGATAACAGTTGCAATTAGTGGTAGTGTCTCTACTTCTCAGGCATGCTGAGCCAGAGGGGAAAAACTGGGAGAACTAAAGCTATTACAGAAATTTACAGACTTCCCAAGGCCAAAGGAGAGAGTTCTTTTTTGTTACGACACTGGCAGGGCCAGGCTATGTCTCCAGTGTAAACATCTTCTGCATGGAAACGTGAGCCTCTGGCAATCCTGTGCAAAAGTGCTTAAGAAAGAACAGCATGGGCAAATGAGAGGAGAATGGGAGGGGACGCGAAAGAGCCACATAATTTTGGAAGCAAGCAGTCCATGTTGGAGCAGATACACGTCTCCTCTCTGAGGAGACTGCAGCCCAGGGAAAGCAAACTGTGTCTGAGGAAAATCTTCAAGAACATGTTACCAAATTGCAAATCTGCTGCCAAACAAATAATTAGATCATTGCCCAACCTATTTTTGAGGCTTCTTGTAAATGTAGCATAGATTATTTCTTCTCACCCAAAATGTTAACATTAATCTGTGAGGCTGGCATGAATGAGAAGGCTAGAAGAAAAAAGAGTTGAATCTCAGTGTACTCCAGAACTCACTAGCCTTCTTGTGAGTCCTAAATCTTCAGAGAAAAATTGAGAGGCTTTCAAGTCAGAAAAGGGGGGAAAGGATGCAGTAAAACAAGCTTTTCCTTGGAGAACATTTGAGGTCTTGGCAGGGCAACATATCGAAATGCGTTAATGTCGTGTTTCTTAAAACCAGCAAATTTAAAGTAGAATAATGAAGCTGTGGCCCAAGGAAGCTAGAGTTACAAATACACTTTAGCATCAGGAAGGAAAATGTGTAAGTATATAAATTTTCTAAGGTATTAGAAACCCTATCTTCTATAAGACAAACCATGTCAAAATATCCCAGTAGTGAGTTAAAAGTTCCAGGCATTTCCCTCAACAATTTTTAAATGTTTAAACAGAACTTCTAAAAGAAAGAAGAAATAAAATAACCCAAACACCAACCAACTAACCATTTGTTGTCCATTGTTTGGTACTGAAACACAAGAATTTGACTGGCTCTGTGCAAGCAGTTGCACATCAAGCTGTCGTTGCAATGGCTCTCTTACAGACTCTGTTCTGAGTTGTACCATACTGGAGAAAAAATACTGTTTTCACTCTGATCATTTTACACAAACCAGGGGAATGAATGACCTCTTGAACCCAATTTGAATCATAGCAGCAGTCCTATTTGATTGCATGTTGGCCAGTCTTTGTGGCAGAGGGATGGTGTCAGACTTTAAATGGAGGCTTACTTCTTCTAGAAAGCACAGGTGTTTTTCAAACTTATCAGGAAAATTAATCCACAAACACCAGAGGTTTATGTCCAAAAAGGAGACAGAGGAGTCCTGTGACTTTATTCGAATAAAGGGAGAGGTTGTAGGACAGTTTCCCATAAGGTCTCTCAAATTGTTAGAGGACGCAGCCTCTATTTATCCTAATTTCCCAGCCGCACCTCCCTCTCTCTTTCCCCATTGGCTAAGGTACTCAAGAGGTACAGACTTCCCGAATCGCCTAATACAGACCCCCTTCTAATGTACATCCCCCCCACCACCATCCCACGCCCCTTTTCGTTTTCTTTGTGTCTCTGTTCTTTTTTCTCTAAGTCCAGGGATTTAACACTGTCTTGGGTGAGTAACAGTGTGTGTCAATTAATGGAATTTCTATTCAATGGGGTTCCTCCCATTGCTTCTTTCACCTATCAGTATCTGGTTTTATCTACCAGCAGGCCCCTCAATTTGTTTGTAAAGACATCTCCCTCTTGTTCCTTTCAAACTTCATTGCATTAGCTATTTCTATAGCTCTGAATACTTGAATCATTTGTAGCCATCCTGAAACATAGGTTCTGGAGACATCTGAACAAAGGCACTCTCAAAATGGCTCTTTACTACAATCAGAGTCACTTTCCCAAAGCTGTCACCTCCCTGTGCCTGAGGACAATACTCAAACCTTGGTTTCTGGACAATGTTTAACCCTTTTCCTATCTTGTCTTAACCCGGCCAATTCAAAACAATTAACAATGTCTTTGTTCACTCTGGAGCACGCGGCTAATCCTGCAATCAGAAGATGTGATTGCTCTGAGCTACCCTTTTGTTTATGTGCTGTAGGCAATGCTGGGCAACAGTGTAACTGAATTATTCAAAGCCGCTTGAACTATGCTGCACCACTTCTGTGGGCTGTGAGATAGAAGGTGGGAACCGCAGACAGTTTCTAAGCCCACTGTCCTCTACCAGCAATCTTGTTAAGACAGGTATTAAAAGGGTTGGGACGTACCAGTAACCAATTTTGGTGAGCACTAGAGAGCACAATAAAATGCCAAATTTCTCTAGACCAGAGCATCCCCTGGCAGGCAGGAGAAATCGTCCCTGCAGTGAGATCACGGGGGAGACATGGTGAGGACAGTGCAGGAGGGTACAGAAAATACTGCGTTTTGGTTAACAGCTTGCAGCTCAGACAACAGTTGGCAACGAAGCAAAGCCGGGCTGTGTCCCTTCCCAGCTGGCTAGCAGAGCTCTCAGGGTGTGCTGTGGGGAATGAGTGGTTGCATGAACTGAGTTTAGTGACTTACAGCTCCGCTGTGGTAAGGAGGGGCAGGCGGGAGCCAATGAGCCTGCATTTCCTTTCTGGATGCATCCCACAGCCTTCACGCTGACCAGCGGCTGAGCAAGGGCGTGTCAAGCTTTGACCCTGTGCAGTGTTTAATTTCAGCATTGAATGTTCCCTTGGAAAAATTTCTTACCATATGGATCCCACTGGAAAGATTATTTACTTTTTCAGCATAGCTGAAACAAGTGCTTGTAAGTAGGCTGTTGATTCTCTTGAGTTTGTCTCATTTGCTGAGCAGGACAGTGATACTGGTCCTGCTCAAGTTTTGATGTATGAAGATGACAATCTAGAGTATCTGTTGCACCTCTTGGAACCTTGACAAAACCCAAGTGCCATCCAATTCAGAAGCTGCCCCTGTTGCATCTTAAATGATCTTCCACCTGATCTGGGTATAAGATCAGGTCTTCTGGATTCACAGCCACCTCTGTATCAAATGTTTGTCATTTCTTGCTTTATAAGGCAAAGTGAGTGACATGGAAGTTTGACTTACAGAGGCTGTGATTGAGGAGGGTCTGTATCTGTGGCAACACTCAGGCTCTGAAGCCTCTCCACTATCAAAATCTTGCCAAGCAAACCAAATACCGCTAGTTATAAATCAGGAGTGTGACATAAAGCCTGACGTTTCCTGATCAGGTTTTCTGAACGGAAATTAATAATTATTCAGGAAACTGCTTTGAAGTGATTAGTGTTCGCCTGCTTATTCTTTCTTCCTTTTTCTTCTGAGAATATCGAGGTTAAAGCCATTGATGGGAAACCATAAGCAAAAGCAGACATGCAGTTAATTTATCCTTTCAGAGATGAGGGCTGTGCTGGGGGATATTATAAGCAGCAACTGACTCTCGCAGCTTCAGGACCTGGAGTTCCTCCTGCCCGGCTGCTAAAGCCCAGCTTGTTGTGCCCATCCCAGGCTGAGGGATGCAGCTGCTGCTTTCCTGTTTGCAGCACAGGAGCCCAGCGGGGACCACTGCACAGAAGGCCACAGACAAGGTGCTACTTTCAAGTGTGCTTCACACATCAGGACTCACAGAAGACCCAAGTACAGACCAGCTGGTCCAGCTTGATGCTTACAAGCAAATAACACCTACCCACCCACTGATCACTCACTGATCCCCTCAGCAGCTGGCACTCGCTCCTTACAGCCCCCACACACGGTGTGGAGAGTGGAAACTATG
Organism: Dasyornis broadbenti; assembly: GCA_013397935.1. Lineage (NCBI taxonomy): Eukaryota > Metazoa > Chordata > Aves > Passeriformes > Dasyornithidae > Dasyornis > Dasyornis broadbenti. The sequence goes on along the minus strand of VZRN01001114.1, from coordinate 242,799 downwards.
CAGAACGACACTTAAGAAAGGTTTTATAAGAAGTGAGGGTGAGCAGGCTGTGTTCGGCCAGACTCTGCACATGATTGGCCTCTTATACCCCTTTCTGTCTGATCCTCCCTGTGCTTCTTCCTGATCCCTGTCCTCTAATTATTTCCTTCCCCTTCTTCTAATTATTCCTTCCAAAGTTTTGTAGAGTCCCCCTCAAATATCCCAAACTCTCCTGTTCTTCTTGTTTGTCCCTTCTTATCAGTTACACACTCCAGGTGACCCTGTGCAAAGCTCTTCAATGGCCCATCAATCCGTAACCTGAGACTTTCGGGTTTTGTCATTGTTTCCCTTGCCCCTTGCCCACCAGGTTTGCAACTGTGTACCCTTGTTTATGGAATCTCCCTTAATTTATTGCCACCTTTGCTTTGAAAAGGTCAGGTCCTTGGTCAATAGCCTTCATGAAGCAGATGCTCTTACCTTCCACAAGACATACATGCAAGGGTTTTATCTCTAGCTTTCCTGTTTTCTGGTACTGAAGGACAAGGTCTCTCAAGGTTACCAGCAAGATAGTCCAGACCCGATGCTTTGCTGTTTTCCTTTGGCCTTTTGAATATTTGTTTTGTCAATACTGATGTTTAATTTTACAAGAATTTTATTTTCATTTTTGAATATGAACCTTGAAAATATTTGGCTTATGCATAGAATCTAGTCAAAATTATAAATTCTGTGCTAAGTGGCTTTTCTTTTTATACACAAAAATCCCTACCAATCCTCTGAAAGTTTTATAAGGACAAACTAAGAACAGAGGTTATGTAAAGTTCCTACTCAAAGTATTTATAATTTAATTTACTATATTGGCTTTACAAGTAGGGATAAAGCATAGTTAGAAATGCTTCTCTGTGCCAAGTTAGCTTTTAACTTGAAGTTCCTGTTCCGTGCAGATGTATGTATGAAATAATGAAGAGCCCCAAAGCAACCATATAGGGAAACATTGGAGTACTTTTCAATGTTATATTTTGATGATAAATTGTGGAATTTGGTAGAAAGCCAAGACGGAGGGCAGTAAATAAATTATGCTTAGGGTCAGGGCAGACATACAGACCTCCTGACAGGATTTTCTTCATTATTTCCTCTAGAGGACAATGTAAGCCTCAAATAATAAAACATGGCAAGTCAGCTCCTTGGTAGGAAGTTTAGCTCAAATCTGCATCAGTGCTTGAATATGCAGGATTGGGTCCTTCCTCCTGATGATGCTCATCCCCTCCACATCCCACCACCATCAGGTAGCGGCAATGAGCTTCATGATACCTTGTGTATCAGTGACACAAGGAAATTCCAGCCACCCCAATAGCAGAAACTTTGGGAGAGGATTATGAGGGCACTGTGAAAGAAAATAAATGTTCATAACTTCAGAATTCGGGGTAAATTCAAAGCATTCCTTGACCTCCTCCGGTATTATCTTTCCTTATAGAGAAATAGAGTTTATTTCCGCTGCTTTGCCAATCAAGAATTGCGTGATGAGCTACAAGCTTTGCCACGGAAGCGCCGGGCCGGGCTCGCCCTCAGCGGGCTCATAGCAGGCGCAGCCGAGCGCGGCGGGGAGCGTCGCCCGGAGAACGGGCCTTGCCCGGCACCGCCGGGGCCAGGCTCGCTGAATTCCCTGCACGTCGCATTCTGAAACCCTCCCGCGCTTCCGTGTGGCAGTTTTTGGCTGCTGCTGCGGGTACAGGTGGCCCCAGAAGCCGCAGAGCCTCCTC
>VZRN01001114.1:215896-241049 GCA_013397935.1 Dasyornis broadbenti | reverse complement strand
CCCCAGCCCGGCCCCGCCCCGCGGAGCAGCGCGGCCAGAGACGCGGAGCGGCGGAGCCCTGAGGAGCCGCGGAGATGCTGAGCTCTCCCTGGGCGCGCTTCTACTCCAACAGCTGCTGCCTCTGCTGCCATGTTCGCACTGGCACCATCATACTCGGCATCTGGTACCTGGTGAGTGTGTCCCTCGCTCCGGGCGCTCGGCACCGGCTGCGGGGACAGCCTGAGGGGCTGCTCCGTACATGGGGATGCCGATGGCAGCGGCTCAGGCTGCCCAGGCAGCCCAGGTGGGTTTCGGAGGGAGCCGCATTGTTACAGCAGCGTAATGCGCAGGCAGCGCTTCCCGGCGCCGGCTCATCCCGGCGGGCACAGGCTGCTGCCTCGGCTCTGCCGAAACTGGGGCATGAAGCATGTGCGTGTTTAGGGGTCAGGGCAGCGGGGCAGGAGATACCCTGCACGGGCAGGCTCCATAGGGTCTCAACCAAAAAGCGGTTGGGGGGATGAAAATGTGGTGAGTGAAGACCCTTGGAGTGAGGGTTTTCCCCCAAACTTCGGCGCGGTGCGTCTCAGGCCGGGGCTGGCTGCAGCACGCGGGCCCCGCCGGTGCATTAGCTCCAGCAAGGCTGCCCGGCCCTTGGCCACACCGCGCAGAAAATCGTGTTTTGTAGTCCCTGGTCGCTGCTTCGCGAAGCAATCGAGTGTTCTTGTCACTGCTGTCCCCTGCTTGGCACGTAATCGTTTGGCAGTAGTGTTCTGGTCTGCCCGGCCGGGAGCTGAAACCTTCCAGGCAGCTGTTCGCAGGTACTAGAAAGCCATCTTTCCTCTGCCAGGATTATAGGACATCAGTGAGGAACTGACCCTGGAGGCACCAGGGTTACCATCAGTAACCAAAAGCTGTTTGACACCCAGTTATTTGGCCCGGGGAAAGACTTCGGTGAGGAGGAGCCACATTAAGCCCTCAGTTCCTCCCTGACAATTGTTTCTCCATCTCTTGCAGTGTAGGAAAAGCAGTTTTCCCAGAGCTGGTCCTGTTATAGTCGCAGGGTTTGCAGAATAAAAAGAACTGATTGTTTGCTGTAGGTAATGTGGATGCACTTCTCACCCTGCTCAGTCTCTTGGTGTGAGGAAGCAGTCTCCATCTGATGACAAGGCTGTGCAGAGCTGTTTGCCAAGCATAATTTTTCAAATGATTGCAGACGGAAGCAGATTAGACCCAGGCTTATTTGCTAACTACTGAAATTCTCTGCAGAAGCAAGTGAAAAATGCTGGGCTGGCCTCCACTCTAGGACAGCTCATTAAATGAATTCAACCAATGTAATAAAAAAGCTAGGTTGACATTTATGTCCTAGAAATCATATAAGATGTTCTATATCCTGTAAAATACCTATTTCACCACTGAGAAAATTGTGCATTAGTCGAACCATTTATTGCTCCTGGTTTAATAAAATATGGTTAATGGCAACGTCCACAGCCTGTAGGATCAACAATACTGACACTATTGTAAAAGATGCCTCCCTTTGCCTAGCTGCAATGAAGTTTTGGTAAATTGTAATATGACCTGAAAGCTTTTGAACGTGTGTTCTAGGGTGCTTATTATTTCTTTCTGCCTTCAGCTGAATGAAGCCTTTTCACATTGGCTCCACAGAGACAGGGATACAGATATTTTAGCTGTTCAGCAGACCTAAAGTTACTTGAGGAAGAGGGGAAGTGCATCACCTGGACTTGGATACAAAGAAAAGCCTGATAGCTTTTTAGACTGTTACCTAATCTGTTACTAACGTTTAAATAGCAGTGCAACAATTTCACATAGTATTTTACTGCAAAATCTGTTTTTCAATTTCCTTTCCTACGAGCAGATACTTCCTGATTAACACCTCTTGCTTCTTTTGCTTTCGTAACTTTTTCAGGTTAGATTTCTAAATTACTTCAAACTGATATGGTACACATTTCTTTCTGTGCTTTCTTCCCTATTGCAAGTATTTGAATTTTAAATTTAATCATTAAGAATAGATATTTAGATGCATGTAGATAATAAATGCTAAACCTTTTTGATAACGTATTATGTTAGGAAACAATAAGTAAGGAAGAAGGAGCTCCTTAAATGAACGGCCCTGGTTGAAAGGTCTGGTTGTCAAAGTCATATACAAAAAGACTAATTTTTGGCTCAGAAGAATAATTATGATTTGGTACCATGTGCTGTTGAGGGTCTACATAATCATAGATATCCTGGAGGCATTTTTTTTCTCTGCATGCATTTTGGGTTATTGCATTACTCCAAACCACACATGAGCTATGAGCATTACTTCAGACTTCAAACAAAAACCCTTCTGACTTTTTGCCACACTAGAATGTATTCTGTATACTCTTTGCCATTATTCTTTACAGGAAATAAATTGAGGAAAAACATGAACCTAGAAAATGAGTCGTTTTCTTCTTGCTTCTTTGTTTCTCACTACCTGTGATGTGTAAGTTTTATTAATTCTATGACCGTGAATACAATGATTTGGTAGTCGTGGCATCTGAAGGAGGAAAAAACAGTAGCCTAAAAGTTTTGGCAGACTTTTGACACAACATTTGCACATGTTGAATCAGTTTTGAGTATAATTTCACGAGGCAGAATTTCACGTCTGAGTAAATGTGGAAAAAACAGCAGCTGAGATGGAATTCATCTTCTCATAGCAACCCTTACAGTGCTGTGCTGTGCATTGGGAGCTGGAACGGTGTTGATAACACACCAGTGTTTTGGCTACTGCTGAGCAGTGCTGGCACAGCATCAGCGCTGTCTCCCGTTCCAGCCCCCCATCAATAAACTGGGGGGCTCTTTAGTTTTAATGTTTTAACTGGGTGTTTGGGGTCCTACAAATACTGGGGTCCTACAAACAGAGAGTGGGAAGCTGAGTGCAGGTGGAGTCATCAGTGCTGCTGTTGTGGGTGCTTTCCCACAAAAATAGGGGGCAGGAGCAGTGTGCTTTTCCAACACAGGCATAGCAGCCACAGAACTTACAATGGTCTCATAACATATCAATAGCTGAGAAATAAATATTTAACTTTGCTCTATTTTAGAACATAATGATCTCAGAATGCTAATGTTTCTATAGCTCTTGTGTTTCAGTAGTTTCTTCCTGGTCTACTACCATTGGTACTACATCTAGAATAATATAACACCACTGCATGGTAATGCAATATAGCATAATAATGCACTATATATACTGTCACAGAGCACTGAGGTACTGAGGTGTAAAAATGAACTTGTAAAGGTTGGAGTAGCCAGGGGAAATTTCCTGAAAAGAATATCTAATTGGGTTGCAGAATAGCCCATGCTTCAGGAACCTAGTGTTCTGCCTTGGGGAGAAAAGCTTAACAGAGGGTGCTGCAATGTTAAATACAAATTATGCTGAGGATTAAAATGGTAGTAATATGGCTGGCTGGGGGTTAATATTTATTTCAAAACTGAGGACCAGTTTGGTTTGGCTGGTTATTAATTTTTGGGGTTTTCTCTCTCTGAGATGGACTTTACACTTCTCCATAACATGAATCAGAGGTCACAGTAGTAACACAGAAACATTTTGGGGCACAGAAGTCTTACAAATGTTGTATTAAAAAAAAAAAAAAGTTAAATTAGTCACTTCCAACAGCTTAGTTTTGTCACTGTGCTGTTCAGAGCAGTGACAATGCTGAAATGAGCCACCTTCAGTTCTTATCTCCCGTGGGTGCTGGAGTCCGGGGGAAAGCTGGCATTGCTGTTTCCAAGTGATCCAGTCAGTGCTGGTGAGTCAGAATAACAACACCCCGTCAGTGACAGCATTTATAAACATAGCATGTCTTCTTCCTGAGGAAATGGACTCTACTCTCCTTGTGTAAAACACAAAAAAGGATCAACATCATATGTGCTGACAGTGTCATGGAAGGATTTTCCACTCTCCCAGCAGTGGCAGTGGGGTTTCTGCACACCCAGAGGATCCACTGACACCATCTGGGGTAATAGGAATTCTGATTATTTCTGATTGACTTTGGTGGAGAGAAGATGAAATTTTAAGGTATCAGTTAAAAAAAATAAGCAGTAAAAGAAGGAGCTTTCATTTTTGAGCTCTGTGTGCCCAGTGCCCCCTGCTACCTGCCCCAGTGCAGCAGTGCCCTGGGCACAGGCTACTCCTCCCCATGGTCCCACAGTTTCCCAGGAACCCCAGGAATCATTGCCATGCCTGGGGAGCCACTGCCCTCTCTCTGCACTCCCTGTGGCCCTGACAATGAGGGGCTAAAAATAAAAACTAATGGAAGGCTGAGAACCTTTTATAACCACAAGTTATCGAATTGTGTGGCTCTTGCTGTAGGATGTGCAGTAAGAACATAAATAGAGTGAACCGAACCTTTTAGCCAGGGCGGCTTAAATGTTTAAACTGCTATTTGTGGAAAGATCAGCATGAATTGCCAGTTGTGACATTTCAGTTCTGAATTTTTCTGAATATATTGTTGAAAGCATGTGTAATATCTGTCTCTGTTCCCCATCACTTTTTAATAAAAAGATTGAATCCTAATGATGAAAAAATGTACTGGTAGTAGACTCTAGATTGTAAAGCAGAACACAGCTTGTTATGGTCTCCCTGATTTAAGGTTGAAGACCCTGGCAAGATCAGTAGAGTGCACTTGATCTGATGTCAAAAGGAGAATGAAGGTATGTATTTTGTGACTGGGCCACATTTATTTCCTGGTGTTTTTCAAGCCTCTTGCAAAACAGCGTGTATGGCGATGTTCTTAAATACCAGTTAGAAGATTTCAGTAATCTTGGCTTACTCAGCAGGAGGTAGAGATCAGCAGTGACTGCTCATGTAAACAAAATATCCCTACACTGGGATCCTTCCAAGCTGCTCCATCGGCACACCTACAACCTTTACACTGTCTGAGACTACTCACATCAGCAAACAGTTATAAGTGAGGGTCCCTTGAAGAGGGTGTAAAGGCCTTTTCAGGGAAAAGAAAGAAATTATACAATGAAGTCCTTAATTATTTTTGAACTTGTGAGAATCAGGAGATTTTGAAAACTGAAAAAAGAACTGAAGTTGTGAAACAGGCAAAATTGTATGATTAGAAAGCCTGGTGTGTTATCTCAGTGCCACGTTGTGGGAATTTTCATGAATACAAATATGAGGCCTTGTGTTTTACTTAGAAAATTAGCTTGCTTTGGTTTTATATGGAATGAAGTAGGCTAAAAATAAATGATTTCCAATTTCATGTCTGTATGAAGGGTCATAGTAGCCAGCTCACTGAAGGCTCAGTTCCTTCATAACATCCAGGGATGTCGCTTCCCCTGCACCAGTGTGATATAGCTGGGGGTTGGGTCAGATTATCCTGCAGGCAACACTACCTTTACCACCTCCAGTGACAGTCCAGTACTGGTGGCACTGGGGAAAGAACTCTTGCAGAATGGGGCCTACTGTGGATTCACCAAGTGGTTGCCTCTCCATGACCCAGACCTGGGCCGTATATTCAGAGGAATGAGCTGGGTGGTGCCAGTGACATCCTAGTTCCCATCCCTTGGTAGGAGATGTAGTGTCAGCAGCATGTGAAATTTCTCCATTAACAAGTGAAGGTGTCATAGCATGAAATTACTTGAGACTCCCAATTCTTCTAATAGAAATGGCTGAATTGATTAAATATTTATGTCCCAAGTACCATGTCTATAAAATGACCATTAGTTTTTCTATTGTCTGTGCTTCCCCTCGTAAGATGAAAGACAAGATCGTGGAAAAAAAGCAGTAACGTTCCCAAGTAACTCATTAGACTTTTCCTGTGCTCATGCTTGCTGTGGAGGAGAGTGAAGAGAAAACTTGAAATTCATTATGAATAAAGAAAAATTTGAGTCTTACTTTCAAAGGCTTGCCTGATGATTGATGTACATGTTGAATATCCAACTGAGACTGGAGTCAGAGGAGGTTCAGGATATATGCCCTTGGACTGGATCACATCCATTTCATTATCTTAAAGACCAGGGGGAAAAGAATACTGATTCTGCACTCAAATATCTGCTCAGATCCTGTATGGTATTTTATTAAGAAACTGAAGGCACATGTATGCATTTTAGGTGTGTCATAGCAAAGAATAAAGACCAATAATAATCAATAGCATGAACAAAATTATCTTACCTGAAGAACTTTCTTAATAACCACATTCTGGTTGTAACTTTTCTAGAGATACATTGTTAAATAATATAACAGGCAATAGCTTCAAGAATGGCATCAGGAGAGCTCCTTAGAGAACTGCTATGCACAAGCCCAAGCTGGTTTCTGCAGTGCAGGACCGTATCCCACCTCCTTTCTCCAATTAAAGTTTCAGGTCCTCTTCAGTTGAATTATAAAATAAAGGAACATATGGGAGAAATTTGAATTGCTCAGTCAATAAGATAGCTTGCAAAGGTCCTAATCACTCACCTGAGTGTGACAGAAACCATCCCTGAACAGGCCAAAAAGGTTATCTGAACACAGGAAGGGTTCATTTGTACACCATATGCCAAGTTGCCTGTGCTTTCTGTTCTGAGTGAAAATAGCCGGGTTTGTGTGTTTCCTGTGTTGCAGAGAGAAACAGAAGCAGCATTTTATTAGTCTTGCCCAGCCTCTGTCGTACATCAGAATGTATTAAAAATGTTTTTCTTGCAAAAACTTTTTAAGTCATTAGTGGGATAAAATTTCTTGTGTCTTTTGGGTAGCCATTGCACTTACTGAACTGTTTATTAGTCTGTAACACAACACAAGGATGTATGAAAATGTCTTTAAGCTCTAATCCTCTAATACAGGCAGTTTTTCTTATATCCCCAAATACCACAGTAGGGTATTTCACAGCATGTGTAATCATTGCAATGACAGCTGATAGTCTGCACCAGTTGTCTCAATAATGACACAACTGGTCAGTTGTTTCATCTAATCAATACAATTATCAATTCAGAAATTGCAAACCGTTGTAAAATACCCTTTTTTTCTTACTAAGGCCTTCAATTGGATAATAAATCCCCTCCAGTGAGAAAACAGATGGTTGGTTGTAAGAGGAGCAAAGTTTACATAAATGCTTGTTGAAGGAAAGAATCCCATTAAGAGTTCAGTATGCTGTAACTACATTTGGGTTTTTATACAAAATATCATGAATATATTTATAGAAAGGAGAGGAGGTATTATATTAATCACGTAAAATGTGTTTGGAAGTTCTGTTGAAGGTTAATATGTATCTTCTAGTGAGCCAGAGGAGAACACATTAAGCTTCACAAACTGATCGTTGATTAGACTGACGTCAGTGAAAATGCAATTAGTCTTACATATTCTTGGACATATGGAACGGATGTTGCAAAATAGCCAGGAATTAATTTCCTTGATTGCTTTCTTTTTCTCTTGTTTTATTGTGAGGCTTATGCTTTGACTGTAAAACTCTGGAAGTTTAAAGTGGCCAAGGCTTGAAAATGTTCAGGGCACTTTCTGTGCTGTTCTCCAACAGGGCTGGAGGTTTAAAGCCCCAAATCTCCAAACAGCAGAATAAGAAGCAAAACCCCACACTTGTGTCTGAAGGTGCGAGAGAGTGCTCCTGGTCGATGTGAGGTGGATCTACCAGGGAGGCATCACTGAAGAATTAATATGGACTTGAGCCTAGTGCGCTGTTCCTGGACCTGCTGTGTGTCAACTCTTTTTCAGGTGTCTGCAGTCAGCTCTAACTACTGTCATCCTAGTACTCAGCCTTGAAAGAGGTTTTGAGAGTTCTGTAACTACTTTTTCATTTTGTTGCTGGCATGTGCTGAGCAAGGCCTTGTTCTATCCAGAGATAGATTAAGCTACTTAAAACAGACAGGACAAATGCTTTTGGCAGAAACACAGGTTTGTGGGAGATTTTCACCTTGGAGAGATGCATTTCCGAACAGTGAAACAGCTGCGGCCAGACAGGCAGGATACATGGGATCGTGTTCTTTACTATTTCAGTAATTATCTGTACTGTACCATCCTTCCACTTCCTTGCATAACTAAATTTTTGTCTTGGGTTGCAGAGTTCTTCAAGGCTGCAGTTGCTTGTATGGCTTCTGTCAATATTGCCTGTGGTGCCTACATATGAATAATGGATCAATGATCTGGTGTGTTTTGGGGTTGGTTTTTGGTTGGTTTTTTTAATTAAGTGGTCATATGAAGCTTGCTCTCAAAAGCTGGAGCACAGTCCTCTCACCAGTGCAGTGGCACATGTCCAAAAAGGCTGGAGGAGACTCTGAGCACGGACAGTGTTATGGGCTGCTGTGGGTGAGACACACAATCTGCTGGCCAGGGCCAGTGGACACCTGGGCAATCCAGCCCAGGTAATTGGCCACAGTGGTGTTGCCTGGCCCATCCTCTGTCACACGTCCACACAAAAGTCTAAATCTGTGGGAGCTGCCACAACTCACATCACAGTCACGCTTTAGTGGGTCTACCCTCAAACTTTCGCAGCCACCTGCAAGGCTCAAACATACATTTTTGGAAGTCAAAGACAAATGCAGAAACTAAACAGATCCCAACTGACCAGTTAAACAACCATTTTTCTAATAAAATTTTATTGCATACCAATTCTTTGCTAGCTCTCAACTTCATCGTGAACCAAGATGAACTTTGGGAGAAACCGTGAGTTGATCTGGCAATGATATCATTTGAACATGGGTATATGTGATTATATTTCCCCAGAGGTCTTGCTGGGCAGTAGACCTCTGCAATCATTTTCAGGACTTTGCTTAGAAACAGGTTAAACATTCTTTAAATACAATGGAAAAGTAACAAAGGCTCCACTGATACATTTGCATATAAATTTATATATTTTTGTAAACCAGGAAAGGACTAAGATTAAATAATGTTATGATCCAGTTATTAAAATTATGAAAGAGATGCCTCTGCCTGAATTAAGGTGCAAGTGAGACCATATGCCAGTCAATAGTATGCATTTTATTTAACAGCAAATGAGAGGTAGAAATAGAAAAAGGGAGGGGGAAGAAGAAGAGAGTGGCAGAGAGACAGATTAAGTAGAAAATATCACCACTCCATGGATCCTGATGGTGTCCAATTGATCCTGTTTTTTTGGTCTTCTTGGTGGTGAAGGTCCGACAAAACACAGAGTTCAAGGGCCAGATGGGAATGCCCAGGTACCTCCTCTGCAGCGAACAAGTTTGACAGAGTCTCTTGCAGCAGGCTCTGGATCTGTTGAATCTCTTTGCATCACGTGCAGTCCTGTGGTGCAAAGCCACAGGAATGAGTCCGGAGGGGTTTTGGGGGTCTTTGATGGATTATGACACCTCCTCAGCTGCCCCTCATGTGAATGTCCCGTGGATGGGGGGTTTACAGCTGAGCCAGTTGTGTAAGGGAGGATGGGTGTTCACTGTCTCTCACCTCACCACACACCCAAAACTCTCTTCCTCCTCCCCCCTTGGTTTGGGGGAAGTCTGTGCAAACCTGGTCTCAGCAGATGAGCCTGGGGGCTATGGCCTCCCCCACTCTAAACTCAGCCAGAGCTGGTTTTCAGGACAGCTGCTGGGTTTGGCTTTCTTGTGGATGCATTCTTCCCCCTCAGCCTTGTTTACTTCTCCCTAGACCTGAGATAAGTGGACAATAGTGTCACCTTTATCTTACCTCACATTCGCTTAGGCAGCTTAACTCACAGTCAAAGAAGTTTCCCTCAGGAGGCATCTTCAGGGAGGAGAGGGCTTTGGTGGTTGCAGCTTCTTTATACAGTTTTGCCATAATGGGCAAAAAGTCCTTCAGAATAATGTTTAAGCCACGAGCCATAACATTTCAGTCTCTCACAAGTATATAACAAACTAAACTCTCTCTCTCTCTAGGGAGGCAGAAACCTCTTATGTGCATATTGCACAATCTGTCCATCTATGGGGTTTTTTGTAATAAATTTAATCATTACAATATTTCATTAATAACAGACCTCTTGTGGTTTGGGTTTTAAGCCTGTTAAAAAGCTGGCAGTAGGCAGTAGTTGAGTCATTTGTATAGAAGAGTGCTGGTAAATTATTCTGGACTTCCTATATCAATTTAATCAGCATAATCTTTTAAGTTCAGTGTTTAGTGTCATAGCAATCAAAGTTAAAATTATGTATGAAGTCTGATTGAAATATTTTATGCAGCTTTCTGTTATATGCTCTCTATAATATGGACTTTATAATATGCTAGTCTGAGCCTGCCTGGATGATTCTTTGACTTCTCATGAGTAAGATGGAAAAATAGCAACAAGAATTGCAGACTCTACCCTGTCCTCTCCAAATTAAAGAATATAAAAACCTAATTGCTACTTCTGACCTGACTAATGCTCTCCCTATTCCAGTGCAGTATTTCAGATAGCAGCCAGAACCATGCACTGAGAAACCACACAGGAAGAAAGAACCACTTGTGTGGGGACAACATTTTCTTTTATTCTATTATTTCAAGGTTGGGCAATCACCTGAAGGAGGAAGGCTTGTATTTTGTTTTTAATATCTTTTGTGATGTGACTAAACACTTGCATTTCCTTGATAAACAGCTCATCCTTTTGTGTATTACTTCAGCCTTTTGGCTTCAGTAATAATGCCTGATAATGAGTTTCACTGGTCAAAGGAGTGAAGGATTCACTTTTAACCCAGGTTCAAGTCTCCCTCCTTCTGCTTCCCTTCAGGCTGTTTTATTTCAGTGGATGAAAAGATAATTTAGTGCATCTGGGTTTTCTACCTTGGCCCACTCATTAAATTGTGCATCACTTACACATCTGCAGCTTGTCCCTGAGCACTGGAAAGTTGAAACATTTTTGTTAGCATGAGGCAGAAGGCTTACACAGCAGAAAAAAGAGAGAGGTATCTACTCTAACAGCCAGGGTTCTCCTGCTTCTCCATTCCTGGAGTTCAAGCCGGTGGCTGTGGTGTGCACAGATGTAGCTCCTGTGCCATGAGAGGGAAAGTGATTGAATCATTGCTGTGAGACTTGTCAAGGAATGTGGGTACACAGAGGGGACATCTTGTTTCTTGTTATTCCATGTTCTCTTTGCCTGCTCTTCCAGCACTCATTTTACAACTTTTAGGGATAAAATTTCCCCCTTGTTTCTATTTCAGTCAGAATTCAGAAAAGCCCCCAGTGAGCACCAACAAACACAAAACTTTGCCTAACAGGGGGAGACAAAGAACAGATAGAAAAAAATCTTCCTATACAGGGGAATAAACTTTAATTAATTATCTACACTAACAGAGAAGTTTGGGAAAGAAACCCCAGATAGTGCAAATCTACCCTGAGTTACTGAATTAAATCCTGAACCTGATTTTTTGTTCCTTTGTAGAGTTCTTTTGTCCTTCTGATGAACAAAAGTGTTCTTGCTTTCATTAGTATCTTCCGTGCTAAAAGAAAAAATGCAAATAACATGCCTAGTGAGAAGGTAAAGGTAGATGGGGAGAATTAAAGACATTGAGATACTTAAATAGACATTTTCCATACATTCTTACTTTTTCTGATAGTGTTACTGACTTCAAATATACACATGCTAGAAAATACTCTTTAGTTTCAAGGAGCAAAAGTAGTTTAAGACTGGTGTTTTGTTTCTATCATTTCTGTGGAAAACAGGTACCTCAACTGCCTTGAGTTTTTGGAGAGAAACAGAGGGTATGCAGGTTCTGCTTGAGATTTTCTTCAGTTTTCCTAAAAACATTTAGTATTTCTTACTAGTAAAATTAACGTCCTTGGTGATTTGCTTCAATAACATCTCTGTAGAGGACAACAAACTAAACCATGCCAGTTTTGTGGGATATTAAAAATATGCTAGAACTGTGTGTGCCAGTTCCTACATATTACTGGGCCTCTCAGTGTCATGAAACCAGCTCTTTGGAACCATAAAAAGGGGCACAGACAGGGAGTTAGATTCTCCACTAATGATGAGATTTAAAGAGTGTGCTTAAGTGGATCTCTCTTGAGTTCAGTAAGGCTGAAAACAGTCACAGAATTAAAACTGTACAAACATTTTTCACCACATAGCACTCAGACTGCTGCATGCATGGATTCAGTTATAAATTTAACCCTCAATAGAAATAAAGTTGGGAGGGGATTCCTTTTTACTGTAAATATAGGTATCTCTCTTCCCTGCATTAGGAAGTCTTGGGAGAACTGTAGTAAAATATTTGTAGAGAGGACCCTGTAGACTTCAACAGAAACACCACTGTATTTTTAATGCAGTATTTTGATTTAAAGTGACATTAATATTTCCTCATCTAAACTCCTTTATCAAAGCTGTTTTATTTCGACTCTTGACTGTAAGCTGGAAAAAGACAGGCTAAAATTAAGCCATTGTAACTCCTAGCAATTCTTCCAGTGTTTACAGACATTTATGTAAGTTGCTGGCTAGCGCATTTCTCTGTCTTCTTGAGTTAGGAATCATTGGTAGATCAATGTTAATAGCATGCTCTTAGGAGCTAGTGGAACTAATTTTATTTCAGATTAGCTTGGATAGATACCATGCAGCTGCATGTCTACAAGAAGTCTGAAATAGCAGTGGCATTCGTTTTCTGATCACCTGTTGCTGCAGTGGTTTCTGACACCTCTCCCCAGCATTTCATCCCCAGGGGTCACCAAAGTTCACTGCTGACCTCTGGAACAAATTACATGGAATAAAGGTGACGCACTCATTGATGGTAGAGGTCTGAAATTTTAGTGCATTATATAGTTTCTAATTGCTGGATGCTGCCTGTGGAAGACATGAGGTTGTGTCCTTGCATCCTAAACACTGGACACCCTTGCTATCAGAAGTGCCTCACATCGTGCATAAGCTGCTGGTACTTTATCACAGTGCCAGTGGAAGCAGCACCAGTGGCCAGTGGTGCCAGTCTCACTCTCATCACCTGCTGCCTCTCTTACTCATGCCTGCATGCACCTTCCCCCACTCTGTTGTTGCTGTTTAAAGTATCTTCTACTCAAATCTGAAATTATGTTTTGTAAGCCCACAGCAGAAAATCCAGTTACTACTCCAGTATCTGGACTAGCTATCTGTACCGTAATATTTCTTCTTTTACCTTGGCTTCATACATTCTGTGGTCTCTATATACCAGTTATTTTCCTCCCCTTCATTAATTAAAAATGGTTTTATTTCATCTGGCTGCCAGAAAAGTAAGATTTTGGGATTTATTTTGAAATTATTATTTTATTTTGATATCAGAATAAGAGGACAGTTGGGCATTTCTAGGACTTTCTGTTGGATCTTTGTCCAGTCTGTTGTTAGGGCACTCTGAACACCATCCTACAGGCACTGAGCCCAGGAGCAGAACTGGGGCTGATCATGGGGTTCACCAACAGCCCCAACGGGGCAGGTGGTAAACCATGGGGGTCAACCAGAAGCAAAGAGCAGGAACCAGGGACACAATTGGAGAGAAGCTGCAGTATGTACTTAGAGTCCACCCAGGAAGCATGGCTGGAGACAAGCATTGTGTTGTACCACTGGGACAGAGACTGATGGCTCCAGGCTGACCCAGATGGGGTCCTGGGCCATGGACAGGGGAGTGGAAAGGCCCAGGGTGGGGCTGTGCAGGTCCTGTAAGGCCTCTTAGTGTTCCTGGAGCTCCTCTCCTGAACCCTGGGTAGCACCGTGGCTGCAATCAGCTGCAGGACCCAGTGGTCACAGTTCTGACTTGATGGTGCAAAGGCTTGCATTTTACTCCTACTGAACACCTGTCATGGGCAGAGTGGGAGCTTCAGATAAAGTTTATTAGAGAAGCCCTCCTGTTCAGTCACACGGTGCTGAAAGGAACCCCTTGCTTTCTAAACTTCTCATGGAGGAGTCTGGGTATGGCTGGATCCAGTCTTAGCCCCAGACTTTGCCAACAGTTTATGGCTAAAGGATTATGTAGGTATAATTGAATCTTTATACAGCTTTGTCCCATAGGAGAAAGGATGGCAAACCAGATACATTTAAATAAATAAATATGATTTTTATTATTATAATGATTAGACAAAACTATTCTAATCAGATTTACTACACAGTATAGGAACTGTAACAACTATTATAGTGTACCATGAAGCAATATTGAAGCAATTGTATTAAAGCTAGCAAAAATTATTAATTGATATTAAATTATTATTAACTGATTAATGTTATCCATGTCAATGACCATGGGCCAGTTTCTTTCATTCATCCTTGAGAGGTAACCTTGAAGGGCATCCTCACTCAAGGGAGAAGTCTCCACACATGCACTCCAAGAAGGGGTATGGTACAAGACCCTGCTGTTAAAATTCGGGACTGGGTGATTGACTGTCAGCCATTGTGTCTCCAGGCCAGTTGTATCAGCTCAGCAGCTTTAGATAAATTATCAGTATTGTCACTTGTTTGTTCCTTTATCTGGGTATTTTACCAGGTCTACCACATTTTCATCTCACTATCAGAATGTTTAACTTCGGGATTGAGTCAGACTGGCTTCAGCATTATTCAACGCCAAAGGCAGTATGAGTCCACTGATAGCTTTGCAAATAGGACACTGTTTGGGTTATTTTACCCCATTCCAGGGGGAGTATCCTGCTCAACACCACTGCTGTATGGTCATGGTCATATTTCAGTTTCTCCATCTGTAAAAGGAGGACAATGTGTCTCATTGGGAAGGTATAGGGCTTACTGAAACTTTGCATAATTAAAATGCTTTCTAAGCATTGCTAATTGGTTGTTACACCTTTTGTTGTTGAATGTAAAACATCTTGAAGGAAATTTTGGCCCTATCAAGAGAGCACAGAAATCTCCTTTGCTTTTCCTAGAATGGAGATTTCAACTCTCATACCAACTGCATATACCAACAGGGAGTAATTTTTGATGCTCTTGTCCTTGATTGTGTGTCCTTGGAAAACATTACATCAGTAAGTTTTTAGACACACTGATTTACGCATTAAAGCATTTTTCAAAATTCAACAGTCACATTACTTTCAAAACGAAAGGAAAACCCTAATGAACACAATACACCCAACTGTGTGCACGTTTCTGGGAGAAAGAGGGAGCAAACAAACATGCTATATTTCACTTGCATTGCTGCCAGCACAGCTGGAAAGTGCTCAGGTGATTATGAGGATCTCAAGAGAACAACCTGATAGAACAGAAAAGTGATGCACTAAAGAGCATTAGAGAGATTCCTACTGACTGCAGCAGGCTTTAGATCAGACAAACACGATCTATGTCTTACACGAGAATTTAAGGCAATGCTGACAAACACATAATCTGAATCAGGACATATCCATAAGGAGAAAGTAGAGTGCATAGGTCAGTATTTTATGCATTTTCTTGGCTGTATCTGTATATAAAAAAAAAGTCTTTAAAATAGCAACACTATACATTTATGGTTTCTGATTGCTGGGTTATTTTGAGTACTCTTCTTAGGTAACACATTTATTACTGGCTTATGTCATCTAGCTTTCCACAAAGGAATATAAAACAAGAACTAGATTGTGATATAGGGTTATACGTACTTTTAAAACCCTGTAGGATTTATGAAATATAACTTTGAATTTTGACAGTCATCTGATGTCTTCAAAGCCAAAAGAAAGCCAAGACAAGACCATTCTACAGCATTTCCAACAAAAAGCTATTTAACTGTTCTATGTAAAAATGCAGTAATGATCTCCAACTCCCTCCAGATAATCTCTGTTTCTTTTCTTATTATTTAGCACGCTGTCTAACTTAAATTTTCTTTTGCTGTAATCTGTTCACCCACTGGATCTGGAGGAAGGTCTGTTGCTTCGTTCTTTTCCCTGCCCTTTTGCACATAAAAGACTGAGAGCACCTCCCTCTACCTTTTTCTTGCTAAGCAACCCCAGTTTTTTCACTCTGTCCTACATTCCAGATGTCTGACTACCCTCTGTTCTGATGCAGAATCCTCCCCAGGGTTTTTCCTTGTACATTTTGGAAGGACTTTGAATCCCTTCTGCAGAAGCCCATGGAGGGCAAGTGGGAGGATGGTTTATGCATCCAATACCCAGGTTTCTGCAGTGCTGCCCACCACCATGTAGCCACAAAGATGAGCTTATGGGATTTCACTGAGTCATGTTCAGTTAATTCACTGTCATACTCAGACTCCTTTCTGAGAAGTTGTTTTACTCAGTTATTTTACCTTATGTTCTTCCGAAGTTCTTCACGAATGTGTTTATGCTTTTTTTGTGCTGAATTGTGCTCTATTTTGTGGATTCTGCTCTAGTTGGTCAAAATAATTTTAATCTTATCTCCCAAGGTGCTTACAACTTGGCATTGTCTGCAAATCAGAGAAAGGTAGAAGTCATAAGTGACTTGAAATAAGAAGTCTCAATGATACTGTCAAACTCTAATCAATATATCTTCTGTGCTGGCTGTGAATCCTTAAATCCATGAGAGCTGTTCTTTCAGCACAGCTATCGCGGCTGGCAGTGCATTCACTTTCCTGCACTTTCAACCAAACCAGGTTTTCCTTGCTCATTTTGAGAACCTCATAATGTCAAAAGATGTGCTAAGATGCAGAGATGGTATCTACTGCTTCTGCCCTGCATAAGGCCTCTTAGTCTGTCAGAGAAGGAAAATAAGATAAATTACTTAAAGTTTGTCCTTGACAAGCCCATGGTGATTGTTACTTGTCACCATGCAAATTTGAAGTGCTAATGGGGAGACTGCTTGATTATCTTCTTTTTTTGTTCTTAAATCTCACAGTCTAACTAGAATTCATTATGTGACCTTTCTGCTTTGAAAATGCATAAACTGTGCTTGCTCTTTCCTTGTCTTGTGAACTCAATCTATTCTCAACAGTTTTCAAAGATTCCTGACAGATTTGGTATCAGCTAAACTTGATGGGATTTGCCTATCAAAAAGCTTTTGTCTTACCTGAGAAATTCTCTAGCTTGTTATGTCTTGAAATAACCTGTGTTTCTACAACTTCTTGTTGCTGTTAGTAACCTGTGATCAGATTAGAATGACTTTAAAGTGAGAACCAAAGCAATTAAAATCCATCTTTCCAAGCATACTCTTTTCAGCTTTCTTCTTTCCATTTTCTTGTTCACCTAGTTCTGTAGAATAAGCTTTTAGCCTGGCTGCATTATTTCATGATGAGCAATCTTCTTCTGCAATTAGGTCTCTTCACTTCAAAGTGATATGAGTATTTTGTTCAGATTTGTTTTAAAATGCAGCTCTTGGCACCTCTGTGATTTGCTCATAGCTGATACTTGAGAATCTGCTTCTACTGAATCTCCTGATACTATATTCTTGGCATTTAATTCACTTACTCCATTTCATAGCCAAGGCCTTGGTTGGATGTGAATGTCCGTCTGTACCTTATGACACAGGAATGTGAGCATCAGACGCTGGGATTACATTGCCACCTCCTCCCATCCCCCCAGGCCTCCTCATTTCACAGCTCATGTGAACCGGCTCCTCATTCATGGCCTCTTAAAACACAGCCTTTTCCAGAAACTGAGCTCCTCTTTGATCATCTAGCAATTTCACTGGGCCTGTTCCCAGTTCTAGTTGTGCCATGCTGATAGTCCTTGATTACAGCACCCATTTGTAATAATCTCAAAATGACTGGTGGATGTACTAACATGTTTTATAATCTGAAAGAGAAGTGGTAACTTTTCTGGTGTGGAATAGTCAGAATGAACAGAGGTAATCTACATTTAGTTTAATTTTCATGCTGCCGCTTAGGGAAGAAGTAAGTTCTGTTTACACCAACTTAGAGAAACTAATTGCAGTGTTAGTTAAATACTACAGTTGTACAGTTGGAAAACAGTCTCTATCACAGTTGGTGTGAAACATGGTGAGTAGTGCTGCCCAGATAGATTTTTCATGGATTACTTTCACAGATTGATCCTTTTCCCTTTTTCTTCTTTGTAGATTATAAATTCAGTGGTCTTGCTGATTCTGCTGAGTGCCCTGACTGATCCTGACCAGTACCACCTGACTAGTGCTGAATTAGGGGGTGAATTTGAATTTATGGATGATGCCAGTAAGTACAAACTCCATAATTACTAGCACTCATTGCTCCAGCATTTATGTAACTGTCCTATCATTTCAATAATTACTGTCCTTTTAATTATTGCTGCACCTTTCTATTTTACAGATGTATTTTTATTGTGAAGGGTGTCGTGGTGCAGTTCAAACATGTTTCCTAGTTGTAACCTTATCTGCCACCCACCTATTAGTAATCAATCTGTCTGCTCTGCTGTGTCCTGGCTTGGCAGGGGCAGAGCCAGCCCTTGACAGGGACATGTATCCCTGAGCATGGTGCTGAAAGTCCCAGGGGAATTTTGCAGGACAGAGGGAGATATGAAGTCTCTGCACCTCCCAGCACCATGTCTCAGAGTGCCTGCACTTGCATAAGAACCCATGCTGCTGTTTATACAGCTGAGTGTGTTCATTCGTGTCAGATGTATTTATGCACCCCTGTGTGCATGTGCCATGACTTGCACAAACCTGCTCCAATACATACAAGTATAAATATCAACCGTATAGTCCCTGGCATATTAGCAATAACACTGGACGGTTCCATCTCTCACTGAAAGGCATCATAGACAATCTTCAGTACAGTTTCAGGGAAGGGTAAGATAGGCCATTTATGTCTCCTGCAAAACTTTCTGTGCTTTGCAAATGTTTCCTTGTTCTAAAACTTTTCCAAATTATTTGGTGATGTTTGTCGATTGAACTGTTGTATTCATGTCTAGTAAAGTTTTCCCTCAATGTGATTTTGATAAAAATATCTGTTTATTTTCGTTTCTGCTCACAAGATGGTTACATTCAGCCTTTCTTATAGTAGTCTGAAACAGGTCTATTGCTAATCATGCTGGTGTCTTTCTGCTCAGAATCCCACCCATCCACAGCTAAAGGCTCTAAGTCCTTTCCTCATTCCTGCTGAAATCAATAAAAATATCAGTAGGAGAAGCAATAGCCCCACACATGAGAAAAATAATTGCGCTTTGTTGTGCCAGAGCTTCTGGGTATCATTTAACGGATGCTATTACCACGAGGTCTTTAATGCAAATATGCCTTGAGGGTCTACATTGAATTAATGATAAAGGGTGATTGCTACTTTATTGTGTCTTCATTGAAAAACCACCTACAACTTCCGACTAAAAATCTTTTTATATAACTGGATTTAAGAAAGTAAGGACCACAGTAGATACAGATGGGCTCCTAGCTGATTCTGACATATTAAAACTGACTGCCTTGTCCTAATTCTCAGAGATTAACCTTGGTAATGACTGTCTGTCAGTGTGGTTTTATATAGCCGACATCAGAGGCCTGCCAGTGCCCAAGGCTTTAAAATTGTAATTCTGTTTTGTAATGCAATAGCTGTCAGATCAAGTACATTGGGGATTTCCATCTACGCTTGAAAATTGTATTTTCTGTATATTTTTATCAAGGCTTCTGAAGTGAACCCTGCAGGACTGTGAAAGGCTGGCTTATGGGCCAAGCGACCTCATTTCCATTTGGTAAAGGGAACATTTCACAGGCAGTTAAATTACGAATGAACACTTGAATTAATATCTCCTTTTATTCTTTGACTCTCTGGTTTGGTGCTTTACTGAGTAAAGGCAGTTGAATCAAGCTACTGACTTTTATAGTTACTGGAAATAGCTGGCAGGAGATAATTTCTTTCTTCTTTCCTTTAAACATGACTATATTTGTTCAAATGCAATGAAATGTTTTATTATGAGATAAATAATCAGACAAATTTCCTCATACTCTTCTCTTTTCCTACTTTTAGTTTTCTTTTTTGAAGAAATATTGCTCAGGTTAGCTGCATGTACTGAAACCATGTGTATGAAACACAGGAAGAAACAAATTTTTATGCTAAAGAAGGTCCCAAAGTCGTTATCTGTATGTACTTATGTTGACAAATAATAATGATGTAAATACTAATAGCCATTATTTTCTCATTACTATTGATGCTCTATCAATAGCACACAACAAAAAAATGCAGACACAGAGTTTACATGTAAAATTTGTCCCTCCATTTCTCTACCTTCTCTGAGAGGATCCCTCATAAAAGATCTGAAAACATCATCTGTAAATAAACTTATCATCTGAGTCACAGTAGTGAAATGAAGTTGATGACAGGTTTCCCTTGACTTCCTAGAAATTCCTAGGATTCCCCCAGTATTTGTATTCAGATTTATTTCTAGCTGTGCCTGGTTTATGGAAAATTTTCAATTTTCTGTTCCAGAAGTGGGAAAAATTACTGCCACCTGCAGAGCCATAGCCAGTTTAGTGCAAACTGTTTGAAAATACCTGTGCAGCATTTGTTCTAATTCCAGAATTTAGTGTGCTTCCAAGGGCATTCATTACCAGAGGCTCCAAAGTGCCTGTTTGATTAGGCAGAGAAAGGATTTACCTGAACACTTAGAAAAAGCTCTAGGCTATTTATTTTCCCTTCTGTTCCAGAAAAGGAAACAAGAGGGGAAAAAGTCTGCCAAGACGTAACTATGTGGCAGATGGAGGTACTGGAAGACATGAGTCTGTGGTTTGTCTGGCTCTCCAAGATGCTCATCCAAGATGTACATCTGGGAGCTGGGTAAAATGCTGGGCTGCCTCCTGTTCTGGATATTCAGCTGAGCCCATTTAGTCTCATCTTTCTTTTTATTATTTCCTGAGGGAGTATAGAAGCTGGACTAGAAAAAATTAGAAACGTGTGAGCTGCTCAATGTAATACTGCTGCTGTTAAAAGACTAATAATCTCTGAGCAGGAGATGGAAAAGCCCTGTAATTCATTTTGACTTCCCAGAGGGTTTCACCTGAGCCTTCTGCTCAGCTTCTTCAGACACACAGACCATCATCCTGACATGCCAACAGCCCAAACAAGCAGTGCGTGTTGCTTGGTTTTATTTACTGCCTTCACAGTGTCAGAGATGTGTGTGATACTTCACAGGCCACATGACAACAAGGATTGAAGTCCTCTGTGTGCCCTACAGAAACTGAGAGGAACTTTGACACTGATATCAGCAACTTAGGCCAAAATCTGCCTGTGTCCCTGCCATGGGATGGGCAGAGATGAGCAGAAATCTCAGGGCAGGGGAGAATAATGTGATGACCTCTCTGCTGAATATGACATGCACCCAGGACTTAAAAATATTAATTCAAATAGAAAAATTTTAATAAACAGTTCTGCAGACAGGAGGCTTGGACTTCCTTTGGGGGATAAATGGAAGTGGTTGAGTAGGTACAAGTGGGTGCCTGCCCCAATCCATCAATACTACCCATGTAGTGTGAGTCCCAAATACAGGGAGGGGCAAAAAACTGGATCCCTGCCCAGCCCAGGATATTCAGGGCAGCATCTTCCCCATTAGTTTTATCCTCTGGAGTAGATGTGCTGGGCTCAAAGGTGCAGAACACTTTTTCTTTCTCATTGACTTCCTCTCTTTCCCAGGGAGAAAATGTCGCAGCTGTGCAGGTTGTGACCCAGGAGTCTACACAGCGGCTGGCAGCAGTGGCATCGAGGTTGCACAAGCAGGCTGAAGGAGAGAGCAAGGCATTTTAGCTGGCACTAAGGAGGCTGTAGGATAAATAAGGCTGGGAGAGTGGGAGAAACTGCCTGAGGATTGCAGGCTGCTGATCAGCAGCTTTCTGGCCCCTGCTGTCGAAGCTGTGAGCCAGGAATTAGCCCCAGGGCTGGGGCAGGTGATGAGGATTTGAGGTCTTCATCACTCTACACAAATCCTGGCTCAGGGGCTGGCCTTACTGGCTGCTCCTCCCTGTCCCTGCAGCACCCACCATCAGCCTCTTCTGCAAGAGGAGTGGGGAAGGCAAGGAAATACTTTCGAGGTGGATTCAAGGGAGCTCCAGCTGCAGCTGTCTGTGCACACAAGCACCCCATGGCAGGAGGTCTGTCAATCCCAGCAGCATCTTCTCTCCAAAGAGGCGGGGAAGTAGGATGTCACTGCAAGGTATAAGAAGGAAAAAACTCAACGAGCTTCTTTAAATCCAAGGAGAAAAAACACTTGACTGGGTTTCTTTAAACCCAAGGAGCAAACTCAAAAAGCCATCTACGGCAATAGTCGGGATAACCCCTTCAGCGGTCCAAGTACAGCCCTTCTAGCCATGAATGCCATAGAAAGCAAAGCATGGCTGGGAAAAAAAAATCACACACCCCTGTCAGTTTCTCATTTAATGTGCTGCATATCTAGTTTCATTCTGATTAATTGAAGCTGACACAGCTCAAAAAACCCAATGAAGCCTTAAATGAGAAAGAACTAGCTTGAGCCAACTAGGACATGGCACTGTAGAGCACAGCTAGGGAGACACTGGAGACAGGGAGCATGAGTGTGTCAGACCAGAGCTTCCATGTCAAGTTCATCACAGTTTGCTGGGCTCTGGCTCTGAACCAGTACTGCCACAGTCACCAGCAAAGCGGAACCTGTGACTGCTGCATCTGCTGCAAATGACAATAACAGCAGCTTCCCAATGGATGCAGGAAGTGAGTGGTTGGGATCAAGAATAAATGCATAAGCAGTGCCTCCAAACTGATGATCAGAATAAAAATATTGATCCAAGAGACTCTTTTACAAGAGGTTCAGTTGAGGTTAATGGCTACAGCAGCCATTTTCACTTCTCACCTTTTCTTTCATTACCTCAATTGTACTTGGTCTATTCAAAATAATTTTGATTTCACAGGATATATGTGGGCAGCCAGAGTAAATGGCCACACAGCTAAAAGTGTCTGAAGAGGCTGCGGTACCTTTTATTAGTAGAGGGATATTTTGTGGATGCTTCTTCCTCTTGAGGGCAGAATTCAGATCACTTCTAGCAGGCACACTTCTAACAGCTTTTACAGCTCCTAAAAACCTAGAAACTGGTAAAGGTAATGCAGCTCAAACACCTGCACTGATTGTCTGGGTTCTCTACACATTCTACAAGGAGTAAGAGGTGCCTTTGAAGAGCAGTTTGGGTTGCACTGAGATGTCATCCCCTCCTGAAAGACGAGGCCAGCTGCCTCCTGATGGCATTTTGTAGCACGCACAAGCCGAGTTGCAGGAAGCCATGTGAAGGAAGCAGTGAGTGCCAGAGTGCAGCTAAAGTCACTGCTGAGTGTGGGCCCCTCTCCTGGGTGGGACCTGCTTACTTTGACAGTAAAACAAAGATTCAAGCATTTGTACTGTGAGAAAGGACATCTGTGCTCCAGGGCCTCATCAGACTAGAGACTACAGTGATTTGAACGTGCTTCTCCAAGTGTCAGGAAAGGGCACTTTATCCATTGAATTAGGAAGTAGCCTGCCATAGGACTTCTTCTGTGGCATTTGAGTCCCTATGCAAACACAAGGACAAAATTTGAGGGCAGGAGAGAGAGAACAAGAGTCCTGAAACCTAGGACACAGGCAGCATTCTGGAAAAGGGAGACCTGGGTACTGAAGTCCTTAATCCTGCTGTTGGTAGGTACAGTGCCCAAGGAGCCTGTAGCCCAGAGAACATAAGAATCTCTGGAGATGGCCTCATGTGCCAGCAACAGTCTCCTCTTGCTCATTTTTCCGCCAGCTTTGCGTGTCTCGGGTTCCTCTCTATATCAAGGGCCAGCAGAAATCTGGATTGGTGCCATCTAGGGCAAGGTTTGTGTTCCCTCAGGCACAGGAGGATCAAGGACTGCATCTTTTGTCTTCTACATGGATGATCATAGTGGTAGGCTGGAAATAATGACAGACAAGACTTAGTGCCTGTCCTTCTCATCAGCCATGACCTGGGTGAGCCTGCACTGCTTCCTGGTGGTGACAGGTGAGACCTGTCCACACCTACCAGATCAGGACTTTTCAGAGACTTGGGTGAAATCTCCAGGGCTCTTATCCAGTTCCTGATTTTGATGCATCCAGGGAGTTGGAGGGACTATCCCATGCAGTGGGATGCTCCTCATTGTGAGCCAGAGTTAGATGTTGTGGCAGCTCTGTGATCAGATGAAGTCATCTTTATTCTTAGAATGCTTCCAAAGTCAGAGTAGTGTACAGCCTGAACACTGTCCTGTGTTTGTGCATCTCAGGTCCACCAAGTGCCTCATCAAGGCAGGTAGTTTAAATGCACCTGGTGACAGCCATGTGAACAGCAGGTACCTCGCAGATGCCAACAGAGGTGGAATCTCTAATGCCATCTCCTATATACCTCACATATTCTATCCTCTTTGTGCACTGGCTTCTTAACCTCAGAAAAATAGGCCAAATGTTCCATTGCACGCCTCAACTCACTGTCAGGTTCAGAAATTCACTTCTAATCTCCTGACAGTGGTCAGTACTGATATCAAGGGAAGTGCATATGAAACGATCTAGCATATGTCATTTTTCCCCCAGGATCTCCTTCCAACTGTTCTTGGCTAAGAACTTCTGAAATCTAATGAAAAGTTAATTGAAAACTGATCAGTAGAAGAAAAAATAAAAGTCCTGTAATTACTGCAATCAAAACTGTAAAGAATATTTTCCTTCCTTTACTGCTTTACCTTTTCTGACAGTTACACATCTTCATTAATAAACATATATTTCTATAGTATTATTGGTTGAAGTGAAAATTTTCAAGATATTATTTCTGCTCTAAGATGCCATTATCTGCCAGTTTTCCTCTTTTTCCAGTCTAGAGATATTTGAGCAATGGTATGCAGCAGCTGTTGGTGAAGAAACAATCTCTAGTGCAGAAAAGCAGAAACATTCTGACTACAGATGTCATCATCACCAGTAAAACAGTCTTGTCAAAATTATTCCTGTTTTTTGAAAATCCTTAGCAAAATGTGACAATTTGTCTCCACAGCCTTATAGAGGCTGTAGTGGTTTGCACAGTGTTAGTGTAAATAAGCACAGTGTAATGCCTCAGGCTTGCACAGGCAGCAGCACTGTCTGTGCTTCTTGTATTTAGGAGGTTCCCCACAAAAGCCAGAGATTTCCTCCAGCTACAGCTGAATGATGCACCTGACCCCATCTCCACCCACCTCCCACCCTGCCCTTTGAGATGCTCTGCACAAGGGAGATGGCAAAATAACTGAACCAAGCTCTGAATTTATCTGCAGTCATCAATGCGTCTCTTTTCCAGATATGTGCATTGCCACCGCCATTTCCCTCCTTATGATTCTGATCTGTGCAATGGCTACGTATGGCGCATATAAGGTAATTCATTGTATTTGGTGAAGACATGAATCAAGTGAACTACACAACTCCATAGAAACAAAATTAAGCAAAATGTTTTCTAACAATTGCTTCTTTACT